>JACEFZ010028479.1:302500-497059 GCA_014155875.1 Cepaea nemoralis
CACGGCATATGAAATGAGTTTTACTTGACACGGCATATGAAATGAGTTTTACTTGACACGGCATATGAAATGAGTTTTACTTGACACGGCATATGAAATGAGTTTTACTTGACACGGCATATGAAATGAGTTTTACTTGACACGGCATATGAAATGAGTTTTACTTGACACGGCATATGAAATGAGTTTACTTGACACGGCATATGAAATGAGTTTTACTTGACACGGCATATGAAATGAGTTTTACTTGACACGGCATATGAAATGAGTTTTACTTGACACGGCATATGAAATGAGTTTTACTTGACACGGCATATGAAATGAGTTTTACTTGACACGGCATATGAAATGAGTTTTACTTGACACGGCATATGAAATGAGTTTTACTTGACACGGCATATGAAATGAGTTTTACTTGACACGGCATATGAAATGAGTTTTACTTGACACGGCATATGAAATGAGTTTTACTTGACACGGCATATGAAATGAGTTTTACTTGACACGGCATATGAAATGAGTTTTACTTGACACGGCATATGAAATGAGTTTTACTTGACACGGCATATGAAATGAGTTTTACTTGACACGGCATATGAAATGAGTTTTACTTGACACGGCATATGAAATGAGTTTTACTTGACACGGCATATGAAATGAGTTTTACTTGACACGGCATATGAAATGAGTTTTACTTGACACGGCATATGAAATGAGTTTTACTTGACACGGCATATGAAATGAGTTTTACTTGACACGGCATATGAAATGAGTTTTACTTGACACGGCATATGAAATGAGTTTTACTTGACACGGCATATGAAATGAGTTTTACTTGACACGGCATATGAAATGAGTTTTACTTGACACGGCATATGAAATGAGTTTTACTTGACACGGCATATGAAATGAGTTTTATTTGACACGGCATATGAAATGAGTTTTACTTGACACGGCATATGAAATGAGTTTTACTTGACACGGCATATGAAATGAGTTTTACTTGACACTCCATATGAAATTAGTTTAAAAGTAGAACTGTCCAAACATAGGCGGTCAGCACCATATACCGAATACGGCCCATGGTTTGACAAGGAGCCCTTATCTGACACTATCTGGCCTTTTCTATCGCAGACCAACAGTGACGTCTTGTATCTGAGTAAGTCTGTCAATAGTGAAGTCTTGTATCTGAGTAAGTCTGTCAATACTGAAGTCTTGTATCTGAGTAAGTCTGTCAATAGTGAAGTCTTGTATCTGAGTAAGTCTGTCAATAGTGAAGTCTTGTATCTGAGAAAGTCTGTCAATAGTGAAGTCTTGTATCTGAGTAAGTCTGTCAATACTGAAGTCTTGTATCTGAGTAAGTCTGTCAATAGTGAAGTTTTGTATCTGGGTCAGTCTGTCTACAGTGAAGTCTTGTATCTGGGTAAGTCTATGTTCTTGTATCTCTGTAAGTCTATGGTCTTGTATTTCTGTCTCTGTAAGTCTATGGTCTTGTATCTCTGTAAGTCTATGGTCTTGTATCTCTGTAAGTCTATGGTCTTGTATCTCGATAAGTCTATCTCCCAGTAAACACAGAATAAATCCCGGGTTCCCGTGGAGCGCTGACAGCTTTCATGGGGTGTATATTTATGTTTGCATCCACGACTAACTAACTAATCAGGGCGCGCAGCCTCTCTCCTCTCATCTGCCACATTCTTTCGTCGGCAGCCATATTTCTGGCTGGCAGCCACTACTGAAGTTCCTAAACGAAGGCGCGTTCTGTAAAAACACTTGATCTGTGGCAGTTCTTGTAGTGTGGGTGTCGCGGGGGAAAGGTTTGCATCTGTGATTTAAGCGGAATTTGACCTATGCGTTGTAACTTTAATACTTGATTGTGTTGCTATTTGTGGAGGAGACAGCAGCGGGAGGGGATTAGTCTCCCGAGCTTAATAAATCATGAGAAATATATACACAGGTATTGGTCTGCACTCATAGAAGTCTAGGAGAAAAGTAAAGATGGTTAAATCATGACCAAGTATGTGTGAGTCCCTTACCATCTGACATTAAACACTTGCATCTGCCATAGGATTATCTCCATCTGGATCCCAATCTACTCAGATATATCTGTGTGTGCACCAATCCACCAATTCGCCTATCCATCCATCTATTGATCTATTCATCAGTCTGTCGATCCATCCATTCATCTATTTATCTTTTCACTTCGCTCATCCATCATTCTATCTATCGTCACACCCACCCACTCATCCAAGCATCCACCCGTCAAGCCACCCACCCATGTACATATAAGACCACTCTTCTTTCCGTCATTTCAGTCAACCCTTCGCGGCGCTTGTTGACCTGTTCAGTCTTCCATTGGGTATTTGTTGACCTGTTTAGTCTTCCACAGGGTATTTGTTGACCAAGTTATCCTTCCACTGGGTATTTGTTGACTGAATTATCCTTCCGTTGGGTATTTGTTGACCGAGTTATCCTTCCACTGAGTATTTGTTGACTGAGTTATCCTTCCATTGGGTATTTGTTGACCGAGTTATCCTTCCACTGGGTATTTGTTGACAGAATTATCCTTCCACTGGGTATTTGTTGACCGAGATATCATTCCACTGCGAATTTGTTGACTGAGTGGACAAGAAGCAAACAGCAGATTAAGCAACAGACAATAGAACAAGCTGAGGCTTTACGCACCTGGTACTCCAACAGCCGTGCTAGAAGGGAGGCGCCGGATCCCCACTGACAGGCCTCACTAGGCTTGCTAGTCTGCAATGGGACAGTGTTGGTGTCCCCCTGCCAGGGTCCCCGAGGCTTGCTAGTCTGTATGGGGACAGTGTTGGTGTCCCCCTGCCAGGGTCCCCGAGGCTTGCTAGTCTGCAATGGGACAGTGTTGGTGTCCCCCTGCCAGGGTCCCCGAGGCTTGCTAGTCTGTATGGGGACAGCCATGGTCCCCGAGGCTCGTGCCTAGATCCGACTATGGTTGGTATGGTCCGCCACTGCCTGCTGCTGGCTATAGGCTTGCTCCGTCGTTGCTTGCGTCACCGTGGTAGAGTAATACATACATATTGATTTGCACCCAGTGAGTGGGACAGGACAGCTATCTCTCTGATCATCATCATCATCATCATCATCATCATCATCATCATCATCATCATCATCATTATTATCAATTCATTTGCACAACATCGCCCTCATCTCAGGCTGCCTGGCAGACTCTCAATCCTCAGACAGCTGTCTTGCCTCATGTACTTCCATGACCCAGGTGTCTTAAGTGTGCAATTTCCAAAGTCGATTCGGTCGGCGCCTGCCTCTCTTCCAGGAGAGATGTTTGTTTTTCAGATCTGTTCTTCCCATGCCACAAGAGAGTCTTGGTGTGGCTATAGTGTGTTAGAAAGATACACTAGACTACTAAAGAAGTACAACATGAGAATGATCAATCCTCTCCGTGGCCGGACTATCCGCCTTCAAATGACGACGTCCGGATTAAACAAGAACACTGGACCAGCAACAGACCATTACCGTCCACCTAGAGCAGTGGTTCTCAACCTTTTTTTTGGCCCGTGCCCCTCTTCACCATATTTTCAGAACGTCATCCCCCCCCCCCTTTCGTATTTCCTACCTAAAAATCCCGCCCCGCCCTATACGTAATAATGGAAGCTAAATTTAATAGCACATACTAAAACAAATCTAGACGTCCACATAAAACATGATTTGTGGGTCTACTTACTTTATAAATTGAATTTTAGAAGGGTGAGACGTACAGAACCACAGAGTATGAAGGGAAAAACAATACCAAGTAATCAGTTCTTGTATTAAGGCGATCTTGAAATAATCTTAATTCCCCCCCCCCCTCCTGGAAACCCTAAAATTCCCCCCTGGGGGGGGGGGGGGAATTCCCCACCGGTTGAGAACCACTGACCTAGAGGGACAATAGCCGGTTGGTTAACTTAGTTCACGAGAACATACACTAGCAATCTCCTGGGCACCGTGGGACCAGGGTTGGAAACATGCTCTCGTCGTCTGGTTAAGTGAGGGAATATATGCTACCAGATCCTCCGTGCATTCAGATCTGCAAGCCGTGGTGGTCCTATCACATTACAGAAACATAGCAGGGTTCCTGCTTCAGAAGACATCACTGCCACATTGGCATCGCCCGGGCTTCTAAATATACCGTCTAGCATTTCTGATCCGCAACGCAGAAGAGCTTTTACCGGCGAATTGTTCCCGTTGCCAAGAGAAACAAATGGCTCAATAATTGTACGGCGTTTTGTTTTTGTTTTTGGAGCCGGTTAATGTGTTTTGGATGTGAACAAGAAAATGAAAGCAGTTAACTCTCTCAACTTCAAAGCAATGTGAATTATGCCTTCATTGAATCAACTCCTCGCAATTATTTGTAACGGCGCATTATCCTCCCCACTCCCATACGCCCCTCCCCACTTTTTAGGCCGATTCCAACAAGATGACCCCATCACTGCAGCGCCGTGTAACCAGGTACAATCACTTACCTGACAGATGTCTTATTTCCTCCCTTTCCTGCCAATCCCGAGAGAAGACCAAATTATGCACCTATCATAACGCAGCTCAGGAGTCATCATGTCCGACTTGGTCATACATTTATGTCAGGTCAACCTCCTCCAGACACGTTCCACACACGGCAACGAGCTCTGTCCGTGGCTACGTTTTTCCACCAACAAATTTGCCATGGGTGAGGCTGATGGCCTACTCTTTGTGATTTCAAACTGCCGTGGGATTCGTGATTGACACTTCTACTAGTTCTAGCAGAGCGACATGCTTCAGTTCACACATCAAAGATGGTGAGCATCCGTTTGATCTTGTCCTCAGGACGTGCTGGTGTGGCGGGAAACGAGCATGTTCTGTTGCATGATAAGGCAGACGTGGTCGGACCTCTGGGTGGGGTGCTGTTGCATGGTAAGGCAGGCGTGGTCGGACCTCTGGGTGGGGTGTTGGGGCATGATAAGGCAGGCGTGGTCCGGCCCTTTAGGATCACGTGTATAATGTAGAAGAAAAGATAGACTAATCACGACTTGGAGAGAATGGTGCTGCAGAGAGTGACCAGAGAATCTGACCGACACTCAAAACTCCGGGGAAAGGCCAGACGGACACAGTCAGACTTTTACTGGTACCATTAGTATTGGGACTCTTCGCTGAATGGTGATGACGAGAACGGAGCACGTATGGGAATGTCCTAAGTGCTGTGATGTGGGTTCTTGACTCAACTTCCAGTTTTTCGCGCTGATCCGTGCAGGCGATGTTTCCGATTTCAGTATCAGAGTAGAGTCGGGTAATTATCTTTCGACTCCGGATTTTCCTGTTTCGTCGTCTTATTCTTCGATAACGCTCAGGCCTGCTGGTTATAGTCTCCAGTAAATGCAGTAATTAGTTTCAGGTTTATAATAACATCCCAGTATGGTTTTTTTGGTGGCAGAAAGGTTCAGGATTTTGTGGTACCGTGGATTCAAACCAGCTACTTTAGCCATGTTAGTTATTGTACTTCGCCGCAGTGGGTGACCTTTTCGAACGGACAGAATTAGCGCCAGTGACTACATTTCAGTGTTCCTGGTGACGTCTTAACTGCATATTATACAAAGAAGAGAGAGCATATTGCGTAATAAGTCCCTGTCACCGGAAGTTACAGCACGAACTCTTGTGTGTTACATAGAACCAATCGTGACTTCAGGCTAATCATGGACAATTAGTAAACTAGTAGTAAAATTTATTATTATTATTATTATTATTATTATTATTATTATTATTATTATTATTATTATTATTTCCTCTTTCGAAGAAAATGCATAACATCTAATTATGCACAGTACAGGTTAGAGTGCCTAACTTTGGCATGCATTTCCTCTAGACAGATTCCATCCCAGGTACATGACACATACACTCTCTGTCTCTCTTGCTATGTGTGTGTGTGTGGGGGGGGGGGGGGGGTGTGCGCGCACGCACACACACACACAAACACACACACACACACACACACCACCAGTGTGCGCACGTAATTTGTTTAGCCACATTATCAGAAAACAAAACCTAGAACATATTGTGACGTCCGGAAAGAGAGAAAGAAGAAGGCAGCAAGAGAGAACATTCTCGAATCCTGTGTCATGGCAGGGGGCGGTATCAGGACACGAATTGATACATGCCGTTGGAGATATCAAGATGCGGGGAAGCATGATCGCCCACGCCAGCTGGCAAAGCACTTGATGATGATGTGATTTTGTAGACAATGTTATGTTCTGTAGTTTATCATTGATTCTACAACTGTTTTTTGTTTTGCAGGAGATCTGTGACAACCCGAGTGGATCACCGCGGGAGCAAGCAGGTTCGATGTGCGACAGGGAGAACTCGGTCAGTGGTTCAGCTTATTTAACTCTACATCTGCGTACCTACATCATCATCATCATCATCACCATCATCATCATCATCATAACCATCATCATCACCATTACCATGATTATCACCATCATTACCATTATCATAGCAATTCAGAAGTTTTTTTATATGCTAGTTTACTTACACAAACACTGACACGCCTTTCTACTTAGTTACATCTACACAACTGTCTGATCTACTTAATAATTGGCTGACTAGTCTGCTTAAACACTGACTGTATGATCTATTTAATCACTGATTGACTGGCCTGCTTAAATCCCGAGTGACTGATCTACTTAAACAAACACTGACTCACTGGTTTACTTAAACACTGACTATTTGGTCGACTTAAACACTGACTATTTGGTCAACTTACTCACCGATTCTTTGGTCTACTGAAACACTGACTCTTTGGTCTGTTTTTGTTTGTCCATCAAGAATGATGATGACCATTCATTGCATCCAGTGGGGTTGAAAGTATGAAGCCGTGAGTTCTAAGATGGCTAAAAAGGCCTATTTTGGCTCGAAATGTTTTTTGATAATGTGGGCAAAGAATGCTTGACGTTCCAGGAGGAGGATCTCCTGCCGTGGTTTTTCTGTCCAGCCTTTTCTTCATAGCTCTTGCAGTCCTGGTTCTTCACAAGTGACTGCACCCTTGCGTAATAATGTACGCCACGAATTTCGGTCTTTGGCAGCAGTCTCCTAGGTGACATGATAAATTCCAACAGCCTTCAGTGAGATTTTTGGATTATCTTTAAAGCGTTTCTTTTCCTCTGGCCGCCCTGGGAGTGTTTACCACAACGAGCTCGCCGTAAAAAATTCGTTTAAGGAGCCTGTGATCCGGCAAGCGAGTTAAGTGACCAGCCCAGCGAATCTGATTCTTCATTAGTAGAGTGTATATACTGAGCATGGACGCTCTTTCTAGGACTTCAGTGTCAGGGATATTGTCTTGCTATTTAATCTTCAATAGCTTCCTAAGGCAGACTGTATGGAAGTGGTTTAATTTCCTAGCGTTTCGCTGATAAACAGTCCAAGTTTCACAAGCCTTTGATCTACTGAAACACTGACTCATTGGTCTACTGAAACACTGACTCATTGGTCTACTGAAACAAACGCTGACTCAAATGTCCCGATAGATAACTACAGACTCACATGTCCCGATAGATAACTACAGACTCACATGTCCCGACAGATAACTACTGACTCACATGTCCCGATAGATAATTACAGACTCACATGTCCCGATAGATAACTACTGACTCACATGTCCCGATAGATAACTACAGACTCACATGTCCCGACAGATAACTACTGACTCACATGTCCCGATAGATAACTACTGACTCACATGTCCCGATAGATAACTACAGACTCACATGTCTGCTTACATTTACACTGGCACATTTATATAGTAATTCAAACTCTGTCTTGTCCATCTATTTACTTACATTTACACTATCTCACCTGTCTGCTCGCATATAATCCTCCTCCCCTTTTGTATATGCTTGTGTTTAACTACATTTGTGTGTGTTTGTGTGCGTGTGTGTGTGTGTGTGTGTGTGTGTGTGTGTGTCTGAGAGAGAGAGAGAGACAGACAGAGAGAGAGAGAGAGAGAGAGAGAGAGAGAGAGAGAGGGAGGGAGAGAGAGAGAGAGAGAGAGAGAGAAAGAAATATGCTCACATTGAGCGCATATATGAGCACTGTTTCGACTCACGTCCCATACCTATACATTTACCTGCCTTCATGACTACATGAGTTCCTGATGTCTGTTCGCCATCTCCCCCAACAAGTAAGTCCCGTCTACCTGAATTCTCACCTATTTATCACCTCGTCCATGAGGTAGATAACACGTAAGTCCCGTTTACCCGAGTTCTCACCTACTTATCATAGTCCATGAAGTAGATAACAGATCACGGCGTTCAGCCTCCTCCAGTGACCTCGACCTTATTCTACCATCTTGTTTCTGCAGAATCAGACCATCAGTGTCTGCAGACACCATCCGTGCGTTGTTGTTGCCAGTCTGTGTGTCATCTTCATGTAATTATTTGTTTCAACTGTCTGCCAACTTTTATATTTATAGACATACATAATTTCCTACACAAGTGTACGCATGTCCAACTTTCTTTATTTCATTTTGTACATGTATCATTTTAGCAGTATCCATTTCTTTATTCTCTTGACAATCAGCAAGTGCCATGTCCACCGTGTGGGAAACCACGTTTCTCTGCATCTTGTGATCTCCATCAGTATGTATCATTACGTGTGCTGACGCCCTTACTTGAACTGAGGCTTGACTGTCAAGAACCTTCCCTTTCTTTCTTGTGTCCCTATTTTCATTGATCTGTCCTGTTGTAACAACAGGTTCTAGTTTTACAAAGGAATGCTGAAAATTTCTTGTACGACCAGAATGTGTCATTTAAACGATTTGAAGGAGACTAAGACAACTTAACACAGGCTTAGCAAAGGCTAATGGTCGACGTTTGGTGCAGGAGAGCTTGGCATATGATACCACAACATCCAGCTTAAGAATGGAGGTGGAGGTGGTCAGAGCAGCTTTCCGTTGGATGGAGAATACGATACACACACACACACACACACACACACACACACACACACACACACACACACACACACACATCGTGATTGTAACTGACTCATAAAGCATGCTGAGTAGGGTTAGGACAGGCAAGCTTCGTGCAGAGTGGCTTGCTTCGCTTCGGAGGTCACGAGTGGCAAGCATCATCTGGATCTTTTCTCCGGGGCATGCTGGTGTGATGGGGAATGAACAGGCGGACAGATTGGCTGGCTCTGCAAAACTTGGTGGAGCATTGATGCATGATAAGGAAGACGTGGTTGCGGCCTTGTGGGAGCACGTGTACACCTCGGAGGAGCAAATGGATCACCATGGTCTGGCAAGAATGCGACAGCGTGGAGTGTCGAGGGGATCTGGCCGATGCTCGACGCTCAGAGGAAAGGCGAGACGCACATATAATCAGATTGCTACTGGTACTATTGGGGTTGGAACTCTTCGCTGGCTTCTGAGGATGGGTACGGAGCGCTTATGGGAATGCCCCGAATGCTGTGATGTCGGTTCCTACGTCAATCAATCAATCAATCAATAATCAATCAATCAATCAAGACAACTTAACACGAAAATCACAAACAGACAGTTGTCATTTTTTTCAATTCTCATTTTCTCTTCATTGCTTCTATTTTTCCATGCATTTGTTCCTCTCGTCCTGTCATCACCTTCTAATGTAATCACAGGAGTTCTCCTTGACTGTATGTTGTGTTTGTGAATGTGTTTGTTTGCTGATGAAGGCTAACCGCCGCAACGTTCTGTATGTGTCGTAACTCTGTTATGTAAAGCTGCACTACTTTGTGTCATTTTATATTGTTTACACTTTCACAGCTTTACCGCAGTTCCACCCAATTTTGATGCTGAGGTAAGCGGTTCAACCCCTACACCGGACAACTTTACTAAAATGTTGACCTGTCGTCCTTGACATTGGGACGTAAATTGCAAGCACCTCTGAAGTCGGAGTGGGTTCGCCTGATGGCGAGGGACACTGTTAATAGGGAAAGCTAATACAATGCAACACAGTCCAACACTACTATAAATAGTGTGTGTGGCTTACGCTTGAGGTCAAAGCAAGCGGGCGCCAAAAAACAACAACAACAACAACAACAACACAGCATGAACATCTATCAGATGTTTGACCCACACAGCACACACCCGTCTGCACACACTAGTGGGTTATCAACCCCAGCATGAAGATCTATCAGATGTTTCACCCACACAGCACACACCCGTCTGCACACACTAGTGGGTTATCAACCCCAGCATGAAGATCTATCAGATGTTTCACCCACACAGCACACACCCGTCTGCACACACTAGTGGGTTATCAACCCCAGCATGAACATCTATCAGATGTTTCACCCACACAGCACACACCCGTCTGCACACACTAGTGGGTTATCAACCCCAGCATGAAGATCTATCAGATGTTTCACCCACACAGCACACACCCGTCTGCACACACTAGTGGGTTATCAACCCCAGCATGAACATCTATCAGATGTTTCACCCACACAGCACACACCCGTCTGCACACACTAGTGGGTTATCAACCCCAGCATGAACATCTATCAGATGTTTCACCCACACAGCACACACCCGTCTGCACACACTAGTGGGTTATCAACCCCAGCATGAAGATCTATCAGATGTTTTACCCACACAGCACACACCCGTCTGCACACACTAGTGGGTTATCAACCCCAGCATAAAGATCTATCAGATGTTTTACCCACACAGCACACACCCGTCTGCACACACTAGTGGGTTATCAACCCCAGCATGAACATCTATCAGATGTTTCACCCACACAGCACACACCCGTCTGCACACACTAGTGGGTTATCAACCCCAGCATGAACATCTATCAGATGTTTCACCCACACAGCACACACCCGTCTGCACACACTAGTGGGTTATCAACCCCAGCATGAAGATCTATCAGATGTTTCACCCACACAGCACACACCCGTCTGCACACACTAGTGGGTTATCAACCCCAGCATGAACATCTATCAGATGTTTCACCCACACAGCACACACCCGTCTGCACACACTAGTGGGTTATCAACCCCAGCATGAACATCTATCAGATGTTTCACCCACACAGCACACACCCGTCTGCACACACTAGTGGGTTATCAACCCCAGCATGAAAGATCTATCAGATGTTTCACCCACACAGCACACACCCGTCTGCACACACTAGTGGGTTATATACCCCAGCATGAACATCTATCAGATGTTTCACCCACACAGCACACACCCGTCTGCACACACTAGTGGGTTATCAACCCCAGCATGAACATCTATCAGATGTTTCACCCACACAGCACACACCCGTCTGCACACACTAGTGGGTTATCAACCCCAGCATGAACATCTATCAGATGTTTCACCCACACAGCACACACCCGTCTGCACACACTAGTGGGTTATCAACCCCAGCATGAACATCTATCAGATGTTTCACCCACACAGCACACACCCGGCTGCACACATTAGTGGGTTATCAACCCCAGCATGAACATCTATCAGATGTTTCACCCACACAGCACACACCCGTCTGCACACACTAGTGGGTTATCAACCCCAGCATGAACATCTATCAGATGTTTCACCCACACAGCACACACCCGTCTGCACACACTAGTGGGTTATCAACCCCAGCATGAAGATCTATCAGATGTTTCACCCACACAGCACACACCCGTCTGCACACACTAGTGGGTTATCAACCCCAGCATGAAGATCTATCAGATGTTTCACCCACACAGCACACACCCGTCTGCACACACTAGTGGGTTATCAACCCCAGCATGAACATCTATCAGATGTTTCACCCACACAGCACACACCCGTCTGCACACACTAGTGGGTTATCAACCCCAGCATGAACATCTATCAGATGTTTCAACCCACACAGCACACACCCGTCTGCACACACTAGTGGGTTATCAACCCCAGCATGAAGATCTATCAGATGTTTCACCCACACAGCACACACCCGTCTGCACACACTAGTGGGTTATCAACCCCAGCATGAACATCTATCAGATGTTTCACCCACACAGCACACACCCGTCTGCACACACTAGTGGGTTATCAACCCCAGCATGAACATCTATCAGATGTTTCACCCACACAGCACACACCCGTCTGCACACACTAGTGGGTTATCAACCCCAGCATGAAGATCTATCAGATGTTTCACCCACACAGCACACACCCGTCTGCACACACTAGTGGGTTATATACCCCAGCATGAAAATCTATCAGATGTTTCACCCACACAGCACACACCCGTCTGCACACACTAGTGGGTTATCAACCCCAGCATGAACATCTATCAGATGTTTCACCCACACAGCACACACCCGTCTGCACACACTAGTGGGTTATCAACCCCAGCATGAACATCTATCAGATGTTTCACCCACACAGCACACACCCGTCTGCACACACTAGTGGGTTATCAACCCCAGCATGAACATCTAACAGATGTTTCACCCACACAGCACACACCCGGCTGCACACATTAGTGGGTTATCAACCCCAGCATGAAGATCTATCAGATGTTTCACCCACACAGCACACACCCGTCTGCACACACTAGTGGGTTATCAACCCCAGCATGAACATCTATCAGATGTTTCACCCACACAGCACACACCCGTCTGCACACACTAGTGGGTTATCAACCCCAGCATGAAGATCTATCAGATGTTTCACCCACACAGCACACACCCGTCTGCACACACTAGTGGGTTATCAACCCCAGCATGAAGATCTATCAGATGTTTCACCCACACAGCACACACCCGTCTGCACACACTAGTGGGTTATCAACCCCAGCATGAACATCTATCAGATGTTTCACCCACACAGCACACACCCGTCTGCACACACTAGTGGGTTATCAACCCCAGCATGAAGATCTATCAGATGTTTCACCCACACAGCACACACCCGTCTGCACACACTAGTGGGTTATCAACCCCCAGCATGAAGATCTATCAGATGTTTCACCCCACACAGCACACACCGTCTGCACACACTAGTGGGTTATCAACCCCAGCATGAACATCTATCAGATGTTTCACCCACACAGCACACACCCGGCTGCACACATTAGTGGGTTATCAACCCCAGCATGAACATCTATCAGATGTTTCACCCACACAGCACACACCCGGCTGCACACATAGTGGGTTATCAACCCCAGCATGAACATCTATCAGATGTTTCACCCACACAGCACACACCCGTCTGCACACACTAGTGGGTTATCAACCCCAGCATGAAGATCTATCAGATGTTTCACCCACACAGCACACACCCGTCTGCACACACTAGTGGGTTATCAACCCCAGCATGAAGATCTATCAGATGTTTCCACCCACACAGCACACACCCGTCTGCACACACTAGTGGGTTATCAACCCCAGCATGAACATCTATCAGATGTTTCACCCACACAGCACACACCCGTCTGCACACACTAGTGGGTTATCAACCCCAGCATGAACATCTATCAGATGTTTCACCCACACAGCACACACCCGTCTGCACACACTAGTGGGTTATCAACCCCAGCATGAACATCTATCAGATGTTTCACCCACACAGCACACACCCGTCTGCACACACTAGTGGGTTATCAACCCCAGCATGAAGATCTATCAGATGTTTCACCCACACAGCACACACCCGTCTGCACACACTAGTGGGTTATCAACCCCAGCATGAAGATCTATCAGATGTTTCACCCACACAGCACACACCCGTCTGCACACACTAGTGGGTTATCAACACCAGCATGAAGATCTATCAGATGTTTCACCCACACAGCACACACCCGTCTGCACACACTAGTGGGTTATCAACACCAGCATGAAGATCTATCAGATGTTTCACCCACACAGCACACACCCGTCTGCACACACTAGTGGGTTATCAACCCCAGCATGAAGATCTATCAGATGTTTCACCCACACAGCACACACCCGTCTGCACACACTAGTGGGTTATCAACCCCAGCATGAAGATCTATCAGATGTTTCACCCACACAGCACACACCCGTCTGCACACACTAGTGGGTTATCAACCCCAGCATGAAGATCTATCAGATGTTTCACCCACACAGCACACACCCGTCTGCACACACTAGTGGGTTATCAACCCCAGCATGAAGATCTATCAGATGTTTCACCCACACAGCACACACCCGTCTGCACACACTAGTGGGTTATCAACCCCAGCATGAAGATCTATCAGATGTTTCACCCACACAGCACACACCCGTCTGCACACACTAGTGGGTTATCAACCCCAGCATGAAGATCTATCAGATGTTTCACCCACACAGCACACACCCGTCTGCACACACTAGTGGGTTATCAACCCCAGCATGAAGATCTATCAGATGTTTCACCCACACAGCACACACCCGTCTGCACACACTAGTGGGTTATCAACCCCAGCATGAACATCTATCAGATGTTTCACCCACACAGCACACACCCGTCTGCACACACTAGTGGGTTATCAACCCCAGCATGAAGATCTATCAGATGTTTCACCCACACAGCACACACCCGTCTGCACACACTAGTGGGTTATCAACCCCAGCATGAAGATCTATCAGATGTTTCACCCACACAGCACACACCCGTCTGCACACACTAGTGGGTTATCAACCCCAGCATGAAGATCTATCAGATGTTTCACCCACACAGCACACACCCGTCTGCACACACTAGTGGGTTATCAACCCCAGCATGAAGAATCTATCAGATGTTTCACCCACACAGCACACACCCGTCTGCACACACTAGTGGGTTATCAACCCCAGCATGAACATCTATCAGATGTTTCACCCACACAGCACACACCCGTCTGCACACACTAGTGGGTTATCAACCCCAGCATGAAGATCTATCAGATGTTTCACCCACACAGCACACACCCGTCTGCACACACTAGTGGGTTATCAACCCCAGCATGAAGATCTATCAGATGTTTCACCCACACAGCACACACCCGTCTGCACACACTAGTGGGTTATCAACCCCAGCATGAAGATCTATCAGATGTTTCACCCACACAGCACACACCCGTCTGCACACACTAGTGGGTTATCAACCCCAGCATGAAGATCTATCAGATGTTTCACCCACACAGCACACACCCGTCTGCACACACTAGTGGGTTATCAACCCCAGCATGAAGATCTATCAGATGTTTCACCCACACAGCACACACCCGTCTGCACACACTAGTGGGTTATCAACCCCAGCATGAACATCTATCAGATGTTTCACCCACACAGCACACACCCGTCTGCACACACTAGTGGGTTATCAACCCCAGCATGAAGATCTATCAGATGTTTCACCCACACAGCACACACCCGTCTGCACACACTAGTGGGTTATCAACCCCAGCATGAACATCTATCAGATGTTTCACCCACACAGCACACACCCGTCTGCACACACTAGTGGGTTATCAACCCCAGCATGAAGATCTATCAGATGTTTCACCCACACAGCACACACCCGTCTGCACACACTAGTGGGTTATCAACCCCAGCATGAAGATCTATCAGATGTTTCACCCACACAGCACACACCCGTCTGCACACACTAGTGGGTTATCAACCCCAGCATGAAGATCTATCAGATGTTTCACCCACACAGCACACACCCGTCTGCACACACTAGTGGGTTATCAACCCCAGCATGAAGATCTATCAGATGTTTCACCCACACAGCACACACCCGTCTGCACACACTAGTGGGTTATCAACCCCAGCATGAAGATCTATCAGATGTTTCACCCACACAGCACACACCCGTCTGCACACACTAGTGGGTTATCAACCCCAGCATGAAGATCTATCAGATGTTTCACCCACACAGCACACACCCGTCTGCACACACTAGTGGGTTATCAACCCCAGCATGAAGATCTATCAGATGTTTCACCCACACAGCACACACCCGTCTGCACACACTAGTGGGTTATCAACCCCAGCATGAAGATCTATCAGATGTTTCACCCACACAGCACACACCCGTCTGCACACACTAGTGGGTTATCAACCCCAGCATGAAGATCTATCAGATGTTTCACCCACACAGCACACACCCGTCTGCACAGCACTAGTGGGTTATCAACCCCAGCATGAACATCTATCAGATGTTTCACCCACACAGCACACACCCGTCTGCACACACTAGTGGTTATCAACCCCAGCATGAAGATCTATCAGATGTTTCACCCACACAGCACACACCCGTCTGCACACACTAGTGGGTTATCAACCCCAGCATGAACATCTATCAGATGTTTCACCCACACAGCACACATCCGTCTGCACACACTAGTGGGTTATCAACCCCAGCATGAACATCTATCAGATGTTTGACCCACACAGCACACATCAACCTGCATACACTAGTGGGATATCGACCCCAGCATGAACATCTATGAGATCATCTACCAGTCAAGCAGGGAGCCCCAGTGGTGCAGTGGTTGCGCGCATGTCTGTCAGCACGGTGGTCAAGAGCTGCGATTCCCATCAAGGTGGATTTTGTAAATTGATCGGGACTACTAAATTGGGTACCGGGAAATGCCTTGGAAAGTGAATGCAGTCAACGAGATATTGATCACATCGCCCTGTGACCATCAGATCTGATACGAGAGAAAGAGGACGTCCAAGAATAACATGGATTGGCGACATCAAAGACATTGTACAATCACACGGAATGACACTATCCAGTACCACCTATCGGGCAAAGAACGTCAACTATTCCTCCTTACGATGCTGGATGGCAAAAGTGGAAGATGATGATGATGATGATGATGATGATGATGATGATGATGATGATGATGATGATGATGATGATGATGATGATGATGATGACACATTGAGTGCCAGGTGGTCTGTGCAAATATGAGACTACCACCATATGGTGTTTACAGGGGTATTCAAGAATTGTTAATTGAATTGTATTGTCTGACTTTGACCATCCCAGCACACCATTCTCGGAACTCGTAAAATAAAATAAAAAAAAGATGGCAATGAAATTAACAGCACAAAAATCTTTTAACAACATCAGACTATAATGTAACCTTTCTGGTCATGGCAAGACAGGATAAAAACACCCCCATCAGGCAATGGAATAGAAGAAAACTCTTTACAAACAGAAAGAAGTTTAACAAACAGTAGGTTGTTGTTCCTGTTGTGCTTTCTGCCTTATCTCCCCTGGAATCTTCAGAAATGTGGAAATGTTTGTCGGTACCAGAGTTTCTTTATGACTTTCTGTGTTTTAAGTTTTAACCGAAGTTCCCATCTTGCCTGCAGATATCTATTTATACAAACACTGGAACATTCCACACAGCAAACGTAGAGATACGCTTGGCATACCGATTGTCATGAGTTTCCCTGTCTTAGTGTTTTCTTTTGTTGTTAATTGTGGTTTATATTTGTTGCTATATATATACAGTTTAATGAGCTGTTGTACAAACACTGAAACTGCAGAATACACACATTCAACTCAGAATACATAAAGATACTCATGGCAAATAATAGAGTGTACTAACATTCTTGTGTTAGTGTTTCCATTTTAACATTTGTTATTATACAGTTCAATGGGATGTGCAGACAAACACCGATTTCTGCTAATATCCAAATTACATGCTGACTGGCATCGGCAACCATGCCTCTTCACAACACACAGCTTTGTTATTCATCTTCTGGTGTTTGGTCTGGAACAAGCATTGGCGACCATGACTCACTAATCCTCCCTGTCATCATCAGATGCGATGAAGTTGTTGTTGCTTACGTTATTATTGGCTTCCCAGCTGTTTAAGGTTTCCACAGACATCTTGTTTTGTCTTCTTCAGCATTTCTCCTGCCAAGTAGTTTCCCCACATTCGACTTACTGTTCTATTCCAGCTTTAGGACTAGTTTTTCTGTTCCACCTATAAGACTTATTGTTCTATTCCACCTATAGCACTAATTGTTCTATTCCACTATAAGACTAACTGTTCTATTCCACATATATCACTAATTGTTCTATTCCACTATAGTACTAATTATTCCATTCCATTGCAGGACTAATTGTTCTGTCCCACTATAGTACTAATTATTCTATTCCACTGTAGGACTAATTGTTCTTTTCCACTATATCACTAATTGTTCTATTCCACTATAACACTAATTGTTCCATTCCAATATAGCACTAATTGTTATATTCCAATAAAGCTCTAATTGTTCTATTCGACTGTGGGACTAATTGTTCTATTCCACTATAGCACCAATTGTTCTATTCCACTATAGCACTAATTGTTCTATTCCACTGTAAGACTAATTGTTCTATTCCACTATAGCATTCATTGTTCTATTCCACTATCAAATTAATTGTTCTATTCCACTATAGAACCAATTGTTCTATTCCACTATAAACTAATTGTTATATTCCACTGCAGGACTAATTGTTCTGTTCCACTATAGCACTAATTGTTCTATTCCACTGTAGGACTAATAGTTCTATTCCAGTATATCACTAATTGTTCTATTCCACTATAGCACTAATTGTTCTATTCCACTGTAGGACTAATAGTTATATTCCAGTATATCACTAATTGTTCTATTCCACTATAGCACTAATTGTTCTATTCCACTGTAGGACTAATAGTTCTATTCCAGTATATCACTAATTGTTCTATTCCACTATAGCACTAATTGTTCTATTCCACAGTAGGACTAATAGTTCTATTCCAGTATATCACTAATTGTTCTATTCCACTATAGCACTAATTGTTCTATTCCACTGTAGGACTAATAGTTCTATTCCAGTATATCACTAATAGTTCTATTCCACTATAGCACTTATTATTCTATTCCACTGTAGGACTAATAGTTCTATTCCAGTATATCACTAATTGTTATATTCCAATATAGCACTAATTGTTCTATTTCACTGTGGGACTAATTGTTCTAATACAATATAAAATTAATTGTTCTATTCCAATATAGCACTAATTATTCTATTTCACTGTGGGACTAATTGTTCTATATATGACTAATTGGTCTATTCCACTAAATGTGTAATTGTTCTATTCCACCTTATGACTAATTGTTTTATTCCACTATAGGACTAATTGTTTTATTCCACCATAGGAATAATTGCTCTATTCCACTATATGACTCATTGTTCTATTCCACATATTATGTTGATATATCCCATAATGTTTATCTGTCCTATCCTGAAGGTTTTTTTTAATGAGTAATCTTCTACACCTGCAGCCCTCAATACCCCAACATTTGTTTGCATCTTTACCCACGTTATTTCGCAAGTTTCTTCACAAAAACCACATCTCGACCAACTTCACCAATTCATGACTCATTGCATTGTCCAGTTCACATCCATACAGGGGTACAGACCACATCCAGCTATTTGTACCTATCATATGTTTGTTGCTTGTTTTTCACGACAGTGCTCATTCTTGTAAAATAATCTGTGGATATAATGATTCCTTTCTTGATCTCTCTGTCACATCTTCCGTCACATGTCACTAGTTCTAGCTTGGCTCTGTGTTTTCCAGCATGTATCTTAGAATAACTTCCGTTCATTCTCAGAAACTGTGAAGTAAATGCACAAAAACACAAAACATGTTTATAACTTTATATCCCCAGGTGATTGCTGGCTACTAGCTGCTGTAGCGTCCTTGACCTGCAATGAGAAGCTCTTCAATTTTGTGGTGGAGCCCAGCCAATCATTTACCAACAATTACTGTGGCATTTTTAAGTTAGTTCCTTTCTGATATTTTTTTTTCATTACAGAGTATGAAAGATTGTCTGGTTTCTCTCTGACTTTACATACCATGGAAGATTCTCTAGTCTGTTATATATGTTACATTATAGACCATGGTACAAACATGTATCAATAACTACTAAGAAAGCTCTATACAACACAATCTTCCTACCAACTCTATGTTACCAATGCCAAACCTGGACAATGACAGAATAAGAAAAAAGTAAAATCACAACAACAGAAATGAGATTCCTGAGAAGAATACTCAATGTATCAAGAAGAGAGAAGATCAGAAATGAAGAAATCAAGACTAAAGTGGGGGTTATAGCTGCACTAGATTTTATTAGAAGGCAGCGAGTCAAATGGTTTGGCCATGTAAGTAGGTTACCAACTAACAGTATACCACAACAAGCAATGATGTACAAACCAGAGGGAAGCAGAGAAAGAGGCCGACCACATAAACGATGGACGCAGGAATAACAGAGTCCATGGGAATATCGATACATGAAGCCCATAAGCGGGAACTCTCCCGCTGTTTATACTTCACCTCGACACCGCAAGGTACAAGAGGAACATGATGAGATGAGAGATGAGATAGAACATGGAGCATGGGAGCATTATCTAGTCTCTCTCTCTCTCTCTCTCTCTCTCTCTCTCTCTCTCTCTCTCTCTCTCTCTCTCTCTCTCTCTCTCTCTCTCTCTCTCTCTCTCTCTCTCTCTCTCAGACTTTACATTACAGAACCTTCACTAAACAGTTTAATGTGTTCATATATTTTTTTTGTTCTTAAAATACTTGTCTTGTCACTTCTCGTTATATCTTCCTCCATGTAGAAACCTTAGAGGGCCACTACCTTTGACAGACACAAGTGTTGTTCATTGTGGGGCACCTCATGGAGAGCTAATCCACTGACATTCACTGCAAGAGGCAGATATATTACAGCTCTACCACCTAGCAGAGTGTTTCCTAATGTTTACAAAACAGTATTCTGAAATAAGAGCTATGAATAAACATGATAAAAGACACTGAGGCACCTGAAAGGTCTTTATCTAAAAATGACAAGAATCAACTGGGTTGAAACAATGACAAATGAACAAGTTGGGGAAAATATAAGAGAACAAAGACGAATTCTTAAAGTAATATAAAAGTGAAGACTCTCGTGGATTGATTGCATCCTAAGACATGAAGAAACACACAACAGAGACTAGAGAGCACAATACTGGAATTATAATATAGGGGTAGATCAAGAAAAACAGTTATAATGCAGGTAAGACTAGAGAGCACAATACTGGAATTATAATATAGGGGTAGATCAAGAAAAACAGTTATAATGCAGGTAAGACTAGAGAGCACAATACTGGAATTATAATATAGGGGTAGATCAAGAAAAACAGTTATAATGCAGGTAAGACTAGAGAGCACAATACTGGAATTATAATATAGGGGTAGATCAAGAAAAACAGTTATAATGCAGGTAAGACTAGAGAGCACAATACTGGAATTATAATATAGGGGTAGATCAAGAAAAACAGTTATAATGCAGGTAAGACTAGAGAGCACAATACTGGAATTATAATATAGGGGTAGATCAAGAAAAACAGTTATAATGCAGGTAAGACTACAGAGCACAATACTGGAATTATAATATAGGGGTAGATCAAGAAAAACAGTTATAATGCAGGTAAGACTAGAGAGCACAATACTGGAATTATAATATAGGGGTAGATCAAGAAAAACAGTTATAATGCAGGTAAGACTAGAGAGCACAATACTGGAATTATAATATAGGGGTAGATCAAGAAAAACAGTTATAATGCAGGTATGACTAGAGAGCACAATACTGGAATTATAATATAGGGGTAGATCAAGAAATACTGGAATTATAATATAGGGGTAGATCAAGAAATACTGGAATTATAATATAGGGGTAGATCAAGAAATACTGGAATTATAATATAGGGGTAGATCAAGAAATACTGGAATTATAATATAGGGGTAGATCAAGCAAATACTGGAATTATAATATAGGGGTAGATCACGAAAATACTGGAATTATAATATAGGGGGTAGATCAAGAAATACTGGAATTATAATATAGGGGTAGATCAAGAAATACTGGAATTATAATATAGGGGTAGATCAAGAAATACTGGAATTATAATATAGGGGTAGATCAAGAAATACTGGAATTATAATATAGGGGTAGATCAGGAAATACTGGAATTATAATATAGGGGTAAGATACACACAAGAAATACTGGAATTATAATATAGGGGTAGATACAGGAAATACTGGAATTATAATATAGGGGTAGATCAAGAAATACCTGGAATTATAATATAGGGGTAGATCAGAATACTGGAATTATAATATAGGGGTAGATCAAGAAATACTGGAATTATAATATAGGGGTAGATCATGAAATACTGAATTATATATAGGGGTAGATCAAGAAATACTGGAATTATAATATAGGGGTAGGTCAAGAAATACTGGAATTATAATATAGGGGTAGATCAAGAAATACTGGAATTATAATATCGGGGTAGATCAAGAAATACTGGAATTATAATATCGGGGTAGATCAAGAAATACTGGAATTATAATATCGGGGTAGATCAGGAAAAACAGTTATAAAGCAGGTATGGACAGACAGATGTATAAATGCAAATGTATATTCATTAATAATACTGACTTTGTCCCAAAGTTGTCTCTTGTTGTAGTTCTGTGATTTGATAGGGCCATCAAATGTTGTAGTTCTGTGATTTGATAGGGCCATCAAATGTTGTAGTTCTGTGATTTGATAGGGCCATCAAATGTGTAGTTCTGTGATTTGATAGGGCCATCAAATGTTGTAGTTCTGGGATTTGATAGGGCCATCAAATGTTGTAGTTCTGTGATTTGATAGGGCATCAATGTTGTAGTTCTGTGATTTGATAGGGCCATCAAATGTTGTAGTTCTGTGATTTGATAGGGCCATCAAATGTTGTAGTTCTGTGATTTGATAGGGCCATCAAATGTTGTAGTTCTGGGATTTGATAGGGCCATCAAATGTTGTAGTTCTGTGATTTGATAGGGCCATCAAATGTTGTAGTTCTGGGATTTGATAGGGCCATCAAATGTTGTAGTTCTGGGATTTGATAGGGCCATCAAATGTTGTAGTTCTGGGATTTGATAGGGCCATCAAATGTTGTAGTTCTGTGATTTGATAGGGCCATCAAATGTTGTAGTTCTGTGATTTGATAGGGCCATCAAATGTTGTAGTTCTGTGATTTGATAGGGCCATCAAATGTTGTAGTTCTGGGATTTGATAGGGCCATCAAATGTTGTAGTTCTGTGATTTGATAGGGCCATCAAATGTTGTAGTTCTGTGATTTGATAGGGCCATCAAATGTTGTAGTTCTGTGATTTGATAGGGCCATCAAATGTTGTAGTTCTGTGATTTGATAGGGCCATCAAATGTTGTAGTTCTGTGATTTGATAGGGCCATCAAATGTTGTAGTTCTGTGATTTGATAGGGCCATCAAATGTTGTAGTTCTGTGATTTGATAGGGCCATCAAATGTTGTAGTTCTGTGATTTGATAGGGCCATCAAATGTTGTAGTTCTGTGATTTGATAGGGCCATCAAATGTTGTAGTTCTGTGATTTGATAGGGCCATCAAATGTTGTAGTTCTGTGATTTGATAGGGCCATCAAATGTTGTAGTTCTGGGATTTGGTTGGGGCCATCAGATGTTATAGTTCTGGGATTTGGTTGGGGTCATCAGATGTTATAGTTCTGGGATTTGGTTGGGGTCATCAGATGTTATAGTTCTGGGATTTGATAGGGCCATCAAATGTTGTAGTTCTGGGATTTGATAGGGCCATCAAATGTTGTAGTTCTGGGATTTGATAGGGCCATCAAATGTTGTAGTTCTGGGATTTGGTTGGGGTCATCAGATGTTATAGTTCTGGGATTTGATAGGGCCATCAAATGTTGTAGTTCTGTGATTTGATAGGGCCATCAAATGTTGTAGTTCTGGGATTTGGTTGGGGTCATCAGATGTTATAGTTTTGGGATTTGATAGGGCCATCAAATGTTGTAGTTCTGGGATTTGATAGGGCCATCAAATGTTCTAGTTCTGGGATTTGATAGGGCCATCAAATGTTGTAGTTCTGGGATTTGATAGGGCCATCAAATGTTGTAGTTCTGGGATTTGGTTGGTGTCATCAGATGTTGTAGTTCTGGGATTTGATAGGGCCATCAAATGTTGTAGTTCTGGGATTTGATAGGGCCATCAAATGTTCTAGTTCTGGGATTTGATAGGGCCATCAAATGTTGTAGTTCTGGGATTTGATAGGGCCATCAAATGTTGTAGTTCTGGGATTTGATAGGGCCATCAAATGTTGTAGTTCTGGGATTTGATATGGCCATCAAATGTTGTAGGCCTGAATGCACAGAGGAATGGGTGGCCAGTCTTTCCCTCACTTAGTAAGTGATGAGTCCAGGCATCAAACCCTTGCTCAACCATGATAATAACATTATCACCACAGTTGCAAATAGAGATACAAGTCATTATAGAGGAAGACAGAATGGGATGACGAGAACGCTACGTAAGCATAACAAGGACTGAGACACTTGATGATGATGCTGATGATGATGATGATGATGATGATGATGATGATGATGATGATGATGATGATGATGATGATGATGATATAGTGTTAGCAGCTGAGAGAATTGACATATATTTGTAAATTGTTTCAGAAAATGCTATAGATGCCTGTTGTTTGATATGCTGAGTTTTTCAAGTGTCTGTGCCATGTAAATAGTTTTTAGATAGTCTGTGACTGATTCTGAAGTCTTATTGTCAACCAGGTTCAACTTCTGGCACCAGGGTGAGTGGCAGGAAGTGGTTGTCGATGACAGACTACCCACCTACCGCAACCAGCTGGTCTTCATGCACTCCACAGAGAAGAATGAATTCTGGAGTGCACTGTTGGAGAAGGCATACGCCAAGTAAGCTTGCTTCACTGCATTCTTTGTTGTTCTCAAGACATTTATTTATATTCAACGTTGCTTTCTGATAGGTGGCCTCATTTTCAATAGTTTGCAATCTTTAAATTAAATAACACCTTCATCATCATTGGAAGTTCTACAAGTGTACAGATTGATTACACTACATTTTATCATCAGCGTCATCAGTTTCTCAGTCTGAAGACTGGTGTTATGGCCGTGATCATGTCTCGCCTCTATCCCCTATTATTATCTTCATTGTCACCATCATCATATTCATCATCATCATCATCATCATCATCATCATCATCATCATCATCATCATCAGCTTGTCGGACTGAAGACTGGTTTTGAAGGTGTATGATCATGCCACTTCACTGTTGCCTTTTCTTATCATCTTTTCATATTATGAGACGAAAGTCAATAAGTAAGTCACAAATGGCTGTAGAAACATAACTAAATATGATAACAACTTGAAATCAGTTTATTTTTATACATACATTGTCCGTTTATTTCTCAACATAATTTCCACCAACATTGATGCACTTATCCCATCGTTTTATCAGTCCTCCCAAACCGGCTGCATAGAACTGCATGCTCTGTTTTCTAAACCACATTTTCACTTCACATTCATCTTCAGCATCATTCGTGAAATGTCTCCCACCAAGGTGGGTTTTCAGTGGACCAAAAAAGGTGGAAATCGCTAGGGGCTAAGTCTGGGCTGTAAGATGGCTGTTCCAGAACTTCCCACCTTCGTTGGTTAATTTTTACCTGAGTTAATCGAGCCGTATGTGGTCTGGCATTGTCATGAACAAGCAACACTCCTCTAGTCAGCAGTCCTGGACGTTTTCTTTGAATTGCATCATTAAGCATCGATAGAACTTCACAGTACGATTCAGAATTCACATTGTCACCTTTCTTCTTGAAATTGGTTAAAAGCACTTCTTGACAATCCCAGAAGACTGTCAGCATAACCGTCCCTGCTGATGGCGTAACCTTGAGAACATTTTTCTACACAGCTGTGCACCGGGACAAACATTTGTCAGGACAAACAGGAAGCATTTCCTTATGAATGTCCTTTGCAGGCAGTCCTTTTGGTTGCACTGTGGTTGTACACTCCGTTGTTTATGCACTGCGCATGCGCATGAGACACCTAGCGCCACCTGACAAATGGGAATATAAAGTTTGATGTTTCTGTCACCTAATGACACCTGTAGAAAACACCAACTACATTTACCTGCCATCCCACAGAATTGTGTGACTTACTTATTGACTCGCCTCCGAAAATAGGGGAAGAACAATGTGGATTCGTAGAAGGCAAAGGCACTGTAAATGCTGTCTACTTTACTGAGAACATTAATCGAACATGGGTAAAGTAAATGTTTAGTTTTTGTTGGAAACCCAATAATTAACATTTCCTCTGCCTAGTGGCAGAATTACATTGTATCTAATCAGTATTATTTTTTTTTAAAAAACCAATACAGTGTTGTTATTGTTCTTGTTTAGAAGAGGCGAAAGATTAGGGCCATGTGATGACCAGCAACATGAGCCTAAAACCAAATCCTCAGTATGCCAGAGTTGAGTTGAGTTGAGTTAAGAACCGACATCACTGCACTCAGGACATTCCCATACGTGCTCCGTCCCCTTGTTCAACAGCCAGTGAAGAGTCACACTACTAATCGTTCCCACCGCTATCTGATTAAAAGTTCTCCTGGTCTTCATTCTCAGTTTTGAGATTCTTCCTGAACCCCTGCCAATCCCCCGCAATCTCATTCTTTCCACATATGGGTTCTCAATCTGTTCCTCCGCCTTCTCCACCTGGTCCCACAAGCACACGAACCACCTCCCCCCTGTCCATAGGCAAAATCCCACCAAGAGGTGCCTTCCCTGCTAGCCTATCAGCCTGTTCATTCCCTGGTACATCCGCATGGCCAGGGCAAAATATCCATACAATTCTCACGATCTGTGACGTCTGAAGCAACGAGAGCCATTCCATACGAAACATTCCTTTCTCCACCTTGCTAAGCATACTCTTTGAATCCGTAATGAATACAACGTGTGTTGCAGTAGTCTTCTCTATCCACCAGAATGCCACTGTTACTGCCTCCACCTAAATTCTCATGCTCATTCAGTATGCCAGAGTGGCAGGTAAAAGACATTGACTGATTTGTTATATCAGTGATTCTCAAACTTTTCAGACTGGTGGGCTCATATGAATCCCTGAAAGGTGGCAGCACCAGCGAAGCTATGGAGGATTTCACTGGTGGTGTTACGGAGATGTTTGATCTCAAGAGTGCTCCACCAAATTTGCTGAACATCATGCTGAAGGCTTGCCAGCGAGGCTCGCTCATGGGGTGTAGCATTGATGTATGTATCTGTGTGTTCATCTGTCTACATGTCCATATGTCTACATGTTAATCTGTCTGCTTGTTCATGTTTCTACATGTTCATCTGTCTGTTCATCTGTCAACTTAATTGGCTGCAGCATTGATGTGTTGCTGTGAAGTTGGAACCATGACTAACCAACTAACTAACTAATTGATGTGTGTGTCTAAATATTCATCTGTCTACATGTTCATCTGTCTACATGTTCATCTGTCAACATGTTCATCTGTCAACTTAATGAGCTGTAGCATTGATGTATCTGTGAACACTGTTTAAAATGTAGCAGAAACTAGAAGTTAACTCATTCGACTACACAATGACTTGAAGGTCTGAACTGAATGATTATTTCCCTTCTTAAATGTTCATCAGTATAATTTAGTTCCCTTAGATGGTTGAGTCAGATTACTATGCAAACGTTATGATAAGGAGGTAGAACCAATATCTCCCCACTCAAGCCTAGTTTACAAGTACTTAGTCTCTCCCAAAATAAGTTTAATGTGGATGTTGAATTCTTCTTGACATACAATGGTTAGTTACTCATTATAGCCAACCTCGACTTCGGTCATTGTGACCAATTCTGTACTCCATTCCCTACTCCAGCAACTGTAATCAAAAAGAGTCACCAATAGATTTGCATCAAAGATTGCAAACAAGATGAAAAAGTTATGTTCCCAGGCCAAACAGTGGCAAATCCGGCCCCCCCCCTCCCCCCCCCCCCCCCCCCTACAGTGGAGTGGCCCTAATGTTATCCAATAGGGCATAACAAACAATAACAGCAGGGCAAGCAGTCAGCTCGAGAATAATAGCAGCAGCATTTAGAACCATAACAAAGACAGCAAACACACCCACAAATGGTATGGATGAATCAGTTAAGAAGGAATTTTCTACAAAATTCCCAAGAAATGTAAACAGTCAAAGACGTGGAAACATCAGAAGCCTGCAGTACACCCAGTCTGGAATGCTGATTGGAGCTCGTCTGGAATCATACAGAGCACAGATTGGTAGAAGCAACATGGAGTCAGTGCAGGTCAGACAACTAGTGCACTACACAGGTCAGACAACTAGTGCATTACACAGGTCAGACAACTAGTGCACTACACAGGTCAGACAACTAGTGCACTACACAGGTCAGACAACTAGTGCACTACACAGGTCAGACAACTAGTGCATTACACAGGTCAGACAACTAGTGCACTACACAGGTCAGACAACTAGTGCACTACACAGGTCAGACAACTAGTGCACTACACAGGTCAGACAACTAGTGCACTACACAGGTCAGACAGTCTGCATTAGTGAATATCAGCATGGTTAGGACAGTAGGAGAAAATGGACTCTGACTGGCTGCTACTACAATGATGTACCCGTGCTCTTAGATGAGCCTATCTGGAAACAATAATCTTCATCCACTGTTTCCTCTTCTTCTTGTTCTCTGTTGTTCTAGTTATGTCCACGCAAGATGTCACGTGACATTTTAATTCTTCATCTGATTGCAACTGCCCACAGTCTGCCTTGAAACAAAACAAATGTGGGCTTAAATACTTAAAGCCAAGTAAGTACGGGACATTTTGTCCCACACCATGAATCATACTGGGTAAATGATGCTAGCCCCGTGTGTACAGACTGACTGGGTGCCAGTGGGTCCTGTAGTCTGTATCATACTGGCCTCGTTTGCTTCCCAGGATATGCCATTGTACCCATTTTAGAGTGGGTTGCCCTGGGTGGGTTGCCCTGGGTGGGTTGTCCTGGGTGGGTTGTCCTTTTTGGGTTGACCTGGGTGGGTTGGCATGGGTGGGTTGTCCTGGGTGGGTTGGCCTGTGTGGGTTGTCCTGTGTGGGTTGCCCTGGGTGGGTTGTCCTGTGTGGGTTGACCTGTGTGGGTTGTCCTGGGTGGGTTGTCCTGGGTGTTATGGGTGGGTTGCCCTGGGTGGGTTGTCCTGGGTGTTATGGGTGGGTTGTCCTGGGTGGGTTGTTCTTCGTGGGTTGTCCTGTGAGTCCAGGTCGCTGAAAAAATTCCCTGCTTCCAAAGGGATTCAACATATGACCACCAGGTGGCAGGCAAGTGTGCCAGCTCTGTGCTACCTCAGCTGCCCACGTTTCATGCAGTCAACAGAATGTGGGACACAATGTTAACGTTTAACAAAATGTGGGACAGAATGTTAATGTTTAACAAAATGCAATAACTGTTTTTGAGGGCTAACAATGAACCCTCTATGAACCTATGCCACATCTAATGTTAGATAGTCTGAAATCTGGTCAAGTTATCTTCCCTTGACAAACATTTGTTTCAGGCTGTGCCAGGACAAACCGAAGCAGAACTCAGCAATGGCCTCATCTGTGGTCATGCTTACAGCGTCACAGGTGTACAACTGGTAGGTCCCTTCATAGATAGATAGATAGATTTATTTCTCAACTACACAACTCACTACCCACAATCTTACCTTCCCTTCTAAGATGTATTGTACTTCGGTTTGCCCGGAAACTGGCATAGGGTGTGTCCATGTATTCCTTACTCGTGATAGCTTTCCACCATCTCCAGTGTGTTACCTAGTCTTGGCCTGTATCTTTGTAGATCCATTTGTATGTTATAGGAGATCTGCCTGTAGATCTCTGTGTATGTTGTAGATTCATCTGTATGTTGTAGATGTGTCTGTATGTTGTAGGTCTATCTGTATGTTGTAGGTTTATCTGTCTATTGTGTTGTAGATCTGTCTGCATATTGTAGGTCTATCTGTCTGTTGTTGATCTATCTGTATGTTATAGATATATCTGTGCTGTAGATCCATATGTGTGTTGTAAGTTTATATGTGTGTTGTAGAGCTATTTGTATGTTGTAGAACTATCTGTATGGTGTAGTTATGTCTGTTGTAGAACTATTTGTATCCAACTGATGTGTCTCCAATGATGTGTCTCCACCTTGTCGCGGTGGGGAGGGGGGGGGGCCTTGCGTGACCCAATGACCCCGAGAATTAAGCCGACAGAAGCACAACTATGTATCGGACAGGACTTTGGTTAGGGGCCAGACTAAGAGAGTACACAACCTGCTGCTCTGCAGGTAGACTGAGGATAGCAGTCAAAAGCTCAAATCAGGCGTAGGAAGGCAGAAATTCTTGGTCCGGACACATACTGTCAGCTGAGGGATATGAGGGATATGAGGGATATGGCTGAAAGCCTCTAAGCTATAAGCCCTCAGATGTGACAGCCGGACACATACTGTCAGCTGAGGGATATGAGGGATATGAGGGATATGAGGGATATGGCTGAAAGCCTCTAAGCTATAAGCCCTCAGATGTGACAGCCGGACACATACTGTCAGCTGAGGGATATGAGGGATATGGCTGAAAGCCTCTAAGCTATAAGCCCTCGGATGTGACAGCCGGGCTGATACTCACCTACTGCAAAATGGAGGTGAGATGTTGAGCATGTTGCACACTTCGGTTAGATACCTGTTCGAAGGCTCTCAGTTGAGGGATATGTGGGATCCCCCAGATGAGAGAGTCTGGCCGTTACCCGCTCACTGATGCATAGTGGTAAGGTGTTGAGCCGGCAGCACGTGTAGCCTACCTCGTGAGTGATTACCAAAGGTGGAAAAAGGTGGTTATCATATTTAGTTATGTTTCAACAGCCATTTGTGACTTACTTATTGACTTACATCTCGTAATATGAACAGATGATAAGAAGAGGCAACAGTGAAGTGGCACGCAATGGCTAAGATGAAAGTCTATACTCATAGAGTGAGCGTAGACAAGGGTGGAAAATGTCTCGTTTACACAAAATGGAACGCTTGGCTAGCGAATCCATTACGTGGAAGCTCGATGTGAAAGCTTTCTGAGTGGATGTCGCCCACAGTCTAGATTTGTGCTAGAGCGACCAGCGGCAAAAGAAATGCCCAGTACATGGAAGTGAGGAATTAAAGCAGCCATGAGCAGGATATGACGATTCCTTAGGTGAGCCCAGCACCAGAGCGCTATGTGTTGGCTTTGCAACTATGGAAGCCACCCTGGATGGCAGAAAATGCCATGGACTGTCCCTGCCTTCCTTTGAGGGTTGATCATGAAGTATTCAACCGTTCTAACTTGACAAGCTGGGATGTGGACGGCACCACAAAAGTGAAAGTCCCGCAGGAATGCTAATCTGGTCAAAAATGCACGCAAAAGTCGGATGAGTTGGCCCAAGGGTTCAGGCCCAAGGGATAACAACACACCGCAATCACATCTGAAAAAACACTCCGGATGAACGCAAAGAAGAAGAAGAAGAAGAAGAACTACATGTATGGTGTATTTATGTCTTATGTAGATCTAATTGCATGTTGTAGAACTTTATGTATGGTTTAGTTATGTCCATTGTAGATCTATATGTTGTAGACCAATATGTTGTAGACCTATATGTTGTAGATCTATATGTTGTAGATCTGTATGTTGTAGATCTAACTGTATGTGTGGGATGGGGTACCCAGCCTCACACCAATCCTCTTGAATCACATCCTTTGACATGCATGGTAGGTTACAGTGGTACTATTATTTGCTTCCCTTATGGGTGACATACGGGTGCCAGAAAAGCTGGAACAGAAATTAGTCCTATTTAGGAAATTACCAGGCAGGAGAGGCGGAGGAAGACAGAGAATGATGCATGTAAGAGGCTTAAACAGCTGGTCAATGGCACACCAACTTCTAACAATATTAGATGACAGACAGGATTGCAGAGTCAGGGTCAGCCATGTCTGCACCAGATCAGGCACCCGAGGAGGCGAGGAAATTATTGCCCATTAAATCATGGCAATGTTTGAAGTTATGCACATTATGATCTCCAGTATTCGGATGAAGACTGAAGTGGGTGTTGTCATCAGGAAAAAACTGTTACAGAAATAGTCTCGCTATATGTTCAATCTATCAACTGTCCATTGTCTTTGTGTTTATCTCTGATTGGAAATGATTTTTTTTCTAGGCTGATATCAAGACTGCGAGAGTGCAAGGTCAGATTCCTATGGTTAGGATTCGAAACCCATGGGGCAACGGTTCGGAGTGGAAAGGAGCCTGGAGCGATGGGTAAGTTAACATGGAGCTGACATGTAGAGTGATTCAGCAAACAGGACATGTTTCAACAAATGGTAAATTATTTAGTAAATTATTGAATGTTTCAGGCAAATGGTTGAGTAAATAGAATAATTTGTTGAACAAATATTGTAACATGTTTAAAAACACTGGGTAAATGACTGAGCAGACAAATATGTGATTGAATAAATAGAGTAAATGGTTGATTAAACAGTGTAAGTGATTAAACAAATGGTAAAATGATTGAATAAACATGGTAAATTATTGAGCAAACAATGTAAGTGATTAAACAAATGGTAAAATGATTGAATAAACATGGTAAATTATTGAGCAAACAGTGTAAGTTATTAAACAAATGGTAAAATGATTGAATAAACATGGTAAATTATTGAGCAAACAGTGTAAGTGATTAAACAAATGAACAAATAATAAAAGGATTGAATAAACTATGGTAAATGATTGAGTAAACTGGACAAATAGTTAAGTAGAGTCAAATGATTGTTCAAACAGGGTAAAATGATTGAATAAATAGAGTAAACGGTTGAGCAAACAACATAGGTGATTATACAAATGAACAAGCAGAATAAATAACTGAACAAATATGGCATATGATTTAGTCAGCATGGTGAATGATTAAACACATAATGTCATTGTTTTAGTAACAGGATAAATGACTCAAAAAGTGGAACAATTGTTGTATTTAAAAGTTCACGATTCTTCTTCTTCTTTCTTGTTCCCTTCCTCTTCTACTGTTTCTAATCTTCCAAAATGAACATAGGTCCTTAACCACCACAAACACAGCCCTTCTGTGATTTCCTATCTTTTGTAGTTCATTCATGTCTTTCCCAAATAATGAAGTAAGAATAGTGGCAACTTTTTGACTTTTCTATTATGTCATTAGTTAACACATCCAGTTGTTTTAACAGAACAGCATGAAATTCTTGTTTGCTCTATCCTTGACTATTCAGTGTAAATTATCCCACTCTCATTGACCAATCAATGTAAGCCATTCCAACTCTCTCATTGGCCAGTCAGTGTAAGCCATTCCAACTCTCTCATTGACCAATCAGTGTAAGCCATTCCAACTCTCTCATTGACCAATCAGTGTAAGCCATTCCAACTCTTTCACTGACCAGTCAGTGTAAGCCATTCCAACTCTCTCATTGACCAATCAGTGTAAGCCGTTCCAACTCTCTCATTGACCAATCAGTGTAGGCCATTCCAACTCTCTCATTGACCAATCAGTGTAGGCCATTCCAACTCTCTCATTGACCAATCAGTGTAAGCCATTCCAACTCTTTCACTGACCAGTCAGTGTAAGCCATTCCAACTCTCTCATTGACCAATCAGTGTAAGCCATTATAAACTCTTTCACTGACCAGTCAGTGTAAGCCATTCCAACTCTTTCACTGACCAGTCAGTGTAAGCCATTCCAACTCTCTCATTGACTAATCAGCATAAGCCATTCCAACTCTGTCATTGACCAATCATTGTAAGCTATTGCAACTCTCTCATTGGCCAATCAGTGTAAGCCATTCCAACTCTCTCATTGACCAATCAGTGTAAGCCATTCCAACTCTTTCACTGACCAGTCAGTGTAATCCATTCCAACTCTTTCACTGACCAGTCAGTGTAAGCCATTCCAACTCTCTCATTGACCAATCAGCATAAGCCATTCCAACTCTGTCACTGACCAATCATTGTAAGCTATTGCAACTCTCTCATTGGCCAATCAGTGTAAGCCATTCCAACTCTCTCATTGACCAATCAATGTAAGCCATTCCAACTCTCGTTGACCAATCAGTGTAAGCCATTCCAAATCTCTCATTAACCAATCAATGTAAGCCATTTCAACTCTGTTCCTGTTTCTTCATCTCATCCTCCACAGTTTCTACCAAGTTGTCCTTGACCAACTTTCCCTTTGTTATCCCTTTGGTGTCCATGCCATGATCATATGAAAGTCCTATCAGGGCATGACCACTACAGTTTCAGCATCAATCAGTTGTTATGTTGTTGTCGTATGCTAACGCTTCTTCACTGAATAAGATTATATACACAGTCATCAGTAAAATACTCTTGACTGAGTGAGATAATATACAGTCATCACTCTTGACTGAATGAGATTATGTACACAGTCATCACTCTTGACTGAATGAGATTATGTACACAGTCATCACTCTTGTCTGAATGAGATTATGTACACAGTCATCAGTAAAATACTCTTGACTGAGTGAGATAATATACAGTCATCACTCCTGACTGAATGAGATTATGTACACAGTCATCACTCTTGTCTGAATGAGATTATGTACACAGTCATCACTCTTGACTGAATGAGATAATGTACACAGTCATCACTCTTGACTGAATGAGATATGTACACAGTCATCACTCCTGACTGAATGAGATAATGTACACAGTCATCACTCTTGACTGAATGACATAATGTACACAATCATCACTCCTGACTGAATGACATAATGTACACAGTCATCACTCCTGACTGAATGACATAATGTACACAGTCATCACTCCTGACTGAATGACATAATGTACACAGTCATCACTCCTGACTGAATGACATAATGTACACAGTCATCATTCCTGACTGAATTACATAATGTACACAGTCATCACTCCTGACTGAATGACATAATGTACACAGTCATCACTCCTGACTGAATGACATAATGTACACAGTCATCACTCCTGACTGAATGACATAATGTACACAGTCATCACTCCTGACTGAATGACATAATGTACACAGTCATCACTCCTGACTGAATGACATAATGTACACAGTCATCACTCCTGACTGAATTACATAATGTACACAGTCATCACTCCTGACTGAATTACATAATGTACACAGTCATCACTCCTGACTGAATGACATAATGTACACAGTCATCACTCCTGACTGAATGACATAATGTACACAGTCATCACTCCTGACTGAATGACATAATGTACACAGTCATCACTCCTGACTGAATGACATAATGTACACAGTCATCACTCTTGACTGAATGAGATTATGTACACAGTCATCACTCTTGACTGAATGAGATTATGTACACAGTTATCAGTAACATACTCTTGACTGAATGGGATTATGTACACAGTCATCATTCAGAGAAGTGTGTGGGCATTTACAGCCCGTTCAGCTGGCCGAACCGTTCAAGAATCCAGTAGTGCCCACTCCATGGCCACGAGCAGCATGATGATGGAGGTGATGGCAGTAAAACGGGCTTTCATATGGCTGGAATCACAGCATTATACCAACGTGTGTGTACTAAGTGATTAAATGAGCATGATTCGGTAGGTCAAAGCTGGATCTGTACGTAGACAGTGGACTGAGTCGCTGCGGAAGTCTGTTGTCCTTAAAGTCACTTTCATCTTCGTCCCGGGACATGTAGGAGTCGAGGGAAATGAACGAGCTGATAAACTGGCTGGCTCTGCACCTTCCTGCAGATGGCCAGCCCATGGATCATGCCGATGTTATTAACGTCCTTAAAGATATGGTGAGAACAGAGGACTTTGACATCAGTGAATCCACATCGCTGTCCAGGATGAAAGACTTGGAAGTAAGAATTGGCACGGCCAGACACGAGAGGTACATCAGGAAAACGAGGTGCCTTGTCAACCAACACAGAACTGGCACTATTAGCCACCGAACGCTGATGCATATGCTGGGGGAGGATCTGAGCACCTATGGACCTGTCCGGAGTGCAATGAAGATACCCCAACTGATAACTGACACTCTTAACTGAATGGGATTATGTACACAGTCATCATTAACACACTCTTGACTGAATGAGATCATGTACAGAGTCACTCTTGATTGAGTTAAATTACTTATACACATGTCAGAAGTACATATTTTTGCAAAGGTTTTCAACATTTTTACTCCATGTTTTCCCAGATCCAAAGAATGGACCTTGTTGTCAGATTCTGAGAAGAAAGAACTTGGACTGAACTTTGATGATGATGGTGAATTTTGGTGAGTGTTGGTGTTGTAGGTTAGTTAGTTAGTTAGTCGAGGTTCCAACTTCACGGCAACGGGTCATCCCCATTATGCTCCATTCCTGTGCCAGTGTTGTAGGTGTCCTCAAGCAGTAAACATATGAGTTATGTTGTCAGAAATTGTCATCAACATCAAGAACACAGCACTCAGGCCATGCCAATGTGGGCTCCACCTCCCTCAGAAGATTCCAACGAAGATGGACTATGAATATAATGACCTCTTGGTTACACATGCCTCTGCTTCGTCCTCTACCATGACCATTCCTGCTAGTACCAAACTGGGTTCCTGACCCCATCAGTCATAGCTGCATGTAGTCATTGATTTGTGTGTCCTCATGCAGCATGTGATCATTTATAGATAGTATCTTCTCCCTTCCTCAGACTTATTGTTTCCCTGGAGGTGCTTCTGTAAGTGTGAGGGCTCTGTTTGTGTCAATCATTCATCCCATAAATATTTGGGCTTAATTTTTCAGAGTATAGCGTGAGAGTCAGTTATGATTACTGCCTTATTGAATGGAGTCTCAGAAAGTCATCTCAGAGTTGCAGTGACCGCCTCCACCTCCATTCTCATACTGGATGTTATGTCTGAATATGCTCCACTCTGTTCTGCAATGATCTTGACTCTCCCTCTATCTGTGAGGACTCATCCCGATCTCTCACCTCATTGCACAGATCCGTCGGTATGCTCTATAAAATCAACCTCCTCTATCAGCTTTATGATTTCCAACTCTGCTCTCCCTCTGCACCTCTTCCTACATTCTCTGTCAAGGTCTACACAGATTTTATGATATCTTGTCCTGTCTTCATGCATGTGAATCCATCCCTCCTTCCTAGGTATATCTTCATCTGTATCACTTGCATGTCTTCTCTGCCACCCCTTAACATGATATTCCCGAGCCATTCTCTCTTGTTGCCAGTAATGTTCTTATGATGGGGATGTCAGATGTCATTTGTGAGCATGATATAATCCTAGCCTGAGTTCAGTCATGTCTAGACTTGCCTGAGAGAAGACCAGGTATAAACCAACCACATTTTAACATTGGGTTCTCTAGTGCAGCCCAGCATCATCACATCCCTGCCCAATCTTTCATACTGTTGCTGACAGTGTGAGTGTACACAGCCTGTACTCATTAACATCAAGAACAAGAATATGATAAAGGAGACATAGAAATCTTTGTTCTATGAGAGCTGTTTTCATAGTTCTTGTGCTGCCCATCTTTGTTCTATGAGAGCTGCTTTCATAATTCTTGTGTTGCCCATGTTTGTTCTATGTGAGCGGCTTTCATAGCCCAAGAATTAGGGCTCATCTGTGTAATATATTGAATAACTGACTCAGAAAGCATGCTGACGAGGGTAAGGACAGGCAGGCTTCGTGCGGAGTGGCTTGCTTCGCTTGGTCACGGGTGACAAGCATCGCCTGGATCTTTTCTCCGGGGCATGCCGGTGTGCTGGGAAATGAACAGGCGGACAGATTGGCTGGCTCTGCAGAACTTGGTGGAGTATTGATACATGACAAGGCAGACATGGTTGCGGCCTTGTGGGAGCACGTGCACACCTCGGAGGAGCAAATGGATTACCATGGTCTGGCAAGAATGAGACAGCGAGGAGTGACAAGGGGATCTGGCCGACACTCAATGCTCAGAGGAAAGGCGAGACGGACATATAATCACATTGCTACTGGTACTATTAATGTTGGAACTCTTCGCTGGCTGCTGAGGATGGGGACGGAGCGCTTATGGGAATGCCCCGAATGCTGTGATGTCGATTCCTAAATCAATCAATCAATCAATCAATCATATATTGAATAGAACTAGCGACAACAGAGAGTCCTGTAGCAGTCCTGGACATATTTGCATGGGTTCCTTGAGTAAATGCAACCAGTCTCTCCATCAAGGCCGCAGTTATCCACCTACGAGAGAGTCACGTCACAGCCGGCTACACTCCTCATTAACATCTTGATGTTTACACTATTGTATGCATCCTCTAGGTTGATTGCCACAGCAACTGTCTCATGCTTACATTTATTGAATGTAAACTTGCCCAGAAACCACAAACAGCCAAATAATTCTGGGGTTGACTGCAACGTCCTGTAATTGATATGCAACTAACTTTTTTAAAATGTGTCATTCAGGATGTCCTTCCAAGATTTCAAGGGCAACTTTCACAAGCTGGAAATCTGCAACCTGGGGCCTGATTCTCTGGATGAAGACGATCTTCAGAACAAGAAGAAATGGGAAACTTTCAAGGAGCATGGGAACTGGATCAGAAGAGTTAATGCTGGAGGCTGTCGTAACTACCTCGGTAAATAGTTAATCTTGCCTGTGGCAACATACGGGTGTGCATTATGGACCATTTTACGGTCACAGATGTTTTAAACTTTAGTGTTGCAGAAAATTCTGAGAACCCCGTGGATCAAGAAACATCTGTTTGTGGCACAGTGTCCATGTTGATTGTCCCAGTTAAACAGTTGATTGTTTGTTGGTCAGAGTGTGTGTGTGTGTGTGTGCGTGCGCGCGCGCGCGCATGCGTGTGGTCTTTTTGTTTGTTTTGTTTTTGCTCATTCGCTTGCTTTGAATTTGAGCGTAGTCCATAAACATGCTATTACTTCCAGTGCACTAGTGTAAATTTTGTGTGTGGATTAGCTTTCACTATTACCAGTGTCCCTCGCCATCAGGCGAAGCCACTCCAACTTCAGACTTGTTATTTTCACCCCCAAGTCAAGGACGAGAAGTCAACATTTTAGTCCAACTGACTGTTGTAATGGTTGAACTGATTACCTCAGCATCAGCACACTGGAAGTTTAAAAGCAAGTGCTTTTATCCATTTGGCCAAGCTGACCTGCAGTCTCCATATTGATTGCCTCAGTTACACCGCAAGCTGACTCAGATCAGAGGCACCAGATTCAGGCAGTCCCATACAGCTGTTGGGTTAGGAAGTGGCAGGCCTTCACATATACTAGGCCATGGTATGATTAGATGATGTGGCCAGTTCCCTTCCTCGTGGCCTTTCCTCCCCAGACAATTCTGACAATTACCTGGCACCCACTTTATGTGGTTGGGTCAACCCTAGAGCTGTACGGATCATAAAACCAACACTCCTACCACTGCTGGGGTTTGAACCTGGACCCTGTTGTAGCAAGCAAGCACACTAACCACTTGGTCACTGCAACTTCTGAGTGAAACATCATCATCCAGTGCCTTGCTGGCTGGCGTGGGAGATCATGCTTCTCCACAAATTACGATCTCCGACGTCATGGATCAATTCGTGTGTTGCCTCCCTTCCATGCCACGCCCACAAGACTGTCAAGAATCTGCTCACGCTGTCTTCCTCTATCTCTCTTCTTGGAAATCTGTCCGGTTGTTACAACATTTCCAGCTTTTGTCTTCCCATAACGTGGCTAAAAATGATGATTGCCCCTTTCTGATGTTTGTAATAAGTTGTCTGTGCGACCCTGCTTCCCTTAAAACATCCTCATTGCTCATTTTGGCTGTCCAATTAATTTTCACATCTCCATGGCTGCAAGGGATTTTTTGGCTTGTGTCCAGGATGCGCAACCGTATGTTAAAACTGGTTCTATGTAACATGCAAGAACTCTTTTTCTTACTTTCAATGACAGTGACTACAGTGACTTATTGCACAAAGCATTCTTCATTTGATAGAATGCAGTTTTTGCTTGTACTATTCTGCTCATTATCTCAGTGATGCTCTTCCATCTGTTGTTATCCATGTGCCTAGATATCTGAATTTCTGCACTTGCCTTAAAATAAAGTGAAACTTAAGTGGTTCCTTTGTTTTTTGTTGTTCAAATTCTGTCTAAAATAAATAACTATATATATATCTACAAGTGTTGTTTTCTCACTTGTACTTTCTCTCTGGCAGACACATTCTGGACAAACCCTCAGTTCCGAATGACCTTAACTGACCCTGATGATGATGATGATGATGACCAGTGTACTGCGTTGGTTGCTGTTCTCCAGAAAGACAGACGCAAGAAGCGGAAGGAAGGCTTAGACCTTCTCACCATTGGTTATGTCATCTACAAGGTAATCTATTATTATAGTGATTATCTCAACAATGTTTACAGTCACAAGTGAGCTATTCTTCCGAAATTTCCAATTTATCATCGCTAAAGGCAGCTCTATGCCATTATTTTATACTAATAACTGACCACTTAGAGCACAAAAGTCAACACATCCCATTCTGTTAGACCAGACTTCTGCTGACTACCTGTATCATCTCTGTGCCATGAAGTTGAGAGTGTGCTAGACTACTTGGTCAAGTATATCATTTCTGTGCCATGAAGTTGAGAGTGCACTAGACTGCTTGATAAACTATATCATCTCTGTGCCATGAAGTTGGGTGTGTACTAGACTACTTGATAAACTATATCATCTCTGTGCCATGAAGTTGAGAGTGTGTACTAGACTACTTGATAAACTATATCATTTCTGTGCCATAAAGTTGAGAGTGTACAAAACTACTTGGTCAAATACATCATATCTATGCCATGAAGCTGAGAGTGTGCTAGAGTAATTGATAAACTATATCATTTCTGTGCCATGAAGTTGAGAGTGTGCTAGAGTAATTGATAAACTATATCATTTCTGTGCCATGAAGTTGAGAGTGTGCTAGAGTAATTGATAAACTATATCATTTCTGTGCCATGAAGTTGAGAGTGTGCTAGAGTAATTGATAAACTATATCATTTCTGTGCCATGAAGTTGAGAGTGTGCTAGACTACTTGGTCAACTATATCATCTCTGTGTCATGAAGTTTAGAGCGTGCTAGAGTAATTGATAAACTATATCATTTCTGTGCCATGAAGTTGAGAGTGTGCTAGAGTAATTGATAAACTATATCATCTCTGTGCCATGAAGCTGAGAGTGTGCTAGACTACTTGGTCAAGTATATCATCTCTGTGCCATGAAGTTGGGTGTGTACTAGACTACTTGATAAACTATATCATCTCTATGCCATGAAGTTGAGAGTGTGCTAGACTGCTTGATAAACTATATCATTTCTGTGCCATGAAGTTGAGAGTGTACAAAACTACTTGGTCAAATACATAATATCTGTGCCATGAAGTTGAGTGTGCTAGAGTAATTGATAAACTATATCATTTCTGTGCCATGAAGTTGAGAGTGTGCTAGACTACTTGGTCAAGTATATCATCTTTGTGCCATGAAGTTGAGAGTGTGCTAGAGTAATTGATAAACTATATCATTTCTGTGTCATGAAGTTTAGAGCGTGCTAGAGTAATTGATAAACTATATCATCTCTGTGCCATGAAGCTGAGAGTGTGCTAGAGTAATTGATAAACTATATCATTTCTGTGTCATGAAGTTGAGAGTGTGCTAGACTACTTGGTCAACTATATCATCTCTGTGCCATGAAGTTGAGAGTGTGCTAGAGTAATTGATAAACTATATCACCTCTGTGCCATGAAGTTGAGAGTGTGCTAGAGTAATTGATAAACTATATCATTTCTGTGCCATGAAGTTGAGAGTGTGTTAGACTACTTGTTCAAGTATACCATCTCTGTGCCATGAAGTTGAAAGCGTGCTAGAGTAATTGATAAACTATATCATCTCTGTGCCATGAAGTTGAGAGTGTGCTAGACTACTTGGTCAAGTATATCATCTCTGTGCCATGAAGTTGAGAGTGTGCTAGAGTAATTGATAAACTATATCATTTCTGTGCTATGAAAAGTTGAGAGTGTGCTAGACTACTTGGCCAACTTGCATGTATCACTACATGGAACAACACAACAGCTGATGAACACTTCCATGTATCACTGTCTGGCATTGAGCCAAAAGACAATAACCCAAGCCCTGCTAGATTTAAATATTGAACACAACCCACTACTGGCAACGCTGATCGCATTCTGGTATGAACCTAAGGCCTATCCACGTCATTGTGGAAGTACTATATTTGAATTTCACCCTAGTTTGAGCTTGTCAGTAGTGCATATCCCTGACCGGATCCGGAAACAAGCACCGGATCACTGGCATGTGAAGCGGGTGTGTAACCCCACGGCACACGCTGGACACACCAGATTATCACAACAGAATGCTATTGCCCTGCTAGATTGATAACAACATCAACAACAATATAATGTGATAAGAAGTTATTTAATCATCTGTACATGCATACAAATGTCACAATGAACTTGCATGTTTTTGTGTTTGCAGCTAACAGATCCCGATTGTGGCCCTCTGGATGTCAACTTCTTCAAGTACAATGCATCTGTTGCAAAGTCCCCGACCTTCATCAACATGAGAGAGATCTGTGGCAGACATAAGCTGCCTCCTGGAACCTTACGTCATTGTTCCATCCACATTTGAGCCGCACTACGAGGGAGAGTTCTTGATGAGAATATTTACAGAGAAAGCCAATGTCTCAGGGTAAGTGGCTTTTCTTTAAGTTTGTTTTAATTTTTTATTGCATAAATTTAAATATTGCCAGTCATGTCCTTTGGAGGACATTGAGTTCAACCCAAACTTCAGGTTAATTTTCTAAACAAGTTTACGTTCAGTAGTTTGCCATAGCTTTCTGAATGGGAAATCAACATTGAAATTCATGTAGAGAATGATCCCCCTCCCTGCCACCAGCACACTGGAATCTCAAGTGCATTAAGCTCCACGGCCATTGCCACGCAGGCTACCGGTTGTTGCAGATGTTTACATAATATTGATTTTAATATTGATTTACTTTGTAAATATGATTTAGAACCATCATTAGAGAAGGCTCATTCAATGGCCAAGTAAATATCCAAGATCTACAACAGGTAGCAGCGAACCGCCAGGCATGGAGAGACAGGACTTCTGCCCTATGCGCCGCCTTAGGCTCAAGAGGAAAGACTAACTAACATAATATTGTACCATCATGTAGTTACTTTAGTGTCATAGTTGTCTGTGTCTATTGTTATTGTTGCTTTAGTGTTATTGCTGTCTTTGTCTATTGTTATCATTGCTTTAGTGTTATTGTTGTCTTTGTCTATTGTTATCATTGCTTTAGTGTCATTGCTGTCTTTGTCTATTGTTATCATTGCTTTAGTGTTATTGCTGTCTTTGTCTATTGTTATCGTTGCTTTAGTGTCATTGCTGTCTTTGTCTATTGTTATCATTGCTTTAGTGCCATTGCTGTCTTTGTCTATTGTTATCATTGCTTTAGTGTTATTGCTGTCTTTGTCTATTTTTATCATTGCTTTAGTGTTATTGCTGTCTTTGTCTATTGTCATTGTTGCTTTAGTGTTATTGCTGTCTTTGTCTATTGTTATTGTTGCTTTAGTGTTATTGCAGTCTTTGTCTATTGTCATTGTTGCTTTAGTGTTATTGCTGTCTTTGTCTATTGTTATCGTTGCTTTAGTGTTATTGCTGTCTTTGTCTATTGTTATCGTTGCTTTAGTGTTATTACTGTCTTTGTCTATTGTTATCATTGCTTTAGTGTTATTGCTGTCTTTGTCTATTGTTATCGTTGCTTTAGTGTTATTGCTGTCTTTGTCTATTGTTATTGTTGCTTTAGTGTCATTGCTGTATTTGTCTATTGTTATCGTTGCTTTAGTGTTATTGCTGTATTTGTCTATTGTTATCGTTGCTTTAGTGTAATTGCTGTCTTTGTCTATTGTTATCGTTGCTTTAGTGTTATTACTGTCTTTGTCTATTGTTATTGTTGCTTTAGTGTTATTGCAGTCTTTGTCTATTGTTATTGTTGCTTTAGTGTTATTGCTGTCTTTGTCTATTGTTATCGTTGCTTTAGTGTTATTGCTGTCTTTGTCTATTGTCATTGTTGCTTTAGTGTCATTGCTGTCTTTGTCTATTGTTATCGTTGCTTTAGTGTTATTGCTGTCTTTGTCTATTGTAATCGTTGCTTTAGTGTAATTGCTGTCTTTGTTTATTGTTATCGTTGCTTTAGTGTTATTGTTGTCTTTGTCTATTGTTATCATTCCTTTAGTGTTATTGCTGTCTTTGTCTATTGTTATCATTGCTTTAGTGTTATTGCTGTCTTTGCCTATTGTTATCGTTGCTTTAATGTTATTGCTATCTTTGTCTATTGTTATCGTTGCTTTAATGTTATTGTTGTCTTTGTCTATTGTTATTGTTGCTTTAGTGTTATTGCTGTATTTGTCTATTGTTATTGTTGCTTTAGTGTAATTGCTGTCTTTGTCTATTGTTATCGTTGCTTTAGTGTTATTGCTGTCTTTGTCTATTGTTATCGTTGCTTTAGTGTTATTGCTGTCTTTGTCTATTGTTATTGTTGCTTTAGTGTTATTGCTGTCTTTGTCTATTGTTATCTTTGGTTTAGTGTTATTGCTGTCTTTGTCTATTGTCATTGTTGCTTTAGTGTTATTGCTGTCTTTGTCTATTGTTATCGTTGCTTTAGTGTTATTGCTGTCTTTGTCTATTGTTATCGTTGCTTTAGTGGTATTGCTGTCTTTGTCTATTGTTATCGTTGCTTTAGTGTTATTGCTGTCTTTGTCTATTGTTATCATTGCTTTAGTGTTATTGTTGTCTTTGTCTATTGTTATTGATGCTTTTGTGTTATTGTTGTTTTTGTCTATTGTTTTCGTTGCTCGTTCTCTCCATGTCCTGGTTCTTGTGATTGTGTTCTTTGTCTATTGTTATTGTTGCTCGTTCTCTCCATGTCCTGTTTCTTGTGATGGTGTTCTTTGTCTATTGTTATCATTGCTCGTTCTCTCCATGTCCTGTTTCTTGTGATGGTGTTCTGTGTCTATTGTTATCATTGCTCATTCTCTCCATGTTCTGGTTCTTGTGATGGTGTTCTGTGTCTATTGTTATCGTTGCTCGTTCTCTCCATGTCCTTGTTCTTGTGATGGTGTTCTTGTAAAGTTGACTTTCTACCTTTGAGTTTTTCCCAGCATGCCCTGCATTCTCACAACTTTACTAAATTTCAACACCATTTCATTTATTCTTGAAGATCCTAGAGTTTATCTTGTTCTGTTTCATACCTTGGTTTGACGAAGTAGACAATATAGTCTCGACTGATGCACCTTAGACACACAGCACAACAGATTAGACACAAGATAATAGAAGAGAATGAAAGCTACGGCACACAGGAGAGACAGTCCAAACAGTGTCAATGACTTCCTGATGTATTTCATGATGAATATGGAAAACATTAGAACAAGAATCGCCATGGCGAAAGTAGCCTTTAGCAAGATGAAAAACATTCTGACCAATAAAATGATGTCAATTGAAACGAGAAAAAGAGTGTTGAGGGGATACATAGAGCCTGTTCTTTTGTATGGATGTGAAACTTGGACAATGTGCAGTCAAGCTGAAAAACATCTGATGGCTGCAGAAATGTGGTTTCTGAGGAAAATGCAAAGAATACCATGGACAGATAGAAAAACCAATGACCAAGTACTACAAGAGACAAATGAAAATCGTAGATTGATTAGAGAAATTAGATGTAGACAGTCAAAATTTTTTGGACATGTTATGAGAAGAAATGGACTGGAGAACTTAGTGACAGCTGGCAAGATCGAAGGGAACAGACCAAGAGGAAGACAGAGAGGAAAATACCTGGATGGCTTGGCCACATGGCATGGACGAGACAGGAACACTGCGCTGATCCACGACTCTGGTGATCGAGTGAAATGGCGAATCATGACCGCCCACGCTTTCCGGCATGGCACATGATTAATTGAAAACAGTGAAAATGTATCTTCTGACTTTTTCCATGTTCGTCCACAAATGACATTGGAATATTTGTCTCATTGATTACTGTAGAGCAGTGGTTCTCAACCTTTTTTGGCCTATGCACCCCTTCACCATATGTTCAGAATCTCTTTCCTCCCCCCCCCCCCCCATCCTTCGTATTTCCCCCAATAAATTTCCCTCTTTCCTCCCTCCCCCCCCCCCACGCAGCATACGTATAAATGGAAGCTAAATTTAATAACACATACTAGAACAAGTCTAGAAATCTACATAAAACGTGTTTTATGGATCTACTTACGTCATAAAATGAATTTCAGAAGGGCGAGAAGTACAAATGAAGATCGTAAACTGATTAGAGACATTAGGCGTAGAGAGTCACAATTTTTTGGGCAACTGATAAGATCGAGGGGAACAGACCAAGGGGAAGACCTAGAAGCAAGTATCTGGATGGCTTGGCCTTGTGGCATGGTCGAGACAGAAACACAGAGCTGATCCACGACTCTGGTGATCTAGTGAGATGGCAGAACATGACCGCCCACGCTTACCGGCATGGCACATGATGGATGGATGGATGGAGAAGTACAGAACTGTAAAGTATGGAAGGAAAAACAATATAAAGTAATCGGTTCTTGTATTAACATGATCTTCAAATAATCTTAATGTCCCCCCCTCCCCCGAAACCCTAAAATTCCCCCTTGGGGGGGGGGGGATTCCCCACCGGTTGAGAACCACTGCTGTAGAGGATAGAGAAATTAGCTGTACGTTGGAAAATAATCAGAGAGGCAGAGAATGAATGACAAAGATGTGTGGCCACACATTAAACAGCTGGGTAGCAAATAATATAAGCAACGCCAACTTCACTGAAATATCAAATTACAGAGAGGTTTTGGGGGGTCGTGATTGCCAATTGCTGCAGACTTGCAACCGAAGGAGAAGAAGACGAAGAAAGAGATTATTATAAATATGAAAGTTTACAATGTTTTCTATGATTTTAGTTTCCTTTGCATGCACAGAGACATGGAAACTTACATTCTTGGAAACAACTTTTACAAGTAGCTCTGGCAGGGGTATAGCACTCTTGCTATTTGCTTTAAAAATATTGGATTAAACGTTAGATTTTCTGTTGTGTATTACTGAGATTTGAGACCCCAATGCTTCAGTTGAAATTGACAGATAATTTAATGTGATTGAATCAACTGTATGAATTGTCAGCTAGTACCAATTGATGTCATTAATATTACTCTCACAGCGAGATCGATGAACAAACAGGCCTGGATGAAGATACTGTAAGTTATTCGCAACTATTTTCTTGCATTGTTCACTTTTGTGACTTGTTTTTCAAAGCATATCTTTGTAGACTGTATTTAATTAATGTTATTATTTTCTTTGTAGTTTGATGTTATTTTAGTTCATCAAAGCAATTGGTAGGATTAAAATAAAACAATGATGACTTAAAGGAGGGCTATGTATTTGTTTTACTCCGAGGTTATTTTGAATCCCAGGAATTGGTTGTACAACATGGTAGTGTTAAATTAGTCTATTTGAGATTGTTGATAAATAACTTTTAAAATAATTCTTTGTCAATGTCAGTTGAAGGGGTGAGAAAAAAAAATTTTCTAACAGGTATTCAGTCAAGACATGACAAACAGATAAACAAATATATAAAATCTGAAGTAGCGTTTCATTTTCCCACATTCTGACACCATTATAAAGCTGACTAAACATTGACTAAAGTGTAAATTTAAATATTTTAACTCCTAAAGTGATTGTTCCTTTTTTTTTAATCTCCAATAAATGAGTATTTGATTTGTGGAGGAAAAGTCTGGTGTGATTGCAATTTAATGAAAAACATACAAGATAAGAAATAAATGAGCATTTCTAATTTAACAAAAGACACAATATTCATAAACTGTATGCCGTATAGCACACTGTTTTCCTGCATGTGTGTAGCATTATTCTTTATTATTAAAGTACCAACAGTGAACCATCTCAATGTGAAATGTTGCTTGTATTACGCTAGTGTCTTATAGACGCATTGTAAAAGACATTAAAATCCTCAAGCTCAAGTCACACCTATTTCTTGGTGCCACATCAATGAATAATTTCCCTTAGGTGCCACATCAATGAATAACTTTTCTTAGGTGCCACATTAATGAATAGCTTACCTTAGGTGCCACATCAATGAATAACTTCCCTTAGGTGCCACATCAATGAATAGCTTCCCTTAGGTGCCACATCAATGAATAGCTTCCCTTAGGTGCCACATCAATGAATAACTTCCCTTAGGTGCCACATTAATGAATAGCTTCCCTTAGGTGCCACATCATTGAATAACTTCCCTTAGGTGCCACATCAATGAATAGCTTCCCTTAGGTGCCACATCAATGAATAACTTCCTTTAGGTGCCACATCAATGAATAACTTCCCTTAGGTGCCACATTAAAGAATAACTTCCCTTAGGTGCCACATTAATGAATAACTTCCCCTAGGTGCCATTATTTTAAATAGTCACAGTCATGTTCGTATTTCATAACTGTATGAACATTGTTTAATAGCTGCTGCTATCACCACTCCTCCAACTCTGTGTTATAAATAAACCTAGCAACTGTCTCAGTGTTTTCATGTAGTCCTCCTTTTGTGGAAAGCAGTTTTGAGATAGTTCTCAAATTGTGGAAAGCAGAAACTCAACATTGAAGACCTTGTGGGTATGTGACGAGAAAGGATCATCACATTGTGTGGGCTTGAGGTCACGGACAAACGGGTGTGGCCAGTCTTTCCCTCCCATAGTGAATGATGAGAGCTGGATTCAAACCCTCATCCAATCATGTGCATGCCATTTTCAGTGTAATACCCCAAACATGACACCAATGAGCCTGCAAACACTTTTGGCCACATTTTGGCCTTGCAACTGGAGAAATTAACAAAACAATCTGTAGTAGAAACAAGACAGCAGATTTTTTACAGCCTTTCATTGCAGCATGGGAAGCGTCGGCACATGAACTGATACATTCTGTTTAAGATTGTGATATATGGAGAAAAAAAACACAAAGACCACACCAGTTCACAAAGCACCTCATGATGGAGATAATGATAAAATACATGTAGGTTGTCCAGTAGTTATTTTAGAATTATATTCTATGCATTTATAAAATCTTAGTTGGTTACAATCACAAGACAAATCAGCTGCGATTTCATTTGTCTCTTTGACTGTACTAAATGTTATATTAGTATATGTTGGCAACAAACAAGTCTACAGAAATATTCTAGCATCAGACAATGAGTAAATATTATCTGTTTGCTTTAAACGTGCAGAAAAATATCATTTCCCTTTCCTTGTTCTAGAGAGCTGTTTATTATTCTTGCCTATTCTTTATTTTTTATATAAACTGCTTCCTCCAGTGCACATGCTTTTAGTTTTCTTCCTTCATTGGTCAATGCTGCCTAACTTGAAAGCACCCAGACATGCAATGAGTTGAATTTTTGAAGCAATCAGTTCTGATATAGTTATGTTACTTGTTACATCGAATAATAATTAGTATTTCTTTTGTTGCTTTGTTTACACTTTCACTTTTATTAGTTCAACTGTGTCATTGACTAGACTTCACACTTATACCTAAGTTGTTTACCCACAATTGTTGTAAACACACTTTTTCCTTCATTGTTGTGTGTATCTACCTTGGTTCATTATTTATTTCAAGACTCCGTCATCCGTTCCCCGAGGACTGCCAGTAAGTTATACTTTTGTTTGCCCTTTTGTTTCTGCTAATCTTTTCATAATCATATTATTAGCTTTGCGTGCATACTTATTATTCTGTGCTTGTTGCTTTGTTTTTGGTTTATTCTGAAAGCTGGGAGGACAGTATCTGGAATCAATATACCCCAGCATCCATGATGAGATAATTTCTACTGGATTTTTCCATATAATTTTTCCCTGGTTGTATATTTTAAATGTCTCCATTTATTACCACTTTTAAGAGTCAATTTAGTTGTGAAACCATGTAAGTAATAGACCGTGGAAGTAATAGACTCTGAATTAATTTGTTTGCAGTAAATGAAACATTGAAGATAACAATCATGAAAGTATTTAGCCCTGTATGTTTAGTAGTCGATGGCAATGCAGAGGGGAAACCTGGGTATCAATATTTCCAGTCATTTAAGAGCTAACTCCCTAATTTTGCATACAAATGTACTTCATTAATAAATTAACATGTATTAATTACTGTTATAGATATAAAGCAAAGGAAATAAAAAATAGACCATAGAACAATAGAAAACAGGAACAATAGAAATAGATCATAGAACAGTAAAAAAAAACAAGAACAGTAGAAATAGTTCATAGAACAATAGATAACAGAAACAACAGAAATAGATCATAGAACAGTATAAAACAGGAATAATAGAAATAATTCATAGAACAGTAGAAAACAGGAAAAACAGAAATAGATTATAGAACAGTAGTAAACAGGAACAATATAAATAGTGCATAGAATAGTAGAAAACTGAACAATATAAATAGCGCATAGAATAGTAGAAAACTGAACAATATAAATAGATCATAGAACAGTAGAAAACAGGAACAACAGAAATAGTTCATAGAGCAGTAGAAAACAGGAACAATAGAAATAGATCATGGAATAGTAGAAAACAGGAACAACAGAAATAGTTCATAGAGCAGTAGAAAACAGGAACAATAGAAATAGATCATGGAACAGTAGAAAACAGGAACAACAGAAATAGTTCAAAGAGCAGTAGACAACAGGAACAATAGAAATAGATCATGGAACAGTAGAAAACAGGAACAACAGAAATAGTTCATAGAGCAGTAGAAAAGAGAATCAAAAGCTTCAGGTAGACTGGGTTAAAATCTACTATAACATTCCCACCTTCCTTTAAGGAAACACTTGAGGCAGCTAGTTGGTCAGGGCAACACTTGGGAAATGAGTACCACATTTATGTGGTAGTAGCAAAACTTTAGTTAAAAGTGAGAGCAGATTAGAAAATAGAAAGTACGCATCAAATACATTATTCAAGATTGAAGATTATGGAGAGAGAAAAGATTGTGAATGTTGTCCTGCATGTAACTTTATAATGGTTGTAGTGTTAAGAAACATGAAACTGTATTTCTGGTGTTTGTATGGTGGACACTGGCATGTAGTAACCGCTGACCAGTCATTCATATCTTTATTATCTTGGTGAAATCATATTCTTGGTGACAAGTTTGGGTTAACATGGTCATCTTGTATTCTTCTCCTTTATTGATTGCATGCCCCTATTTTTCTCTGTCTCTCTGGTGTCAGCCAAAAGCATGTGTGACTATGTTTGTGTAGACAGGTGAGATAATATCGGAGTAGCCTAGAGAGAATGGTTCAGTAGGTATTGACCAGAGTATCTGGCTGACAGTCAGTACTCAGCTCAGTACTAGTCTGAAGAAAGGTCAGACAATACTGTCAGACTGCAGCGGGTACCATTAGAACTGGGACTCCTTACTGGCTGTTGAAGGTGAGAACAGAGCATGTATGGGAATGTCCTGAATGCTGTGATGTCAGTCCTTGACTCAGTCCAACTCAACTCATCTCAGAAGTTAAACTGACACGCCTAGCAACATGTCAGACACTTGGTTGGTACTGGCCTGGTCAGATTGCATGTGGCAGTTGCAGTCTTGCTGTATAGACTATTGCTACATTCAGACAACTGCATGTTTACTGGGTTATTTGCATTGGCTTTGGTTAAAGATCACTTTTGTTGCACACTGGGTAAATCAACACACACAAAATGGTCAACTGATCATCTGTACAAGAAGACAAGCACAAGTGACAGCTAGAAAGCTTTCCTCATCACACAAAAACAAAAGGGCATTGGCACAACAATATTTTAAAAACTACACAAAATGTGTCTTACCTGAGGTCATGGAACATAGAACAAAAACAACCTGCAGTACATCCATGGGGATTTTACGAATATAACAGTTGGCAATATAGAGAAATACCATGCAGGTCATGTATGGCCGCAATAGTACCTGTCTCAGAATTCTCACACAGCCAGTGAAGAAATATATCTACATTCTTATCCACAAAAATTTACACATCCACATTTTTAGTTTACTAACCACAATTGTAAAGTCGCAGACCTGGTTGTTTAAGTTTTCAGCCACTCAGACTAAATTCAGCTGATAGTGTATGTGGTTATATAACATATAGAGTTGTTTAACTAATGGAGATTGTATTTTTTAATGCTAATTTGTTAGTGTATGTGGTTATATAACATATAGCGTTATTTAAATAATAGATATTGTATTTTTTTTAAATGCTGGTTTGATACTTTATGTGGTTATATAACATATAGCATTATTTAACTAATGGAGATTGTATTTTTTAATGCTAGTTTAATAGTGTATGTGGTTATATAACATATAGCATTGTTTAACTAATGGAGATAGTATTTTTTATGCTAATTTTTTTCATTGAAAAATTTGTCAGATGTTTCGCCCCTTCATGTGATTTGGTTCATCATTACTAAAAACTGCCTGCCATTTTATGATTCTTTTTCCTGACACTCCACTAAACTGACGTGATTGACATGCTCTTTCTCTCCAGACATCGTAAAATGTTACCTATAATTAAGTATTTTCTTAACAATACTTTGTTGAATGCTTGAAAATTATTCTGCTTCCAAATTGCCCGCAGCTGTGCTTTGAACGTGGCATGTTGGATTACGAATTGCCTTTGTAAGCCCTTCGCCATAGAGTCAGCTCTAGGGTATTTATGGAAGTCAAAAGAAATTAAATCTAGTGCGAAACTTAGAATGTCTGATGCCAATATGAATAAACTACATACAATCATGAACTGGTGCCTGCACAGACTAGAAGGACTAAAATGGAATGACAGAATCACTCATGTGGAGCTTGTAGAGAGTACTACACACATTCCAGTGAATCAAGAGGTGAGGAAAAGACACCGGGCGCTGGATAGGGCACACACTGAGAAAACCTGGCAATTGTGTAACTAGAAAGTCCTGTCTCTGGATTTCACAGGGCAAAACAACTAGAAGGAGACCTAAACAACACATGGGAGAGAGAATTTGAGACAGAAATGAATAATATGTGGAGGACATTGAGAAGCAGGAGATGGATACAGATCCAACAGGACAAAACAACTAGGAGACCTAAACAACACATGGGAGAGAGAATTTGAGACAGAAATGACTAATATGTGGAGGACATTGAGAAGCAGGAGATGTATACAGATCGGCGGGCTTGGTTTGAGTTGGTTCAGATCCAGTGCTCCATTTGAGGACAAAAGGCAGACAAAACTGAAATTACAATATGTAATCAGAATTTGCACTTAGACTTAAGTAAGTTGCCCAGGTGGTCACATGTGGCAGTATTTGTGTGTTGCACATGGATCCTGCCATTGTTCTGTCTGATCTGAGAAAGCTAGGTGTCAGATCCTACTGCCCAAGAGGCCAGGTGTCAGCCACATCTCTCTAATATGGTTAGGTATAGTCATCATAATATAACAGAATATAAATAACTGCTATCATTGTATTTAATAGTAACGATCACAGTCATGTATGAATTCTTTCAAGAAGGTTTGACAACAGATGCCCTGAAAGGGAAGTAACCTCTATGATATTTCATGAGTGCACTACGTTGATTTGAAGTAAATACATAGTGGGAGTGGCCACAGGTGAAGCCAGATTTCTGTAGTATATTCTAACCAAATGTACTGTCATAGAACACATGACTTGATAGCTGGGATTCATCTCACACCACATGTTTCATATGCCTGATAGAGTTACAAAAGTTGTGTATACATATAACTATTTTATTAATATATGTTATATTACTTAACTGTTGTCCATCTGTTTTTATTGTTATGAAATCTGGCTTGTATAGTTAACACTTTTTGAAATATCTTGATTTGCAACATTTAATGTACCTGCCTAAAAGGAAGACAGTGAGAGAAGATTCTGGACAGACTTGTGTCATGGCACTGAAAGGTTTCAGAGCATGATGTAGTAAGTGCTGTTGAAGATTGCAAGATGTGGAGAAGCATGATCACCCATGCCAGTCGGCAAGGCATTGATGATTACTTTAGAAATGAGACATTAGACAGAGATCACAGAGGTAATAAGGAAAGAATGAAAAGTAGTCAGGAAATATGCAAATGCCTCACAAGGCTGGTTCTATCATGTTGAAGATAAATAGTATCTTTTGAAATGATCATGAAGATATGGAAATGATTACACTAAGTCAGACTGGTGGATCCGAGCAGAGAAAACATGGAGGCATGTAGTCAGAAATATCTAAGGTATAGGGCCAACTATGGAGCCGTATAGCCAGAAATATCTAAGGTATAGGGCCAAAATGGAGGCTTGTAGCCAGAAATATCTAAGGTATAGGGTCAACCATGGAGGCGTGTAGCAAGAAATATTTAAGGTATAGGGCCAACTATGGAGGCATATAGCCAGAAATATCTAAGGTATAGAGCCAACCATGGAGGCGTGTAGCCAGAAATATGTGAGGTATATGGCCAACTATGGAGGCATGTAGTTAGAAATATATAAGGTATAGGACCAACCATGGAGGTATGTAGCCAGAAATATGTGAGGTATATGGCCAACTATGGAGGCATGTAGTCAGAAATATATAAGGTATAGGGCCTACCATGGAGGTGTGTAGCCAGAAATATGTGAGGTATATGGCCAACTATGGAGGCATGTAGTCAGAAATATATAAGGTATAGGACCAACCATGGAGGCGTGTAACCAGAAATATGTGAGGAATATGGCCAACTATGGAGGCATGTAGTCAGAAATATATAAGGTATAGGACCTACCATGAAGGCATGTAGTCAGAAATATAAAAGGTATAGAGCCAACCATGGAGACGTGTAACCAGAAATATCTGAGGTATAGGGCCAGGATCCAGCTACAAGGAAGATGGGCAGACACTGTGGAATTGTTTCTAACTATAGTTAGTTAGTTAGTCAACAGATCATCCTCATTGCACATCGAACCACACAGTCCATAAGTGCTCGGATCCCCTCCTCAGCAAATCCTGCAGTGTGTAGCGGCTAACGACGCCAGTTCTGTGTTGGTTTATCAATCTTCTTTGGCTTCCTGCATAGTGTTCTTGTTTGGCCACCCCTCTTTTAATTTGCTGTTCTCACAGTCTGGCCATGGTTGTAGATTCACAGTCATCACTTGGTTCTCGAAAAAGTCATATTCTCGTAGAGCATTCAGAATATCAGCATGGTCCATGGCGCGTCCGCCCTCCACAGTAGCGTTACCTGCGAGCTTGTCAGCCCGCTCATTCCCTTGTACTCCCGCATGCCCTGGCACGAAGATGAAACTAATCTTTGCCAGCCGAGACTGCTCCAGAAACAGCAACCATTCTCTTCAGATCCCCCCCCCCCATCTCTATCCTTTTGAACATGTTCATTGAGTCGCTAAGGAAACATGCCCTAGTGAATGTCTGTGTCTTGAGCCATGTTATTGCTTTACTTACTGCCATGACTTCCATAGTCAGGCTACTTGTGGTCTCAGCAGAAGCACCAGAGTCCTCCTTCGCAATTCTCCCTCCGGCCTGAGCTGTAAAGGCCCATGAGCTTCTCACATGTCGGACGACCGACCCATCTGTGTAAATGACAACATCACCATCTAGCGAATTCTCGAAAATCAACACTTGTACTTCCGCCTCCACAGCTGCCGGGTTTTCTTGTCTGCATTTTCTGTCTAGTTGAATGCAAACTGAACAGGACATACAGAAATCTGTTGGCACTTGCACCCACTCCTCGCCAGGTTCTAAGTCCTCAAGTGAACACATCTGTTGAAGAATGTCTTCGGCTTGACCCATCCACGACCGTCCTCTTTTTAACCTGGTGCTCACCGATCTCGTGTATTGTTTTGTTAACTTTAATCTGGATACAACATACTGTGTTGGCCAAATCTCATAAGCACTGAAATGTTTACTAACAAATTTGGAAGTCAATAATTGTTTGATTTGCTCTTCCTGGCTCGGGACTCTGGTGACAATGTTTCAGCATATCAAGTGGCACCTGCCTATAATACCCCAGACCAGGTAGTGGATACTTTTACTATAGAAGTGCTCAGTTTTGGAGAAGTATGACTGTGTGATGTGTGCACCCGACATAGACAAACATGTACTCATATGTGATCTATCTTCCAGACGTCAGTCACTTCAGAAACAATTTTCTATTTATCACAAGATTAATTGTTAGATTTTATATTTGTTTATAAAATGCACATAATTTGTGTTAAACCTGACATTTTAATATTAGGGGCATCTTCATGGTAGGGCAGCAGCACATACTACTAACAACAACATTTAATTCTAGATGAGATGGCTAGCTGCACTAGCTTCTACGTATACATCCCAGGGTAGAAGAAGAAAGACTACACATGCCACACTGTCATGATGACAGAGATGGTACACATTGCTATATATGGCAAACCTTTCCAGAGATGGTAAACATTGCCTTATATGGCAAACCTTCCCAGAGATGGTCAACATTGCTATATATGGCAAACCTTTCCAGAGATGGTAAACATTGCCTTATATGGCAAACCTTCCCAGAGATGGTCAACATTGCTATATATGGCAAACCTTCCCAAACATAGACACATTTTACACACATGATTTTGAAATCTATTTCCTTAGAATGCATTATTATAAAAGTTTTTTTTAATGTTTGTGACTGTTTTTTTTTGGAGGTTATGTCACATAAGAAAATACCCAGTAGAGTGATGTTTTGTATTTACTATTTGTGTACATCATCCAGAACACAAGGTTTGCTGTGGTTGTGGTTGGCCAGGTATACATTTGATACTTTGAAGAATAAAATGTGTGGAGTTTGTGGCTTGTGTGTGCTAGCAGACGGCAATTATATGGATGCACGAGTATATAATAAACACAATTAGCATTGTGTCCGTATGTGCAATAAGAAGAGCACATTTCAAAAACAAAATTGATTAACATTTTTATAATTTAAGAATTATCATAGCTTTAGATAGCACAACTATTAGCACACTTAAATTTAGCAGCTAAGCATCCTAGTTCAAAATTGATTTCCGACTGGTAGCAGTTTAGATTCGTTGTAGTTCAGATAGAAAGTCAACACATGGAGTATAATTAGATGCAAATTGCATGCAGTTTTACTAGTAACATGTGGAACATGCCACTGATTGTCTTAAGAAGTCAGCTAGGAGAATGTGCCAGCAAGAAGACAGCTAGGAGAATGTGCCAGCAAGAAGACAGTTAGGAGAATGTGCCAGCAAGATGACAACTAGGAGAACGTGCCAGCAAGAAGACAGCTAGGAGAATGTGCCAGCAAGAAGACAGCTAGGAGAACGTGCCAGCAAGAAGACAGCTAGGAGAATGTGCCAGCAAGAAGACAGTTAGGAGAACGTGCCAGAAAGAAGACAGCTAGGAGAATGTGCCAGCAAGAAGACAGCTAGGAGAATGTGCCAGCAAGAAGACAGCTAGGAGAACGTGCCAGCAAGAAGACAGCTAGTAGAATGTGCCAGCAAGAAGACAGCTAGGAGAACGTGCCAGCAAGAAGACAGCTAGGAGAACGTGCCAGCAAGAAGACAGCTAGGAGAATGTGCCAGCAAGAAGACAGCTAGGAGAACGTGCCAGCAAGAAGACAGCTAGGAGAATGTGCCTGCAAGAAGACAGTTAGGAGATCGTGCCAGCAAGAAGACAGCTAGAAGAACGTGCCAGCAAGAAGACAGCTAGGAGAATGTGCCAGCAAGAAGACAGCTAGGAGAATGTGCCAGCAAGAAGACAGCTAGAAGAATGTGCCAGCAAGAAGACAGCTAGAAGAACGTGCCAGACAGAAGACAGCTAGGAGAATGTGCCAGCAAGAAGACAGCTAGGAGAATATGCCAGCAAGAAGACAGCTAGAAGAACGTGCCAGAAAGAAGACAGCTAGGAGAATGTTCCAGCAAGAAGACAGCTAGGAGAATGTGCCAGCAAGAAGACAGCTAGGAGAACGTGCCAGCAAGAAGACAGCTAGTAGAATGTGCCAGCAAGAAGACAGCTAGGAGAATGTGCCAGCAAGAAGACAGCTACGAGAACGTGCCAGCAAGAAGACAGCTAGGAGAATGTGCCAGCAAGAAGACAGCTAGGAGAATGTGCCAGCAAGAAGACAGCTAGGAGAATGTGCCAGCAAGAAGACAGCTAGGAGAATGTGCCAGCAAGAAGACAGCTAGGAGAATGTGCCAGCAAGAAGACAGCTAGGAGAATGTGCCAGCAAGAAGACAGCTAGGAGAATGTGCCAGCAAGAAGACAGCTAGGAGAATGTGCCAGCAAGAAGACAGCTAGGAGAATGTGCCAGCAAGAAGACAGCTAAGAGAATGTGCCAGCAAGAAGACAGCTAGGAGAATGTGCCAGCAAGAAGACAATTAGCAGAATGTGCCAGCAAGAAGACAGCTAGGAGAATGTGCCAGCAAGAAGACAGCTAGGAGAACGTGCCAGCAAGAAGACAGCTAGGAGAATGTGCCAGCAAGAAGACAATTAGCAGAATGTGCCAGCAAGAACACAGCTAGGAGAATGTGCCAGCAAGAAGACAATTAGCAGAATGTGCCAGCAAGAAGACAGCTAGGAGAATGAGCCATCAATCAAAGTATGATAACAAGGCCAGTCACCAGATGAATCCAGCTAAGAACTGCCTGCTGTCAGAATGTTTTCAGAGTTGGGGAAGCAGGATCATCTGTGGCCAGCAGGAACATGGACACAGCACACGGAAGACACAGCATGCTGAAGACAGCTTCGACATGAAAGAACAAGAGGCACGGCAACTGGCACAGGGTCGATAATCTGTTCACAGGCTGCATAGAGAGCGACATTCTACCAGGAACCCTCTACATATTGATGATAGAACAAACACTGTTCTGGGAGTTAAAATATCTGTCCAGATTTCTGTAGTTTGTAGACCAAACATACAAGATATAATAATATGCAAAGCACTGCTGGATACGTGTGGACAATAGTTGTGCACACACAGTGCGTTACCTAAAATATACCTGGGACAGGAAGAGCTCAAAAAGCACTATCAAACAAAAACAACTATATGTTTTAAACACCCAGGTGAAGGTGCCATTAAGATTTTCAAACAGACATAACTATGTTGTCTGAATATCAAATCTTTTCAATGGGGTCATTTTCATGTAGCTTTTCTTGACCAGACTGCTGAACACATTATATGATACTGGAGATATACCTTCTGAATTATGTAACTCTGTATTTATTGCAATCCCAAAGAAATCAGGAGCCTTGGAATATGATCAACATAGAACAATTAGTATAATGAGTCACATCACAAAGATTTTGCTACAAATTATCATGCAAAGAGTGAGGAAGAAATTACAACCTGAAATAGGGGAAGAACAATGTGGATTTGTAGAAGGCAAGGGTACAGTAAATGCTGTGTAATGCTGTGAACAGTTATTGAACGTGCTATAGAAGTAAACAAGGATATACATGTTTGCTTTATTGACTACACAAAAGCTTTTTATAGAGTTAGACGTATCAACATGGTGGATATGCTTGCAGATCTACAAATTGATGGGAAAGACATTAGACTTATAAAAAGCATATATTGGAAACAACAAGCTGCCATAAGGATTGATAATGAAGTGGGACAATATCAGCCTATTAAGAGAGGTGGTAGACAGGGATGTGTAATGTCTCCAGATCATTTTTCCCTGTACAGTGAAAATATTTTCAGAAATGTAGAAGATATAAATGGAATCAGCATTGGAGGACGAAGCATCAATAACATTAGATATGCAGATGATACAGTATTGATTGCAGACAATGCACAAGATCTACAACAATTAGTAGATGCAGTTGTTGTACACAGTGAGCAGTTGGGGTTAGAATTAAATTGTAAACACAGGTTATGGTCTTCACTCGGAAGAACGAAGTACCACAATGTAATATACAAGTAAATGGGAATATTCTTCAACAAGTGAATTGGTACAATTATCTCGGAACAGTCATAACATCTGACGGGAGATGCCTTACAGAGATTAGAACAAGAATCGCCATAGCCTAAAGCAGCCTTTAGCAAGATGAAAAACATTCTGACCAATAAAAAGATGTCAATTGAAACGAGAAAAAGAGTGTTGAGCCTGTTCTTTTGTATGGATGTGAAACTTGAACAACGTTCAGTCAAGCTAAAAACATCTGTTGGCTGCAGAAATGTGGTTTCTGAGGAAAATGCAAAGAATACCATGGACAGATAGAAAAACCAATGACCAAGTACTACAGGAGACAAATGAAACTCGTAAATTGATTAGAGAAATTAGACATAGACAGTCAAAATTTTTTGGACATGTTATGAGAAGAAATGGATTGGAGAACTTAGTGACAACTGGCAAGATTGAAGGGAACAGACCAAGAGGAAGACCGAGAGGAAAATACCTGGATGGCTTGGCAACATGGCATGGACGAAACAGGAACACTGAGCTGATCCACGACTCTGGTGATCGAGTGAAATGGTGAGTCATGACCGCCCACGCTTTCCGGCATGGCACATGATTGATTGATTTCTTGACAAATAAACCTGTTTTCAATTACTTATTTTTTAAAATATACCACATCTTGTGGTATTTTTGATTAAGAGAAAACCAAATAGTTGTAATTAAAATATTGTCTGTTCAACAGTCAATATAAATATTTGTCAAGTAGCCTCATCTTTGTGTGTGTGTGTGTGTGTGTGTTTTTTTTAAAAATTACTACCTAAAACTTGACCTGATTTGTTGACCTTTGACCTCACCTTGGCCTGTTTTTCACTAGTTCTCAACCATGCTGATGTTTTATTCCTGTAGGCCAAAAATGCCCCAAAGAAGAGAAGAGTAAGTTGTGTCAATGGCTAACAGTTGCAACTGTGTCAGTTGTGGTTGTTTAACACTAACTATTAACATGAATGTGTTATAGACTGACTGTTATAACAGCTCCAGTGAACATGAATGTGTTATAGACTGACTGTTATAACAGCTCCAGTGAACATGAATGTGTTATAGACTGACTGTTATAACAGCTCCAGTGAACATGAATGTGTTATAGACTGACTGTTATAACAGCTCCAGTGAACATGAATGTGTTATAGACTGACTGTTATAACAGCTCCAGTGAACATGCTTTAGTTACATCATTGGTGCACTTCTATCCCCCAGCGAGAAGTTCATGAGAAGAGATCTCGAGACAGTCATGTTGACATCTCTTTATAAGCTTGTCTAGATAGCCTCGCCAATATCTTTTTGTGAGCTTGCCCAGATAGCCTCGTCAACACTTATCTTTGTAAGCCTATCCAGATTGCCTCGCCAACATCTCTTTGTAAGCTTGTCCAGATAGCCTCCTCGAAAATAACCAGTCATAATAAATAAACAATCAATGAATGTACGACTGCCAAAGAGGCTACAAACTCTGTGGAAATTGTCACTGGGGGAGCCAGATTACTTTAGTATGTTCTGAGGAAATATAAAAAGAGAAGACATTATGTAATGGTTGAGATTTAAGTAGAAGAGCAAATCAAACATCAGGCATAGTTCGGGACTGAAAGAGTGGGCAAGCTCCTAATCCTTGACTTTTACTTCCCATGCTTTTTGTGGCAGCCAATCTGAAAGCCTAGATGCACAAGAAATGAGACTTCTGTTTTTACAATGGTCATATTTATTGTTTGACTTATCAGTTATTTGCAAACATAACCAACTGATCATCTTTTGAAGAAATGCGGTATAATCATGATAGCAATTTGGTAGCCCATAATGCTTTATTCACGCATTAGCTTTGGGGTAAGCTTAACAGTAGAATGCCAATATCCTCACATTTGAGTGCAGAAGAAAGATGTTCAAGACAACAACAGCACATGTCTACACTGTGTTTGATCCACGAATAGTCTTATTTGTGAGATGGTCTATTGTTTAACAATGTCTGTGTGAATTCTCATGTGTTTACATGTTTGTTGCTATGAGAGGAGGCCCTGGTGGCATAGTTGTTAGTTCACTTGTGTGCTACTGCAGTGGTTTGGGTAGAGTTACTAGTAGCAGCATGATTCAATCTTTTCATCGGTACTGTCCTGGAGTTTACTGTCTCATTGAAGGGGGTTATTTTCAGAATAATTTCTTGATGGCCGACATCTCATACCACAGATATTATCGCTAAGAGATTATACAAATAAGTCACACAAAATTCTGCCACTATCATCGAATTGTACTTCTTTTTACGCCTTCGTACAGAATACCTGTTGCTATATTTAATTTTTCATTATCATGTAGTAGGTTCTATGTAGAATGTTGCTTCCATCATGGTGTGTCAGTGGGTCTCAACCGGTGGGGAATTCCCCACCTGTGTTCATGGTGACCCGTGTCCATGTGACCCATGTCCACGGTGACCCATGTCTATCTGTGTGCAGGCCTGTCCCTGTCCCTTCTCCCAATAACCACGCCTCCCAGCACTGTTCCCTCCCAGCACTGCTCCCTCTCAGCACTGTTCCCTCCCAGCACTGTTCCCTCCCAGCCACTGTTCCCTCCCAGCCACTGTTCCCTCCCAGCACTGTTCCCTCCCAGCTTGGTTCCTTCCCAACCACTGTTCCCTCTCAGCACTGTTCCTTCCCAGCCACTGTTCCCTCCCAGCCACTGTTCCCTCCCAGCTTGGTTCCTTCCCAGCCACTGTTCCCTCTCAGCACTGTTCCTTCCCAGCCACTGTTCCCTCCCAGCACTGTTCCCTCCCAGCCACTGTTCCTTCCCAGCACTGTTCCCTCCCAGCCACTGTTCCCTCCCAGCTTGGTTTCCTCCCAGCACTGTTCCCTCCCTGCCACTGTCATGTTTAGTGTAGCCAACGTTTTTCAGCTTCTTGGACACCATATTGTTTATGAGGCCGTTTTCTTCAGTATTCAGATATGGTAGAATGCCAATATTGTTCGCCACCTTGGTCCACGATATTCTAACAACTTTTCTATAACATTGCAGTTCAACGGCCACAGTTATCTTCTCCTGTTCTTACATTTGTACTTATTCATCTCACTTTGCCCTGGATACATCTGTAGCATTTGTATAGCACTGTTATTGAAATTATTGAAAAAAATATTTTGTTTTGCAACCTTGAATAATATTTATAACAGTTGACAGACAGTAATAATATTAATTTGGAAGTATCATGCTCAACTCTATATTATTCCTCATTATTGTGTTCTGTTTTCTCTTGCTGCTATAGTAACTGTTTGTTACATAAGACATTTCTGAGTAAATAATGCACTACAGTATCAGTTGAACAGACAGCCACCATGTTTGTGTCATGTGACTGAAGACTGTGTCCTAGACAGATGTGAAAACTGCTTCGAGTGTCATTTATGTCAGCTTGTAACAACTTAATTTCTTGTCATCAGCTGCTTATTTTTTATTATTTTGTTATAGATATGTCAAGCTTTTTTAATTAATAACAGGCATTTTATTTTTAATGTCAAATAATAACATTGCTGTTTAATATTGTGTGATTATAACAGTAATTTTTGTCAGAAATTGAAACCATCTGATGCCTTCCTTATTCACAAGAATTGACTGCTAAAAGCAAACATTAAATTGTAACTGCCAGAATGCATAGCTACTAAAGCCAGATGGAAAGAATGCTGAAAATGAACTGGACAGTGCAAATTAGCAATCTGGACATTTTGAGGGAAGCTAAGTTGCAAAGACAGAATTATCACAAACATCAGTAGGAGATAGTCATCGTTTTTGGCCACGTTATGAGAAGACAAAAACTGGAACATGTCATGACAACCGGAAAGATTTGCGGAAAGAGAGATAGAGGAAAACAGCATGAGAAGATTCTTGACAGTCTTGTGGGTTTGGCATGGAAGGGAGTCAACACACGAATTGATCCATGCCATCGAATGTCGCAACTTGTGGAGCAGCATTATCGCCAAAGCCATCGGCAGGGCACTGGATGATGCTGATGATGAAAGTGTGTCTGCCACAAGGAATGGCTACTAAAGCCAGATGGTAAAATGTGTCTGCTATAATGTATGGCTACTAAAGCCAGAATGTAAAAATGTTTGTCCTGAGGTCACCAGTTATGCGTGTATATCAGTGGATCTCATCTAGTGACTTGCCAGGTGGAAGAAGTCAACATTCTATACTACGCCCTTCCTCCTCCCCACAACCATGTGTATGAACTGAATTCTGTGTACATTATCATTTGTGTTATCTGCATTATGATATGATTATGGATTATATATTTACTTTGTCTACATTTCTTCTGTGTTCCTGCCTTCATGTACTTGTCACATGGTCAGCCAGTATCCTTGAACATTTTGCTGGTTTATATTGTCAGAAGGGAGCCGCAGTGGCTAGGGTACCTGCCTGCCAGTCTGGTGATCATGTGTTTGAATCCCAGATTGTTTAACATTGACTGGGCTCCCAAGTTAAAAAAGGTCAGTTGCATATCCTTTTACAGGACATCGCAGTCAACCCCAGTATTTTTATGCTGTTTGTGATCTCATGGCAAGTTTATGTTCAGTAGTTTGCCATTGTTTTCTGAACAACCGGCACCCATACCATTTCATAAAAAACCAATGCAAGCCAGTCTGCTGCCAAATGACCCGCAGCTGTGTTTTGAACATAGGTATGTGGATTACGAACTGCGTCCTTAACCCCTTCACCACGGAGCTCCCAGATGAACCCAGCCTAAAATGGGTCCCAGGAAATGCCCCGAGAAGTAAAGGCAGCCACATGTGTAAATTATCTGGGTCTAGACATATTATTTAGTTAGAAAATATTTTTTTTTTGGTTTAAATATTTAAAAATGTTGACATTTCTAGACCTTTTTTCAAATATAAAGTTTGTACTATTTACAAGATTACTGACCATTTTTATGACGTTCATTTTATCTCTGTGTTATTTTGTACTGTTTATTTTATCTCTGTTATGTTATAAGATGTGCTACTTTTGCAGCTTTTCAAAGTCACGAATGAATTACTTCCGGCTAACATTTGTGCATGATTGCATGTGAACATATTGACATAGTGTTGAGAATAACACAAACAGAAACTCCATTATGTTTTCTACATTTCTACCTTCTCAGTTTTGACTGGGTAAAGATAGTCTTTGAACTTTATTATATTTTGCTTATTTATTATTCTGTATAATGTGCATTATGAATTAATCCATTTGTAAACAAAAAATATGAAGTCTTCAACGCACAATGGTAGGTCAGTGCACAATGGTAGGTGATTGATTTATGTAACAGTCTTCTTATATGATGTCCTCTCTCATTGTTCACTTTATGTTATCTCCACATCTGATATGATGTCCTCTCTCATTGTTCACTTTATGTTATCTCCACATCTGATATGATGTCCTCTCCCATTGTTAACTTTATGTTATCTCCACATCTGATATGATGTCCAATCTTATTGTTCACTTTATGTTATCTCCACATCTGATATGATGTCATCTCTCATTGTTAACTTTATGTTATCTCCACATCTGATATGATTTCCTCTCCCATTGTTCACTTTATGTAACAGTCTTCTTATATGATGTCCTCTCTCATTGTTCACTTTATTTTATCTCCACATCTGATATGATGTCCTCTCTCATTGTTCACTTTATGTTATCTCCACATCTGATATGATGTCCTCTCCCATTGTTAACTTTATGTTATCTCCACATCTGATATGATGTCCAATCTTATTGTTCACTTTATGTTATCTCCACATCTGATATGATTTCCTCTCCCATTGTTCACTTTATGTTATCTCCACATCTGTTATGATGTCCTCTCATTGTTCACTTTATGTTATCTCCACATCTGATATGACTTAGTCTCTCATTGTTCACTTTATGTTATCTCCACATCTGATATGATTTAGTCTCTCATTGTTCACTTTATGGTATCTCCACATCTGATATGATGTCCTCTCTCATTGTTCACTTTATGTTATCTCCACATCTGATATGATGTCCTCTCATAGTTCACTTTATGTTATCTCCACATCTGATATGATGTCCTCTCTCATTGTTCACTTTATGTCATCTCCACATTTGATATGATGTCCTCTCTCATTGTTCACTTTATGTTATCTCCACATCTGATATGATGTCCTCTCATTGTTCACTTTATGTTATCTCCACATCTGATATGAGGTACTCTCTCATTGTTCACTTTATGTTATCTCCACATCTGATATGATGTACTCTCTCATTGTTCACTTTATGTTATCTCCACATCTGATATGATGTCCTCTCATAGTTCACTTTATGTTATCTCCACATCTGATATGATGTCCTCTCCCATTGTTAACTTTATGTTATCTCCACATCTGATATGATGTGCTCTCATTGTTCACTTTATGTTATCTCCACATCTGATATGATGTTCTAGCTCATTGTTCACTTTATGTTATCTCCACATCTGATATGATTTCCTCTCTCATTGTTCACTTTATGTTATCTCCACATCTGATATGATGTTCTCTCTCATTGTTCACTTTATGTTATCTCCACATCTGATATGATGTCCAATCTTATTGTTCACTTTATGTTATCTCCACATCTGATATGATGTCATCTCTCATTGTTAACTTTATGTTATCTCCACATCTGATATGATTTCCTCTCCCATTGTTCACTTTATGTTATCTCCACATCTGTTATGATGTCCTCTCATTGTTCACTTTATGTTATCTCCACATCTGATATGACTTAGTCTCTCATTGTTCACTTTATGTTATCTCCACATCTGATATGATTTCCTCTACCATTGTTCACTTTATGTTATCTCCACATCTGATATGATGTCCTCTCATTGTTCACTTTATGTTATCTCCACATCTGATATGATGTTCTCTCTCATTGTTCACTTTATGTTATCTCCACATATGATATGATTTCCTCTCCCATTGTTCACTTTATGTTATCTCCACATCTGATGTGATGTCCTCTCATTGTTCACTTTATGTTATCTCCACATCTGATATGATTTAGTCTCTCATTGTTCACTTTATGTTATCTCCACATCTGCTATGATTTAGTCTCTCAATGTTCACTTTATGTTATCTCCACATCTGATATGATGTCCTCTCATTGTTCACTTTATGTTATCTCCACATCTGATATGATGTCCTCTCATTGTTCACTTTATGTTATCTCCACATCTGACATGATGTCCTCTCCCGTTGTTAACTTTATGTTATCTCCACATCTGATATGATGTCCTCTCCCGTTGTTAACTTTATGTTATCTCCACATCTGATATAATATCCTCTCATTGTTCACTTTATGTTATCTCCACATCTGATATGATGTCCTCTCATTGTTCACTTTATGTTATCTCCACATCTGATATGATGTCCTCTCTCATTGTTCACTTTATGTCATCTCCACATTTGATATGATGTCCTCTCTCATTGTTCACTTTATGTTATCTCCACATCTGATATGATGTCCTCTCATTGTTCACTTTATGTTATCTCCACATCTGATATGATGTACTCTCTCATTGTTCACTTTATGTTATCTCCACATCTAATATGATTGATTGATTGATTGATTGATCTAGGAACTGACACCACAGCATTCGGGACATTCCCATAAGCGCTTCGTCCCCATCCTCAGCAACCAGCGAAGAGTTCCAACACTAATTGTTCCAGTAGCAATCTGATTATATGTCCGTCTCGCCTTTCCTCTGAGCGTCGAGCATCGGCCAGATCCCCTCGTCACTCCTCGCTGCCTCATTCTAACCAGACTATGGTGATCCATTTGCTCCTCTGAGGTGGACACGTGCTCCCACAAGGCCGCAACTACATCTGCCTTGTCATGCATCAATACTCCACCAAGTTCTGCCGAGCCAGCCAATCTGTCCGCCTGTTCATTCCCCAGCACACCTGATATGATGTACTCTCTCATTGTTCACTTTATGTTATCTCCACATCTAATATGATGTACTCTCTCATTGTTCACTTTATGTTATGTCCACATCTGATATGATGTACTCTCTCATTGTTCACTTTATGTTATCTCCACATCTGATATGATGTACTCTCTCATTGTTCACTTTATGTTATCTCCACATCTGATATGATTTCCTCTCTCATTGTTCACTTTATGTTATCTCCACATCTGATATGATTTCCTCTCTCATTGTTCACTTTATGTTATCTCCACATCTGATATGATTTCCTCTCTCATTGTTCACTTTATGTTATCTCCACATCTGATATGATGTCCTCTCTCATTGTTCACTTTATGTTATCTCCACATCTGACATGATTTCCTCTCTCATTGTTCACTTTATGTTATCTCCACATCTGACATGATTTCCTCTCTCATTGTTCACTTTATGTTATCTCCACATCTGATATGATGTCCTCTCCCATTGTTCACTTTATGTTATCTCCACATTTGATATGATGTCCTCTCTCATTGTTCACTTTATGTTATCTCCATATCTGATATGATGTCCTCTCCCATTGTTCACTTTATGCCATCTTCACTGTACAAGATATATGGCTACCACATATGTAGGCAGGAAGTATCCCACCAAATGTCTATGACAGTCCACTTCTATCATTATCTGTGATGCTAGATCACAGTCACTGGCATCCACTCGTGGCATAAGGTCACAGGCAATGGAATTAAATAGTACCAGCACATAAAATAGCTGGTGGCATGCGATAAGGAGCTATTCGTGGCAAGAGCTGACTACTCATGTCACAAGTAGACAATCCACATCCTATGGAAATATCAGAAAGAGAAAACTTAAATTTGTCACAACAGACAAGTTGCAGGGGAAAGCCTTGAAAGAAGATGCTGGACAAATCCACGTCATGGCATAAAGAAAAAATCAGTATCAGAAACAGTTGTGATACAGGAGGCTAGGGATTTAAAGGACTACCATCATGAGCTATAAGAAGACGTAAAATTATTGTTGTTTGACTTAGTGGATTCTACTTATGTTGTGCTTAAATCTCACGTAGTGTTATCTGTTATTATTATTCTATGATCCCATTGTTGCTCTGACAGTATAAAGATGAACATTTGTCATCGCCATTTCTGTGATGATCTGTTCATGTTCTCATATTCTACTTGCTGGCTTTCCAGGAGAAGTCAGAGCCCACAGAGCAGGAACGGAACCAGGCTGAGATCTTGAAGCAGACTTTCAAACGGATTGCTGGCGAAGACATGGAGGTTGATGCCTACGAGCTTCAGGAGATTCTCAACTCTGTGTTCACTAAAGGTAAGCTCTCCAGTTCTCTCTCAGCAAATAAAATATTTGTCTGTATGATCCAGAATGTGTGGAAGGCTCATCAGGCACAATGGTTGTGCTTCTTGTGAAAGGTTGAGGTGAAAGTTGTAGTATAAATTCTCATATAAAGATTTTGAGATTCTTAGATCAAGCTGCCACCACAACACATTACAATGGTACTTTCTGACTGCCAATGTCAGTTAATGATATGTTCTGGTGTCTTCATCTCACCTGCTACTTTCATGAGATGCAGGATCACCAGTAAACAGGATGCAGCTGTCTTCACCACACATTACAATGGTACTGTCTTACTGCCAGCAGCAGCTGTCTTCACCACACATTACAATGGTACTGTCTTACTGCCAGCAGCAGTGTCTTCACCTCACCTGCTACTTTCATGAGATGCTGGATCACCAGTAAACAGGCAGAGGGCAGCTTTTCCCGCCATGAGGCTTGTTAGGTATATGGCGCTGTCTTCATGTTGTGAGACCAGTGGGAACTCTCCGGGTGACATGGGCAGTATCACGCCATGTTGTGAGACCAGTGGGCACTCTCCGGGTGACATGGGCAGTATCACACCATGTTGTGAGACCAGTGGGCACTCTCCGGGTGACAAGGCAGTATCATGCCATGTTGTGAGACCAGTGGGCACTCTCCGGGTGACATGGGCAGTATCACGCCATGTTGTGAGACCAGTGGGCACTCTCCGGGTGACAAGGCAGTATCATGCCATGTTGTGAGACCAGTGGGCACTCTCCAGGTGACATGGGCAGTATCAAACCAGCCGCCTTTACTTCCTGGCACCTATTCTAGGCTGGGTTGGCCTGGGAGCCCAGATCAGCGGACACAAACCCCTGCAGTGAATGGGATTCCGACCAATGAGCAGCAGGCTGGCAGACAAGGGGATTCCGACCAATGAGCAGCAGGCTGGCGGGCAAGGGGGTTCTGACCAATGAGTAGCAGGCTGGCGGGCAAGGGGATTCTGACCAATGAGCATCGGGCTGGCAGACAAGCTGAATGTTAACCTACCTGAAATGTGTCACAGCTCAATCTCCATGACTATGTGCTATGTTGTCTCTGACTACTGGCTAGAGTGGAGAATAAACTGGAGACAAGGGGAACATACAGGATAGAGACAAGGGGAACATGCTCATACAGTATGGAAGCAAGAGGGAACTTATTCATCATAGACTGAGACGATGGAAGCGTGCACATCAAAGATGGAGGCAAAGGAAACACACTCATACAGAATGGAATCAAGGGGGTACATGCTCATCAAGAATAGTGTCATTTGGGTACTTGCTCATTAACAGTAGAATTAAGTCAACTTGAGGCAGAGAGAGAGAGAGCGAGAGAGAGAGAGCGAGAGAGAGAGAGTTGCAGGCTTATAAGGATGTGACAAAATATGAGCGAGACTTCAAATTTCCATGAGTTAGGTGAACTTTGCAGAAATAAATTCTTCTGCGTGAACTTTCCCAGTGTCATCATTTCATGTTATCCTCACACCTTCCATAGCCACGCTGAATTCCTCACTCTGTCTACCTTTCATGTTAGCCTGCCACCATCTACAGCCACACTGAATTCCTCACTCTGTCTACCTTTCATGTTATCCTCACACCTTTCCCACACTGAATTCCTCACTCTGTCTACCTTTCATGTTATCCTCACACCTCCCATAACCACACTGAATTCCTCACTCTGTCTACCTTTCATGTTATCCTCACACCTTTCCCACACTGAATTCCTCACTCTGTCACCCTTTCATGTTATCCTACAACTTTCCATACCCACACTGAATTCCTCACTCTGTCTACCTTTCATGTTATCCTACAACTTTCCATACCCACACTGAATTCCTCACTCTGTCTACCTTTCATGTTATCCTCACACCCTCCATAGCCACACTGAATCCTCACTCTGTCTACCTTTCATGTTACTCCTACAACCTTCCATGACTACACTGAATTCCTCACTCTGTCTACCTTTCATGTTATCCTAAACACTTCCATAGCCACACTGAATTCCTCACTCCTGTCTACCTTTCATGTTATCCTAACACCTTCCATAGCCACACTGAATTCCTCACTCTGCCTACCTTTCATGTTATCCTACAACCTTCCATAACCACACTGAATTCCTCACTCTGTCTACCTTTCATGTTATCCTAACACCTTCCATAACCACACTGAATTCCTCACTCTGTCTACCTTTCATGTTATCCGCACACCTTCCATAGCCACATTGAATCCCTCACTCTGTCTACCTTTCATGTTATCCTCACACCTTCCATAGCCACACTGATTCCTCACTCTGTCTACCTTTCATGTTATCCTACAACCTTCCATAGCCACACTGAATTCCTCACTCTGTCATACTCTTTCCATGTTATCCTCACAAGCCTTCCCATAGCCACACTGAATTCCTCACTCCTAGTCCTACCTTTCGATGTTATCCTAAACATCCATAGGCCCGCAATGAATTCCTCACTCCTGTCTCCCTTTCATGTTATCCTCAACACTCCCATAGCCACACTTGAATTCCTCACTATGTCTACCTCCTTTCCTGTTATCCTACATCACTTCCATAGCCCACTTGAATCCCCTCACTCTGTCTACCTTTCATGTATCCTCCAACCCTTCCATAGCCACACCCTGAATTCCTCACTCTGTCTACCTTTCATGTTTACCCTAACACCTTCCATCGCCACACTGAATTCCTCACTCTGGTCTACCTTTACTAGTTATCTCATACACCCTTCCATAGCCACACTGAATTTCCTCACCTCTGATCCATACCTTTTCATGTTATCCTCCACACCTCCCTATAGCCACACTGAATTCCTCACTCTGTCTACCCTTTCATGTTATCCTCACACCTCCCATAGCCACACTGAATTCCTCACTCTGTCTACCTTTCATGTTATCCTACACCCTTCCATAGCCACACTGAATTCCTCACTCTGTCTACCTTTCATGTTATCCTACAACCTTCCATAGCCACACTGAATTCCTCACTCTGTCTACCTTTCATGTTATCCTCACACCTCCCATAGCCACACTGAATTCCTCACTCTGTCTACCTTTCATGTTATCCTACAACCTTCCATAGCCACACTGAATTCCTCACTCTGTCTACCTTTCATGTTATCCTACAACCTTCCATAGCCACACTGAATTCCTCACTCTGTCTACCTTTCATGTTATCCTAACACCTTCCATTTCCACACTGATTCCTCACTTTGTCTACCTTTCATGTTATCCTACAACCGTCCATAGCCACACTGAATTCCTCACTCTGTCTACCTTTCATGTTATCCTCACACCTCCCATAGCCACACTGAATTCCTCACTCTGTCTACCTTTCATGTTATCCTACAACCTTCCATAGCCACACTGAATTCCTCACTCTGTCTATCTTTCATGTTATCCTACAACCTTCCATAGCCACACTGAATTCCTCACTCTGTCTACCTTTCATGTTATCCTCACACCTTCCATTGCCACACTGAATTCCTCACTCTGTCTACCTTTCATGTTATCCTAACACCTTTCCCACACTGAATTCCTCACTCTGTCTACCTTTCATGTTATCCTCACACCTTCCATAGCCACATTGAATTCCTCACTCTGTCTACCTTTCATGTTATCCTAACACCTTCCATAGCCACACTGAATTCCTCACTCTGTCTACCTTTCATGTTATCCTCACACCTTCCATTGCCACACTGAATTCCTCACTCTGTCTACCTTTCATGTTATCCTAACACCTTCTATCACCATACTGATTGCCTGATTGTCTACCTGCGGTGTCATGGCTGTGAAACATTTTGTGTTTATTGACTTCAGTATTTCCTCCTTAGCTATAAACAGTCCTTCCTCAAGATGAATTTGTGAGGAGAGCATTTCTGCCGGGGGTAGACCTTGCTCAGGTCATTGTGTGTCTAATGTTGTAACTATTATGAAAAATCAGGAGTACATGTTACTAGAGAAGCAAGATTTCGTTAATATGCTCTGGCAAAATGTAAAAAGTCAGAGAACACATTATGTGTTGGCTGGGATTCAAGGGGAATGGCCAATCAATGCTTGGGGTGATTAAATTCATCATAAAACAGCAGGTGTGTGTGTAAACAAGGGAGGCAAACTAACACGCGATGAAAAGGATGATTGTATGTGTGAAATCAAACTAACTGAATATACATGTGCCACTTTGATTTCACCAACACATATTTCAGCAGGTTTGCTCTTGTCTTTCAGACCATACACTTGGTAAGCCATTGCTCCCACAAATATTTCATATCATTTCTCCATTTTTTCTTTGCTGAATGGAAACATTTTCTAAATCCTTGGTTGTCATTTCCATTGATTCAATTAAATTGGTTCTCCCTTAACCTGACCTTTGATGTGATTTAAATATCTTTTCTCTTATTTTCCACAGGTTTGTATTATTGCAGTACAAGCAGTAAACACACACATATTTAATGAGCTGGCTGACTATTTGTAAGACAGTGAACAAATCATAATATTAAACGGGATCTGCTCTGAAAGAAGCCATTATGAAAAAGACAATGTATTTTGTCATGTGAAACGACTTAACAATCCACTGAAATCAATAATGGAGGGAAGAGTTGAGGAAAGAAAGCTGGATAGCATCAAAAGACAAATGAATAGACAACTCCAAGAAATTGTTAGGATAGAGCGTAGCAGAATGTACAACACAAGCTCAGGATGGACATCAAGATACAACCTAGCAGAATGTACAAAGAAAACACATGACAGAAACTGCTTTATATCATTCACCCACCTTCACTGTGGAAGTTGTACTGGATGATGATGACGATGATGATGATGATGATGATGATGATAATGATGATGATGATGATGATGTTGATGATGATGATGATGAAACAAACATAAATTAAAGATTGAACTCATTGAGGATGAGATGGCCAGTTCCTTTCCTCACAACCTCCCTCTTCCAGAGAGTTTCCCAGACAATTACAACCATGTCTGGTGCCCATTCGGTGAGGCTGGCCCGACCCAGAGCTGTACTGGCTGGAAAACAGAATCCTGCTACTGCCGAGAATTGAACCTAGCTCACCTTTGGTAAGCAAGCACACTAACCACTATACCACTGAGGCTGCTACTGATTGAAGGGCAATGGTTCAACAATGAAGAAATGCTCAACTTCACTGGTGAAGGCAAGGCTGCACTATCAGGGACTTGAAATGAAGTAGCCAGGTAACGAGCAACTTGAACACTACAAAATTACAGACCGCAGAAAGAGAGGAAGCACTGAAGATTCAGACTCAACTCATCAACTTGCAGAGAAAACAATATCAGTAGTACACATTTAAGAAAAGAAAGTGAACAATAATGCAATAGACAACAGATATTAACAAAAATAAAACACAAAAGATAACATGAGAAAAGAAAATAGTTATAAGATTAGACTAAAGAAAGGCAAAGAAAGCTGGGAATAATTTAGATAATTTAAATTAATAAAGGTATAATACATCAGATATATTAAAACAAAAGATAGCTTTAATACATATAGACAAGTGTACTTAACCATATTTTCTTTATGGTAGTGAAGCCTGGTCAACTTACTCACACGAAGAGAAACATTTAAACAGCTTCCATATGCATTGTCTGTGAAGAATACTTGGTATTAAGTGGCAAGACAAAATCACAAATACTGAAGTATTGGAAAGATCAGGTTGTGTGACAGTTTATTCCACGCTCAGTCTTTCTAGACTTAGATGGATAGGACACGTTAGGAGGATGGATGATGGTAGAATACCAAAGGACATCTGTTTTGGTGAATTACGAATGGGTAAAAGATCTCTGGGTCTGCCTCTACTATGATACAAAGATGTGTGTAAGCGGGACATGAGTGATACAGGCATTCATATTGCACCTTGGGAGCAATTTGCCGCTGATCATGATCATGGAGCAAAGATCAAAAATGGAATAAAGACAAAGGAGAAAATAATTGCAGATAGGTCACACACCAAGCATTTGAGACATCAGATGGTGCTTGATAGTGAAAATGACCATGTATTCACATGCATCCATTGTGGATGAGTATTTACCTCAAGAATTGGTCTGATTAGTCACATTTGCTACCGCCATGGGTTGTAGTTAATATACCTTTTTTGAAGTACAATGTTACAAACTATCGTCTGTCAAGACAGCAAGGTGCCAGCACAATGTAACAAACTATTGTCTGTCCAGATGGCAAGGTGCCAGCACAATGTAACAAACTATTGTCTGTCCAGAAGGCAAGGTGCCAGCACAATGCAACAAACTATTGTCTGTCCAGACGGCAAGGTGCCAGCACAATGTAACAAACTATTGTCTGTCCAGACGGCAAGGTGCCAGCACAATGTAACAAACTATTGTCTGTCCAGATGGCAAGGTGCCAGCACAATGTAACAAACTATTGTCTGTCCAGAAGGCAAGGTGCCAGCACAATGTAACAAACTATTGTCTGTCCAGATGGCAAGGTGCCAGCACAATGTAACAAACTATTGTCTGTCCAGACGGCAAGGTGCCAGCACAATATAACAAACTATTGTCTGTCCAGACGGCCAGGTGGACTTACATAGTATACTACATTAAACAACAGATATTGAAAGAAACATGACACTGGTTAATACATTCTTTGAAAGAATTAGATCTTTTGTGACAGAATAAAGTCTTTCCGTGACAAAATAACTCATTTCTTTGACAGAATAAAGTCTTTCTGTGAAGAATAAAATCTGTCTTTGACAGCAACAAGTCTGTTTGAAAGAATAAAGTATTTCTTTGACAGAATAATGTCTTTCTTTGACAGAATAAAGTCTTTCTTTGACAGAATAAACTCTTTTGTTGACAGAATAAAGTTTATCTTTGTTAAGTAAAAGTCTTTCTTTGACAAAATAGCCTTCCTTTGACAGAATAAATCTTTATCTGACAAGTAAAAGTCTATATATGACAAAGTAAATTCTTCCCTTCCATTTTTGTAACCATACAATAATATATTTACAATTCCTGCATCAGGATTGAACAAAAGTGGAAGGTTTTCTTAATTATTTTGTTTTCTTTTCTTTCCCTAAATTTTTAAAAAGAATTGTCATCTATTTTATATGTTATTTACAGATAATCATATGAAGACAATAAAAATATAGTACTCATTGCACTAATTAATTCTTTTATATTTTCCTTATCTGAAATTTATTGTATTTTATTCATTGTTTCTTATACAGCCTAGCTTAGTTGTTTTACATATGTTTTACTTTCAGACCCTTCCCAATGTTTCTTTACTCTCTATTTGTTAAACTGATCTCCCATATTTGTTAAACTGATCTCCCATATTTGTTAAACTGATCTCCCATATTTGTTAAACTGATCTCCCATATTTGTTAAACTGATCTCCCATATTGAACTCTGCCAGTGGGATATCAACAAAGACATGTAGAGAACCCCAAACTGTTGATTGGACAAATATTCCCATATTGATAATCTCAATTTGTAAATGATCTGTGACTTTAGAAAATTGTATGTCTCAATCTGTAACTTTAGAACAATGCACACCTCATTTTCTGTAACTTTAGCACATCGTACACATTGGACTCTGGAGAATGTAACTTTAGCCCATTGTGCACATTAGAATCTGGAGAATGGTGTGGCACCTACACAATATGGAGTACAAATTGTACAACACTGTTAGTTAGTTAGTCGCGGTTCCAATTTCATGGCAACAGGTCGTCCCCATATTGCTCCGTTCCTGTGCCAGTGAATATCACACAAAATGCTCCTCACTGCCCAATGTGAACAATGGAATAGACAGGAGTATCGGCAAGCCAACAGCCCACACAGGTACACTGTGCATAATGCCGCCGCCAGAATGCCAACACAAAAGTCCTCCACGAAAAATAGTTCATCGTCGATGAAAACGGCAGTCACCAGAAAGACTTCATTGACCCGGGTTTTATCCCATATGGCACAGTCTCTTTCAACAGGACAACCCGCAGACGAACTCCATAGCTCCAGCGGCGACTCCCAGGAGTCTCCTGAAAAATGCACTCGTGAGCCGAAAAGGCAAACAAGTCAATCCAGCAACAGCCGGCCGCCATCGTTCCGAACATGCACTTCACACTACAAACAACCGTGGACAGATGTAAAAGCATTCCACGTGTCATGCCACGCACTCACTCAGTAGCAGGGTGACAGAACCATATCCTCTTTAGTCGCTTAGTTTTTCATTATCTGGATCATACAAATGCTGCCATCATCCTTAAAACAAAATATTCACAATGTTAATAACAGAATATAACACACTTATAATTTGAGGGGAATTGTACAACACTACATGAATGAAGAAAATGTAAAAAGCTGAATTGTTAAGATTTCAAACTTCACACACAGCAGATATGTGCTATGGCACTTTTTTGTTTCATGATGATGATGATGATGCCTCTCAAATATACAGAGATATTTCTGACATTTAAAAAGAGGTTGAATTAAGTAAGTGACATCAGTAAAGGTTCTTTTAACATGCCTAAGGGATGTAACTCCGATGTTAAATCTGTACAACTGCAGTTATTCATTATTAATGCTAGTGATGTGGAAGTTTGTATGAGGGGAAGTCATTAAGTAACAGGAATTTTATGATTAACGTTTCTACAATAGTGCAAACCAGAAATTATGTGTGTGTGTGTGTGTTATTTCTCAACACAATCCCTACTGCCTGGCAACACACTTGGTCCATCTGTCCACTAGCTTGTTGATGCCTTCTAGGAACAAGTTTTTGGGTGTAGCCTTAAACCAATTTTGCACCGCGTCCATTACCTCATTGTCATCTGCAAACATGTTAATTGTTATTTTCTGACATTTACCAATATCAATTTTCTGGACATTGATTTTTGTATCCTGACATTGATCAAAATCATTGTTTTAAATGTTGATTTTTGTCTCCCAACATTCACCAATGTCAATTCTTCTTGCATGGATGTTTGTGTCTAGATATTTACTGTTATCAATGTTAATCGTTATCTCCTGACACTCATTAACATCAGTTATCTGTGAGTTGATGTTTGTCTCCTTAGATTCACCTATATCAAAGTTCTTAATATGGATTTTTGTATCCTGAAATTTACTATTATTAATTGTCTGTCTGTTAATTGTTATTGCACAACATTCACCAATATCAATTTTCTTGTGTTGATGTTTGTCTCCTGACATGTATCAATATCAGTTATTTGTGAGTTGATGTTTGTCTCCTGACATGTACCAATATCAGTTATTTGTGAGTTGATGTTTGTCTCTTGACATTTACCAATATTATTTTTCTGTTTTCAGAATTTTCTTTCTCTGGGTTTGGAATTGACACTGCTAGGAGCATGGTGGCAATGCACGATGTATCCTTTTGTGTTTGGCAATTCAAGAATGATAATATGTATGTTTGGTTAAACTTATTATACAATTTAACCAGATTGAGAACTTGATTCTGAGATGTGTGTGTGTCAAGAAATTTAACTATCATCTTACATTTAAAAGCAGGCATTAGAGATTTTTTGGTCACGTTATGAGAGGAAATAAATTGGAGAACTTGATGACAGCTGGCAAGATCGAGAGGGAAAACCAAGGGGAGGGCAGAGAAGTAAATACCTGGATGGTTTGACCACATTGTATGATGAAGACAAGAATACAGAGCTGATCTACGACTCTGGTGATCCAGTGAGATGGCAAAACATGACCGCCCATGCTTAGCGGCATGGCACATGATGATGATGATGAAGAGTGGCCTCTCAAATGTTGCAGATCTTCCAAGGTCTAGGAGACTGTCCTCTGAATGCAATGAGGGAACTGCAGCAAAAGTGAACAATGCAGTAAAAGTGAATAAAATCATTAACCAGGCTGGAAACATGACAATTATAGAGGTAGATGGTGCAATGAAACTGAGTGAAAGAACAGTTAATAGAATTTGACACAACAGATTCAACATGAGAAAAGTAGAATTTGACACAACAGATTCAACATGAGAAAAGTAGAATCTGACACAACAGATTCAACTTGAGAAAAGTGTGTGTCTGTTGGGTTCTGTGTCGCTTACATGTGAACGGAAGCAAATGAGGGTAAATTTCTGTTGACAGTTGCTTTAAAAATGTCAGTCTGAAACATTTTGATGACCATAGTGACAGTAGATGAGACAGTAAGACCTTCAATCCAACATTTTAAACATACAATGGAAGACCCCAGGTTCCCCAACACCTCTCATGCCAAAAGCACACACGGCAGCAGTGAAAGTTATGGGGGGAATACACCAAAGTTGTCCTGTTAAAAGATGATCTACTGTGTGGCAACACGGTTAATGGGCAGTACTATGCAGATCTCCTTACCAAACTAAGACAGGCTATGCCCAGACAATGAGGGATAGCATGTATTAACCCTACAAGACCTGAGGCCCTGAACCTAACTGTCCCTATTACCTGGGCTCCTGAGCATTAAATAAAAAAAACCAACATGATATAGAAAAATGTTAGTTACATGCAAACAAGTGGTTAGAATAAGATGTAACTTGGAGACATTGTAGAAAATAGGTCTACCTTTCACCTAGCGCCAATATTCCACCTTTGTGTGCCAATCCAGTCTGAATAAACTAAAGTATCGATCACCTGTTGGACTGTGAAAAGCCTAGACCTACTTCGCTTTCTTGTTGAAGTGCTTGGTTCATCAGCCGCTCGTTTCATTGTGAATTTGCAGAATTTTTTCGTGTTAAACAACACAAAGTCAATTCAACCCTATGGGGGCAGACATTTGCAATGGCTAAACATGAGGTTTGACCACGAATGGTTGGTTATTTTTAGTTTGTGACGCATTTTTTTCATGTACTAGGCAAAATACCGGAATTAGGTATAGCGGCAGATTAGGAAATTACCGAAAAAATGGTACAGCGGTCTGGTAGGGTTAAAATCTTTCTTTGCTTCAAGACAATGCACCCTCTCACAAAGCAAAGCTTCGCCAGTTAGCAGCCAAGGATTTGAATATTGAGATTCTTCCACATCCAGCTATTATCTGGATTTGGCCTCATCAGACTTTATGTCTCAAATTTTAAACACAGCTCAAAGGAAATCATGTTGACAGTGACAAATAAGTATAGACTAACATGTGATAAATGGTTTAGTTTGAAATATAGCATGTTGTTCTTTCTTTTCTTTAATTTGAAAAATAGGTTGTTCTATTCACCAGGTCAGCAAAGATGGTATAAACATGTCAATTCAAGTGGTGGTTATGTTGAAAAGGAATAAACACTATAGAAAATGTCAGCTCTCTGTGTCATTTCCTTCATAGTCAGGGTAAAGGCTTATGACAAGCCCCTGTGTGCATATACAGCTGACGTATATTCTTATAAATGTGAAACTCACAAATACACATGTATGTTACATTTCCTGAAGTCGTGTACAGGGTGACCTGTCTGGTAAACTTGGCTACGAGGAGTTCAAGGAGCTGTGGGATGATCTGAGACGATGGAAGGTACAAAAAGCTGTTTGTCTGTTACCAATAATTAGGATGTCTAATTTTAGAGGGATTCATTTTCTGTATGTCACTGTCTGTAAGGAGACCATAAATCAAATGATATCTTCTTACAGGATGGCTACATCTGTAAGGAGACCAGAAATCAAACAGCTAAGACCAATATTGTATTGCTGCAAAAGACCAATTCACAAAGATGTTTCATTACCTACTTTATGACACAAGAAATCACTTCATGACAGAAGAGGTCACTTTATAACACAAGCAATCACTTCATGGCACAAGAAATCACTTTATGACATAAAAAGGGTCTGGATATGGTAGTGACAACCGGGAAGTTCCAGAGTTTTAGAGACACAAGAAAAGAATGCTGGATGGGTTGATGAGGTGGCATAGAAGAAGCTTAGCTGTTGAACTTGTCTAGAGCACACAGGACAGTTGTTTGTAGAAGTACATGATCTCCTGTGCTGCACCATGTCGCAGATGATGATGATGGTGCTCTGCTTATATAAATAATAGATAAATCTGAAGATCATTTGGTAGAAGAACACAGGACATCTTTGATTTGGTCAATCAAAGTATTCAAGACAACAGACTGGATTATGAAGACAATAGTAATGACAAGAGCAGCTTGATGATAGGACTTTGCTGCTGACATTGTCCTGCGCCACATTCAAACTCAAATAAATGAAACACACTTGATGGGAGGTCACGACAACTAGATCTACACATTCACATGACAAATATAATGAGGATAAATCAAACAAATGATAATTCAATCTCTCATATGAAACCACTACCAGAAGTAAAATCATTCACATATTTAGGTACCAATATAGACAAACATGCGGGACCAGCTAGAGATGTCAAATAAGAATATACAGATGTATTTTTAATGACTGGATTGTTTGAAAATATTGCCATTCCAAGTTTTGTATTCACCGTTTGTGGAGTTCATGCAACATGTACTGCTATAGGGAGTCATATTTTCGGTACTGTTTTCCACATTACAGTTCTATTCACAAAAGGTATAAGAAATATCCACCATGGTTTAGTTGACAAATATGGATATGTTTTTTCATTTTGTCAAAGACCTTGTGCAGTTCGGGCAGTGTAATGTTATTAATGTTGTTGACAACTGAAACCTGTATTTCATTGATTGTGTGGGAATTGTTTTCATACACGTTTCCTTTAAGTGCACCCCATAGGTAATAATCCTGGGGAGTAAGATCCGGAGAGCATGCGGGCCAAATTCCATGAGAGATTATGCGATTTGCAAAACTACTGTCTAAGAATTCTAGTGATTCTACAGCTGTGTGAGCAGTTGCACCATCTTGTTGAAACCAGGTTTGTTCAATTTTCCGCACAGAAAGTACAGCTTGAGAACATCACATAAGTGGAAACATGTGTACATAACAGACTTTAAACTTCAAACACAGAAAGACACTGACACAGACAGAAAACCTAGCATCAAGCATGAGAACATCACATGGCCTGTAAGAGCTACAACCTGACATCAATCAGTAGTAAGTGTCAATGCAGTTGATGCATGTTTCTTGTTCTGATACTGATCTACTTCTGATGTTTTCCTAACAGGGAGTCTTCAAGGAGTTTGACAGAGACCAAAGTGGGAACTTGTCTTCCTATGAGCTCAGAAATGCTCTTAATCACGTTGGTAAGTGTTTTCTATAATATGTATACTTGTGAGATTTTCATGTGGAAGAATGGCTGCAGAAATCTATTGTAGATGCATACAGAAAATTTAATATTGTTGGACCGATGTAATTAATATTGCAGTACATGTAATAAATGGTACCAACAAAGCTGTACTGACCTGTTCTCATGCTCTGTGGCAGAGGGGTTACGGAGGCAATTCTAGTCCTGCATACAGCGTTGAAACACAGCTGCAAGCAATTTGGCAGCAGTCTGCCTTGCATTTGTTTTTATAAAATGGTATGAGTGCTGGTAGTTTAGAAAGCATTGGCAAACTATTGAGCATACACTTGCCAAGAAAGTAAAAACAGTCAAAAAATGCTGGGGTGACTGCAATGTTCTGTAAAGGATATGCAATTAACTTTTAACATGCCAACACATTCAGTCAGTGTTGGATTTGGATGCTAACAACAAACAAAAACAGAAGAGTGGAAACTCGAATTAAATGCTTATGAATAGTTACAAATGTAGCAAGAAGAGGCATGATCAGAAACAAGCATGTTAACAAGCAACTGGGGATTAGCCCAGTGGTCATTGGTTTAAATCAACAGGTCGACACCGGGGCTCATCGCTGGTTAGTCAGGCCTACAAAATGTAATGGCACTATCACATCACAGACTCATGGCAGGAAGCTAATGTGGAACAATTAATTCTTTTTTACCACTACCAAATACATTTCTAGGCATAGAAATGGCTCCTTTTTATCTGTTATTTCTTAGTTCAATCTTAAAAAGTTATAATTTGTGTGGGTAGTTAGTTGCTTTCTTTCTATGCTTTCTGTAGCTTTCTGTGTTCTACTTTGATCAAAAATCAGACTTTGTATTTTGTTTTTCTTTCTGTTGCTGCCTGCAGCAACCCTGGTTAGTATCCTGGTCACGGCCTAGACAAGGTTGCTGTGATGTCTCACACTGCCAGGCTCATATTTGTTTTAGGGTAGCCATGGTAGGGTAGTGACAGATGCTCGCCTACCAGCTCAAGACAAGGTTGCTGTGATGTCTGGCACTGCCAGACTCACATTTGCTTTAGGGTAACCATGATAGGATAGTGGCAGATGCTCGCCTACCAGTCCAGGGGCTTGGGTTCGATACAAATATGAACAGATTCAAATTTATTTAATTAACCTGGCCTAGAAAAATATAGGTCTAGCTTCATATGTCCAATAAGATGTTTTCCCACGTGTAAAAAATGCCAACAGAGGTTCTATAATTACTTACTTTACTCTATTGGTGCAGACCTTTGCTACAGATTTTTGCTCCCTCCCTTGTCAGCTTGGAGTTGTTTTCGCTGCCTTCTTTGTCAGCTGGAGGTTTTGTCAGTGTTTTTTCCCTGGTGTGTCTGAAAAGGTCTATTCTTTACAAGGATCCACTGCTGGCTTGCTGTTGTCAATTTGTAAACTCAGTGTCTGATTATTGTGTTTCAGATTTAGCTTTCAGAAGGGAAAAGGCTTCTTTACCTTTACTACAATCAAAGATATGGGGGGCGGTGTGTGTGTGTGTGTGTGTGTGTGTGTGTGTGTGTGTGTGTGTGTGTGTGTGTGTGTGTGTGTGTGCGCGCGCGCGCGCGCACGCACATGCGTGCACGCATGTGTATGTGTGTCATGATTACTTTACACTTAATAATTGACCATAAAAGGAAGAGAAAGAGATCAGGACTGGGTGCATCACAGCACTAACATGTTAAGTTAATGGAGTACTCACTGGGGAAGAATGTTCATAAGTAAACAAGAGTCATGTCATCTCATTTTTCTCCCCTGTTTGTGCTCCGACCCCCAGGTTATTGACTCCAATAACACCCAGAGGTTACAGTTGACAAGACTGACTTCATTGCACTGAGTTATACCCCATCCCATCAGGTTAAGTTCCTCTCTGCAGAATGGCCAGCTGCCTGCCGAGAACATTGTACAAAGTACAAACTCTGTAGCTTTAGTGCGTGGTGTCTGATAAAATAGCACTCATGGTCTGAATGATGCAATCTGACAATGAACTCTTGACCTTCATCACCGATACCCCAGAGGATTGTGTTCATGGAGAGAAATAATCTCCACACCATATGTTAATTCCCTAGGTGCCTTTGCTTGTAAAAGATCATCCAATCAAATGCTTTCATTCTATAAAGTGACTCTCATCTTCAGGTTTCCACATTAGTAATGCCACTTTCAAGTCTCTGGTGATGCGGTACAGCAACAAGAGTGGCCAGATAGACTTTGGTGACTTCATCATGTGTGCTGTCAGGCTCAAGACCATGCTGAGTATGTATTTTTCTGTCACTGTTTTAGACATTTTACTCATAACAGATTGTCAACTTTAAAGGTGGCTTCGCTGACATATGGTGGGGTATGTTATCATGTTTACACAATTTCTATAAATTCAGATCTGATTCAGTTTAGTTTAATCTAAAGCAATGTGTAAGGCTCTCTTTGTCTTTCAAATACTGATGGGGAAACCTGTCCGGCATTTATACAAACATTCTTCACTTGATTGATAATCATGGCACTGATATATTTACAGCTGTCACAACTGCCCTATTTAAAGTATTTTCGAAATATTCAACAAACTCTTTGCTTGACATTCTTTTCTTATAGTCCATGCTATGTGGTGTTGGTGATCATGTCTGTCCACAGCTTCTGTCTCGTGTACTGCCAATCTTCTTATAGTCCATGCCGTGTGGCGTTGGTGATCATGTCTGTCCACAGCCTTCTGTCTCGTGTACTGCCAATCTTCTTATAGTCCATGCCGTGTGGCGTTGGTGATCATGTCTGTCCACAGCCTTCTGTCTAGTGTACTGCCAATCTTCTTATAGTCCATGCCGTGTGGTGTTGGTGATCATGTCTGTTCACAGCTTCTGTCTCGTGTACTGCCAATCTTCTTATAGTCCATGCCGTGTGGTGTTGGTGATCATGTCTGTCCACAGCCTTCTGTCTCGTGTACTGCCAATCTTCTTATAGTCCATGCTATGTGGTGTTGGTGATCATGTCTGTTCACAGCTTTCTGTCTCGTGTACTGCCAATCTTCTTATAAATATTCCATACCTTGTGGTGTTGGTAATCATGTCTGTCCATAGCTTTCTGACTCGTGTACTGCCAATCTTCTTATAGTCCATATTGTGTGATGTTGGTGATCATGTCTGTCCACAGCCCTCTGTCTTGTGTACTACCAATCATTGCTGATACTGATGTGCCTCCACATCTTGATGTCAAACTGTCCAGCATCTTCTATCTTAGTATCCCCCGCCTCCCCTCCCCTCCAACTTCCTGTTGTGAAGAATGTGGACTGTCTTCTGTTGATGAGAGTAACCAGTTTCCTGTTTATAAATATATTATTTCTCTCTCCAAATGACTATAAATTGTAATGGGGCTTCCCCAACTTGTTATGAAACATATTTCAAGCATTATCATGACTACAATGTCGGACATTCCAATAACCAGCATCTGGTTGGCAGCACACAACTATAATCCTCTTAAAGTCCTCCTGTCATTTATTGTGGGTTGTCTTGTATATTTATCATGCAGATCATCAGATCTGAGATCTCTGTTCCAATTTACTCTCAATGCCATATTGCATCAAAATTTCAAGTTACAAGTTTATTCTATAAGTATCCCATATCCTTTACCTTTTATGTGACTCCCACATGATTTCTTCTCACATTCCTATCCTTCAATCTATCCCTACTGTTTTGTCAAGTAATAAAATATCCTGCACTATCCCTTACTCTCAACATGCAACAATTATTGTCACATCTCTAACTGGGGTATAAGACTTCCATATGGGTGACAAAACACACATTGTCACATCTCTAAGTGGGATATTATCACATGGATGACTGTGTGGTACAGAGTCATGTGTTTTGAGTCTTTGTTTTGTAGATCAACATCTTTGAGAGAGCTTCAGTGGCTGAGTGGCTAGATGTTTGCCGGGGTCATGGGTTCTTGTAGGTCAACATCTCCCAGAGAGCTGCAGTGGCTAGATGCTAGCTGGGGTCATGGATTCTTGTAGGTCAACATCTCTGAGAGAGCTGCAGTGGCTAGATGCTAGCTGGGGTCATGGGTTCTTGTAGGTCAACATCTCCTAGAGAGCTGCAGTGGCTAGATGTTAGCCAGGGTCATGGGTTCTTGTAGGTCAACATCTCCCAGAGAGCTGCAGTAGCTGAGTGGCTAGATGCTAGCTGGGGTCATGGGTTCTTGAAGGTCAACATCTCCTAGAGAGCTGCAGTGGCTAGATGTTAGCCAGGGTCATGGGTTCTTGTAGGTCAACATCTCCGAGAGAGCTGCAGTGGCTAGATGCTAGCTGGGGTCATGGGTTCTTGTAGGTCAACATCTCCCAGAGAGCTGCAGTAGCTGAGTGGCTAGATGCTAGCTGGGGTCATGGGTTCTTGAAGGTCAACATCTCCTAGAGAGCTGCAGTGGCTAGATGTTAGCCAGGGTCATGGGTTCTTGAAGGTCAACATCTCCGAGAGAGCTGCAGTGGCTGAGTGGCTAAAGGCTAGCCAGGGTCATAGGTTCTTGTAGGTCAACATCTCCTTTAGAGTTGAGTAGCTGAGTGGCTAGATGCTAGCTGGGGTTATGGATTCTTATAGGTCAACATCTCCTAGAGAGCTGCAGTGGTTAGATGCTAGCTGGGGTCATGGATTCTTGTAGGTCAACATCTTCTAGAGAGCTGCAGTGGTTAGATGCTAGCTGGGGTCATGGATTCTTGTAGGTCAACATCTCCGAGAGAGCTGCAGTGGCTAGAAGCTAGCTGGGGTCATGGATTCTTGTAGGTCAACATCTCCTAGAGAGCTGCAGTAGCTTGAGTGGCTAGATGCTAAGCCTAGGGGTCATGGATTCTTGTAGGTCAACATCTCCTAGAGAGCTGCAGTGGCTAGATGTTAGCCAGGGTCATGGGTTCTTGTAGGTCAACATCTCCCAGAGAGCTGCAGTGGCTAGAGTGCTAGTCTAGCCAGGGTCATGGGTTCTTGTAGGTCAACATCTCCTAGAGAGCTGCAGTGGCTAGATGCTAGCTGGGGTCATGGGTTCTTGTAGGTCAACATCTCCTAGAGAGCTGCAGTGGCTAGATGCTAGCTGGGGTCATGGATTCTTGTAGGTCAACATCTCCCTAGAGAGCTGCAGTGGCTTAGATGCTAGCTGGGGTCATGGGATTCTTGTAGGTCAACATCTCCCGAGAGAGCTGCAGTGGCTAGATGCTAGCTGGGGTCATGGAGTTCTTGTAGGTCAACATCTCCTAGAGAGCTGCAGTGGCTAGATGCTAGCATGGGTCATGGGTTCTTGTAGTCAACATCTCCCAGAGAGCTGCAGTGGCTAGATGCTAGCTGGGTCATGGGTTCTTGTAGGTCAACATCTCCCAGAGAGCTGCAGTGGCTAGATGCTAGCTGGGGTCATGGGTTCTTGTAGGTCAACATCTCCGAGAGAGCTGCAGTGGCTAGATGTTAGCTGGGGTCATGGGTTCTTGTAGGTCAACATCTCCCAGAGAGCTGCAGTGGCTAGATGCTAGCTGGGGTCATGGATTCTTGTAGGTCAACATCTCCGAGAGAGCTGCAGTGGCTAGATGCTAGCTGGGGTCATGGATTCTTGTAGGTCAACATCTCCTAGAGAGCTGCAGTGGCTAGATGTTAGCTGGGGTCATGGGTTCTTGTAGGTCAACATCTCCAGAGAGCTGCAGTGGCTAGATGTTAGCCAGGGTCATGGGTTCTTGTAGGTCAACATCTCCCAGAGAGCTGCAGTGGCTAGATGCTAGCTGGGGTCATGGGTTCTTGTAGGTCAACATCTCCCAGAGAGCTGCAGTGGCTAGATGCTAGCTGGGGTCATGGGTTCTTGTAGGTCAACATCTCCTAGAGAGCTGCAGTGGCTAGATGCTAGCTGGGGTCATGGATTCTTGTAGGTCAACATCTCCCAGAGAGCTGCAGTAGCTGAGTGGCTAGATGCTAGCTGGGGTCATGGGTTCTTGTAGGTCAACATCTCCCAGAGAGCTGCAGTGGCTAGATGCTAGCTGGGGTCATGGGTCAATTGTAGGTCAAATCTCCCGAGAGCTGCAGGGGAGTGCTAGCTGGGTCATGGGTTCTTGAGGTCAGACTCCGAGAGCTGCAGTGGCTAGATGTAGCTGGGGTCATGGGTTCTTTAGGTCAACATCTCCCAGAGAGCTGCTGTGGCTAGATGCTAGCTGGGGTCATGGTTCTTGTAGGTCAACATCTCCCAGAGAGCTGCAGGCTGGTGTCTAGCTGGGGTCATGGGTTCTGTAGTCAACATCTCCAGGGCTGTGGTAGATGTAGCTGGGGTCATGGTTCTTGTAGGTCAACATCTCCCTGAGAGCTGCAGTGCTGAGGTAAGCTAGCAGGGTCATGGTCTTGTAGGTCAGATCTCCTGAGGTCAGAGGGGTGGCTAGATGTAGCTGGGGTCATGGATTCTTGTAGGTCAACATCTCCCAGAGACTGCAGTAGGCTAGATGCTAGCTGGGGTCATGGTTCTTGTAGGTCAACATCTCCAGAGAGCTGCAGTAGCTGAGTGGCTAGGTACTGGGTCATGGGTTCTTGAGGTAACATCTCGGGCTGAGAGCTGCGGGCTAGATGCTAGCTGGGGTCATGGTTCTTGTAGGTCAACATCTCCTAGAGAGCTGGCTGGCTAGTGTAGCTGGGGTCATGAGTCTTGTAGGTCAACATCTCCGAGAGAGTGCTGTAGCAGTGCTAGATGAGCTGGGGTCATGGGTTCTGTAGGTCAACATCTCCGAGAGCTGCTGGCTAGATGCTGATGGGTCATGGGTTCTTGTAGGTCAACATCTCCCAGAGAGCTGCAGTGGCTAGTTGTAGCTGGGTCATGGTTCTTGTGTCACATCTCCGAGAGGCTGGTGCTAGGATGCTAGCGGGGTCATGGGTTCTTGTAGGTCATCACAACCTGAGAGCTGAGTGGCTAGATGCTAGCTGGGGTCATGGGTTCTTGTAGGTCAACATCTCCAGAGAGCTGCAGTAGCTGAGGTAGTAGCTGGGTCATGGGTTCTTGTAGGATCTCCTAGAGAGCTGCAGTGGCTAGATGCTAGCTGGGGTCATGGGTTCTTGTAGGTCAACATCTCCGAGAGAGCTGCAGTGGCTAGATGCTAGCTGGGGTCATGGGTTCTTGTAGGTCAACATCTCCCAGAGAGCTGCAAGTGATGCTAGATGCTAGCTGGGGTCATGGGTTCTTGTAAGAGTCAACATCTCCAGAGAGCTGCAGTGGCTAGATGCTAGCTGGGGGTCATGGGTTCTGATAGGTCAACATCTCCCGAGAGAGCTGCAGTGGCTAGATGCTAGCTGGGGTCATGGAGTTCTGTAGGTCAACATCTCCAGAGAGCGCGTACGCTGAGTGGCTAGATGTTAGCTGGGGTCATGGCTTTGTAGGTCAACATCTCCTAGAGAGCTGCAGTGGCTCAGATGTAGCTGGGGTCATGGGTTCTCTGTAGGTCAACATCTCCCAGAGAGCTGCAGTGGCTAGAGCTAGCTGGGGTCATGGTTCTGTAGGTGTCAACATCTCCGAGAGAGCTGCAGTGGCTAGATGCTAGCTGGGGTCATGGTATCTCTGGTAAGCTCCGAGCTGAGTGGAGTAGCTGGGGTCATGGGTTCTGTAGGTCAACATCTCCCAGAGAGCTGCGTAGCTGAGTGGCTAGATGCTAGCTGGGGTCTGGATTCTGTGGTAGTCCTAAAGCTCTGAGACTAGTGGTGATGTCTGGTAGGTGATCTCGAGAGACTTGTAGAGCTGTGGGGATGGGTCTTGGGGTCAGATCTTGTAGGAACATCTCCAGAGAGCTGCAGGGCTAGATGCTAGCTGGGGTCGGGTTCTTGTAGGCAACATCTCCTAGAGAGCTGCAGTGGATGTCTGGGGTCATGGATTCTTGTAGGTAACTCTAGAGAGCTGAGTGGCTAGATGTTAGCTGGGGTCATGGGTTTTGTAGGCAACTCCCTGAGTGGCTAGTGCTAGCTGGGGCTGGGTCTTGTAGGTCAACATCTCCTAGAGGCGCAAGCTGGGGTAGATGTAGCTGGGGTCATGGTTCTTGTAGGTCAACATCTCTAGAGAGCTGCAGTGGCTAGATGCTAGCTGGGGTCATGGTTCTTGTAGGTCAACATCTCCAGAGAGCTGCAGTGGCTAGATGCTAGCGGGGTCATGGTTCTTTAGGTCAACATCTCCTAGAGAGCTGCAGGGCTAGATGCTAGCTGGGGTCATGGGTTTTGTAGGTCAACATCTCCAGAGAGCTGCAGGCTAAGGGTAGATGCTTGGGTCATTCTAGGGTCAGATCTCGAGGTAGCTGCAGTGGGGTCAGATTGTAGGTGGATCTGGAGTTGCTTGTAGGTCCTCCCGAGGGTCAGGCTAATGTAGCTGGGGTCTGGGTTCTTGTAGGTAACTCCTAGGCGAGTCAGTGGCTGATGCTAGCTGGGGTCATGGTTCTTAGGTCAACATCTCCTCAGAGAGGATGCGGGTGTTTTGCTAGGTGGGGTCTGGTAGTTGTAGGTGCTCGAGCTAGCGGGCTCATGGTGTTGTGGTCACAGTTCGTAGGCATGTTAGCTGGGGTAAGGTCTGGCTAGAGTCAACATCCTCCACAGAGAGCTGCAATAGCGAGTGGTAGAGCTAGCTGGGGTCTATGGATCTTGTAGGTAAAATTCCTAGAGAGCTGTAGTGAGCTAGATGCTAGCTGGGGTCATGGGATTCTTGTGGGGAAAAGCTCCGAGAGGCTTGCAGTGGCTAGATGCTCAGCTGGGGTCATGGGTTCTATGTACGTCAAACATCTCCGAGAGAGGCTTTGCAGTGGCTAGAGCTAGCTGGGGTCTGGATTCTTGTAGCGTCAACATCCCTAGAGAGCTGCAGTGGCTAGATGTAGCCAGGTAAATGGGTCTTGTAGTCAAATGTCTCGCAGATGAGCTGCAGTAGCTGAGTGGCTAGAGCTGCTGGGAGTCATGGATTATTGTAGGTCAAACATCTCCCAGTAGAGCTGCAGTAGCGAGTGGCTAGCATGCTAAGCTGGTGTCTATGGTCTTGGAGGTCAACATCTCCAGAGAGCTGCAGTAGCTGAGTGCTAGATGCTAGCTGGTGGTCATGGGATTCTTGCTAGTGTCAACATCTCCTAGAGAGCTGTAGTGGCTAGATGCTAGCTGGGGTCATGGATTCTTGTAGGTGAACATCTCCGAGAGAGCTGCAGTGGCTAGATGCTAGCTGGGGTCATGGGTTCTTGTAGGTCAACATCTCCGAGAGAGCTGCAGTGGCTAGATGCTAGCTGGGGTCATGGATTCTTGTAGGTCAACATCTCCTAGAGAGCTGCAGTGGCTAGATGCTAGCTGGGGTCATGGATTCTTGTAGGTCAACATCTCCGAGAGAGCTGCAGTAGCTGAGTGGCTAGATGCTAGCTGGGGTCATGGATTCTTGTAGGTCAACATCTCCGAGAGAGCTGCAGTAGCTGAGTGGCTAGATGTTAGCTGGGGTCATGGGTTCTTGTAGGTCAACATCTCCCAGAGAGCTGCAGTAGCTGAGTGGCTAGATGCTAGCTGGGGTCATGGATTCTTGTAGGTCAACATCTCCTAGAGAGCTGTAGTGGCTAGATGCTAGCTGGGGTCATGGATTCTTGTAGGTGAACATCTCCGAGAGAGCTGCAGTGGCTAGATGCTAGCTGGGGTCATGGGTTCTTGTAGGTCAACATCTCCGAGAGAGCTGCAGTGGCTAGATGCTAGCTGGGGTCATGGGTTCTCATAGGTCAACATCTCCGAGAGAGCTGCAGTGGCTAGATGCTAGCTGGGGTCATGGATTCTTGTAGGTGAACATCTCCGAGAGAGCTGCAGTGGCTAGATGCTAGCTGGGGTCATGGGTTCTTGTAGGTCAACATCTCCGAGAGAGCTGCAGTGGCTAGATGCTAGCTGGGGTCATGGGTTCTTGTAGGTCAACATCTCTGAGAGAGCTGCAGTGGCTAGATGCTAGCTGGGGTCATGGATTCTTGTAGGTCAACATCTCCTAGAGAGCTGCAGTGGCTAGATGCTAGCTGGGGTCATGGGTTCTCATAGGTCAACATCTCCTAGAGAGCTGCAGTAGCTGAGTGGCTAGATGCTAGCTGGGGTCATGGGTTCTTGTAGGTCAACATCTCCCAGAGAGCTGCAGTAGCTGAGTGGCTAGATGCTAGCTGGGGTCATGGGTTCTTGTAGGTCAACATCTCCCAGTGAGCTGCAGTGGCTAGATGTTAGCTGGGGTCATGGGTTCTTGTAGGTCAACATCTCCTAGAGAGCTGCAGTGGCTAGATGCTAGCTGGGGTCATGGATTCTTGTAGGTCAACATCTCCTAGAGAGCTGCAGTGGCTAGATGTTAGCTGGGGTCATGGGTTCTTGTAGGTCAACATCTCCTAGAGAGCTGCAGTGGCTAGATGTTAGCTGGGGTCATAGGTTCTTGTAAGTCAACATCTCCCAGAGAGCTGCAGTGGCTAGATGCTAGCTGGGGTCATGGATTCTTGTAGGTCAACATCTCCTAGAGAGCTGCAGTGGCTAGATGTTAGCCAGGGTCATGGGTTCTTGTAGGTCAACATCTCCCAGAGAGCTGCAGTAGCTCAGTGGCTAGATGCTAGCTGGGGTCATGGATTCTTGTAGGTCAACATCTCCTAGAGAGCTGTAGTGGCTAGATGCTAGCTGGGGTCATGGATTCTTGTAGATGAACATCTCCGAGAGAGCTGCAGTGGCTAGATGCTAGCTGGGGTCATGGGTTCTTGTAGGTCAACATCTCCCAGAGAGCTGCAGTGGCTAGATGCTAGCTGGGGTCATGGGTTCTCATAAGTCAACATCTCCGAGAGAGCTGCAGTGGCTAGATGCTAGCTGGGGTCATGGATTCTTGTAGGTGAACATCTCCGAGAGAGCTGCAGTGGCTAGATGCTAGCTGGGGTCATGGGTTCTTGTAGGTCAACATCTCCGAGAGAGCTGCAGTGGCTAGATGCTAGCTGGGGTCATGGGTTCTTGTAGGTCAACATCTCCGAGAGAGCTGCAGTGGCTAGATGCTAGCTGGGGTCATGGATTCTTGTAAGTCAACATCTCCTAGAGAGCTGCAGTGGCTAGATGCTAGCCGAGGTCATGTGTTTTGTAGGTCAACGTCTCCCAGAGAGCTGCTGTGTGGCTAGATGCTAGCCGGGGTCATGGGTTCAAATCTTCATCCAGCCTGCCAGGTCAGCCCACTCTAACATAAGCACTAGGACATGTCTGGGGAAGTACAGGCAGCTGGCATGTTGCTGACCTACTACCCGCAACCCTCTACCTACCACTCTACACCTATCACCCGTCACTCACTACCCACCACCCGTCACCTACCACCTGCCACCCACCACCCCCAGGCATGTACGCAGATCTTTTACTTACTTGTGTTTTAATAAGGGCTCGCAGTTCCCCCAGTGATCAGAGCCGCCCCATCAGGTCCCCAGTCCCTGTGTGACATTTGGATCAAGTGCAAAAGGCAGAGAAGCGATTACTTACTTTATTTCACTAACATCTCTTGCCCTGGCGATTGATACTTAAGTAATTTGTATTGCACATGCATTTGTATTGTACATATATATTTGTATTGTGCATATATTTGTATTGTTGAAGTATTTGACTTGCATTTGTTCAACTATTTGACACTCGGTACTGTCTGTGGCCTACGATAGTTAAAATTCACTGAACATGGTCTCTCTCCACAGCATCTTTCAGGGGACATGACCCTCAGAATTCAGGCTTTGCTCCATATGATATTGACAGTGTAAGTATTATCTCCCTTTGTGTGTGTTATTTAATGTAGTGTACACATACAGTACACCACCAGGGTGGCCTAGGTGCTGGCAATGCCTAGGTGCTGGGGTGGCCTGAGTGCTGGCCAAAACCTGTTAGGGTTGACTGTGATGTCCTGTAAAGGGCATGAAACTAACTTGTTAACACAAATAAAACCAGGAGCTTGCCTGTTGGCCCTGTGATCATGTGTTAAAATGTAGGTCAGCATGGCCGAATGGATAGGAACGTGTGTTCTTAAACATCCGGTGTGCTGATGCCAAGGTAAAGGGTTCGACCCCTACACCGGACAACTGGACTAAAATATTAACCTATAGTCTTTCAATGGATATGTAAATTACAAATACCTCTGAAGTCGGAGTGGGTTCGCCTAATGGCGAGATACACCGTTAATAGGAAAAGCTCATCTACATGCAAAATTCAATCCAGCACTACTAGAAGTAGAGTGTATGAACTACGGTTAAGTTCAAAGTGAAAGAGTGTAAAAATATATGTTCAAGTCCTCCTTGGGGCGGGGATTTTGTTTATATTTAACCCGGTCACGAGGGTCAGCCCAGCCTACAGTGAGTACCAGGAATTGTTGTGGGAGGTAAAGATGGCCGACGTGTGTACTACATCACCGATTGAGTGCCCACTGGTCTATACAACTGTAGGGTCAGCACCAGATACCTTGAGTTTACTTGTTCTACATACAGTTATGCTGGTCTCACTGACCGAGGGGTTAGCAGCTTTCTCCGAACCCCCGAACAATCTCGTTTTTGATAACACTTTTATCTCACACCATTAAGATAACACTTGCCACACTTTGTATGTCAGAGTTCACTTAGTACATTAAGATAACACTTGCCACACTTTGTATGTCAGAGTTCACTTAGTACATTAAGATAACACTTGCCACACTTTGTATGTCAGAGTTTACTTAGTACATTAAGATAACACTTGCCACACTTTGTATGTCAGCGTTCACTTAGTACATTAAGATAACACTTGCCACACTTTGTATGTCAGAGTTCACTTAGTACATTAAGATAACACTTGCCACACTTTGTATGTCAGAGTTCACTTAGTACATTAAGATAACACTTGCCACACTTTGTATGTCAGAGTTCACTTAGTACATTAAGATAACACTTGCCACACTTTGTATGTCAGAGTTCACTTAGTACATTAAGATAACACTTGCCACACTTTGTATGTCAGGTTCACTTAGTACATTAAGATAACACTTGCCACACTTTGTATGTCAGAGTTCACTTAGTACATTAAGATAACACTTGCCACACTTTGTATGTCAGAGTTCACTTAGTACATTAAGATAACACTTGCCACACTTTGTATGTCAGAGTTCACTTAGTACATTTAAAATAACACTTGCCACACTTTGTATGTCAGAGTTCACTTAGTACATTAAGATAACACTTGCCACACTTTGTATGTCAGAGTTCACTTAGTACATTAAGATAACACTTGCCACACTTTGTATGTCAGAGTCATTAGACATTAAGATAACACTTGCACACTTGTATGTCAGGTTCACTTAGTACATTAAGATAACACTTGCCACACTTTGTATGTCAGGTTCACTTAGACATTAAGAAACACTTGCCACACTTTGTATGTCAGCGTTCACTTAGTACATTAAGAAACACTTGCCACACTTTGTATGTCAGGTTCACTTAGTACATTAGATAACACTTGCCACACTTTGTATGTCAGAGTTCACTTAGACATTAAGATAACACTTGCCACACTTTGTATGTCAGGTTCACTTAGTACATTAAGATAACACTTGCCACACTTTGTATGTCAGGTTCACTTAGTACATTAAGATAACACTTGCCACACTTTGTATGTCAGAGTTCACTTGACATTAAGATAACACTTGCCACACTTTGTATGTCAGAGTTCACTTAGCACATTAAGATAACACTTGCCACACTTTGTATGTCAGAGTTCACTTAGTACATTAAGATAACACTTGCCACACTTGTATGTCAGAGTTCACTTAGCACATTAAGATAACACTTGCCACACTTTGTATGTCAGAGTTCACTTAGCACATTAAGATAACACTTGCCACACTTTGTATGTCAGAGTTCACTTAGTACATTAAGATAACACTTGCCACACTTTGTATGTCAGAGTTCACTTAGCACATTAAGATAACACTTGCCACACTTTGTATGTCAGAGTTCACTTAGTACATTAAGATAACACTTGCCACACTTTGTATGTCAGAGTTCACTTAGTACATTAAGATAACACTTGCCACACTTTGTATGTCAGAGTTCACTTAGTACATTAAGATAACACTTGCCACACTTGTATGTCAGCGTTCACTTAGTACATTAAGATAACACTTGCCACACTTTGTATGTCAGGAGTTCACTTAGTACATTAAGATAACACTTGCCACACTTTGTATGTCAGAGTTCACTTAGTACATTAAGATAACACTTGCCACACTTTGTATGTCAGAGTTCACTTAGTACATTAAGATAACACTTGCTACACTTTATATTTCAGAGTTTACTTAGTACATTAAGATAACACTTGCTACACTTTATATTTCAGAGTTCACTTAGTACATTAAGATAACACTTGCCACACTTTGTATGTCAGAGTTCACTTAGTACATTAAGATAACACTTGCTACACTTTATATTTCAGAGTTTACTTAGTACATTAAGATAACACTTGCCACACTTTGTATGTCAGCGTTCACTTAGCACATTAAGATAACACTTGCCACACTTTGTATGTCAGAGTTCACTTAGTACATTAAGATAACACTTGCCACACTTTGTATGTCAGAGTTTACTTAGTACATTAAGATAACACTTGTCATACTTTGTATGTCAGAGTTCACTTAGTACATTAAGATAACACTTGCCACACTTTGTATGTCAGAGTTCACTTAGTACATTAAGATAACACTTGCCACACTTTGTATGTCAGCGTTCACTTAGCACATTAAGATAACACTTGCCACACTTTGTATGTCAGAGTTTACTTAGTACATTAAGATAACACTTGTCATACTTTGTATGTCAGAGTTCACTTAGTACATTAAGATAACACTTGCCACACTTTGTATGTCAGAGTTCACTTAGTACATTAAGATAACACTTGCCACACTTTGTATGTCAGAGTTCACTTAGTACATTAAGATAACACTTGCCACACTTTGTATGTCAGAGTTCACTTAGTACATTAAGATAACACTTGCCACACTTTGTATGTCAGAGTTCACTTAGCACATTAAGATAACACTTGCCATACTTTGTATGTCAGAGTTCACTTAGTACATTAAGATAACACTTGCCACACTTTGTATGTCAGAGTTCACTTAGCACATTAAGATAACACTTGCCACACTTTGTATGTCAGAGTTCACTTAGCACATTAAGATAACACTTGCCACACTTTGTATGTCAGAGTTCACTTAGTACATTAAGATAACACTTGCCACACTTTGTATGTCAGAGTTTACTTAGCACATTAAGATAACACTTGCCACACTTTGTATGTCAGAGTTCACTTAGTACATTAAGATAACACTTGCCACACTTTGTATGTCAGAGTTCACTTAGTACATTAAGATAACACTTGCCACACTTTGTATGTCAGAGTTCACTTAGTACATTAAGATAACACTTGCCATACTTTGTATTTCAGTTTGTCCAAACTACAATGTACTCATAAGCTGCAGGGAGAGAACTCACAACTGTCATGTTCTGCAGATGGCAACGAGAGGAACAGGAACATATTAACTTATAAGAACAAATTTGTTTCTTTAATTTCATAGTAGAATCTGTAGGTGTTTAGATTGCACTTATTGTTATCATTTTTCCATACATGACAAACAGCATCAGAATATATTGGCAAGATTGGCCAGTGGCCAGCTATTTTAACAGTCACCATTTAGTTGAAAATAGCCATTGCTGGCACATCACCAACATCATGGCATGTGGCCAATTTCTATTACTGCAAATAAAGAGTGATACAGGAAACATACACATTGTTAGATAACAGTTACTTATGAAATCCACAATCCAGTTCAAAATTGATGAAATGCATTTGTAAAAAAAACAGAGTGTTGTTTCCACATGTACTGTCTTATTAGACTGCTTTCCCATGCTTGTCCAAGTCATAGAGACTGTCAGCAGTACTGTTCTACTTTTGTCGTCTGTCTTATTAAACATCAACATCTGCATGTTTTATTTATTTCCCACACTTAAAGAACACTGACAAATAACAAATAAACTAAAGGACAATACAAAAGTGTGTGCATGCCTCACGTCTGCTCAGAATACAGTTTGTTGTTTTTCTGTTCAAGAGAGTGCTTAAATCTGATGTGCAAGGACTCCCTTGCAACAGATAACTCATGACATATAATTTATGAAACTAACATGGTTATTTTTGGTGCAGTTCTAACACAATCCCATTATTATAAAGTTTATGTTAAACTGAACTTGTGATACTAGTCTGATATTAACATTCATTTCTCAGCTATCTTCTTGTGACCTGATGATCATTCTGATAACTGTCTGCAAACACCTCTAGTTTATCACATATAATTTCTTATATTTATATTTTCTATTAGCTGTCTGTAACAACTGTAACTTGCTGGACATTACCACATGTTTGTACCTACAGTAATATATCCTGTTAGCTATCTGTAACAACTGTATCTTGTGGCAAGTTATCATGTCTTTGTACATGAAGTTATATATCCTGTTCGCTATCTGTATCTTGTTGCAAGTTGTCTTGTGTTTGTACCTACAATAATATATCCTGTTAGTTATCTGTAACAACTGTATCTTGTTGCAAGTTATCACGTGTTTGTAGCTACAGTAATATATCCTGTTAGCTATCTGTATCTTGTTGCAAGTTACCACATGTTTGTACCTACAATAATATATCCTGTTAGCTATCTGTAACAACTGTATCTTGTTCAAGTTATCATGTCTTTGTATGTACAGTTATATATCCTGTTAGGTATCTGTATCTTGTTGCAAGTTACCACATGTTTGTACCTACAATAATATATCCTGTTAGCTATCTGTAACAACTGTATCTTGTTGCAAGTTATCATGTGTTTGTACCTACAGTAATATATCCTGTTAGCTATCTGTATCTTGTTGCAAGTTACCACATGTTTGTACCTACAGTAATATATCCTGTTAGCTATCTGTAACAACTGTATCTTATTGCAAGTTATCATGTGTTTGTACCTAAAAGTAATATATCCTGTTAGCTATCCTGTATCTTGTTGCAAGTTACAACAATGTTTTGTATTTTCTACAATAAAAAATTTTCCTGTTAGCTATCTGTAACAACTGTATCTTGTTGCAAGTTATCACGTGTTGTACTACAGTTAATATATCCTGTTAGCAATCTGTATCTTGTTACCACATGTTTGTACCTGCAGTAATATATCCTGTTAGCTATCTGTAACGACTGTATCTTGTTCAAGTTATCATATCTTTGTACCTACAGTAATATATCCTGTTAGCTATCTGTATCTTGTTGCAAGTTACCACATGTTTTGTACCTACAGTAATATATCCTGTTAGCTATCTGTAACAACTGTATCTTGTTGTAAGTTACCATGTGTTTGTACCTACAGTAATATATCCTGGTAGCTATCTGTACCTTGTTGCAAGTTATCACATGTTTGTACCTACAGTAATGTATTCTATTAGCTGTCAGAAACAACTGTAGGTTGTTGCATGTTATAATTTGTATAAACCTAGAGTTATTTTTGTACTCTTCTTGTTGACAGAAAGACTCGTAGCAATATAATGTCTGTTTTCTCATCCCGATGAACCTGCGAGTCTGTTTGCTTAATACATATTCTGTTGTTTGTTTTCTGTGCTTGATGATACTACTCAGCCTTTTATACTCACAGTCTTCAGAGATCTAGTTCCACATGTATATTTGTGCACATAGTTCTGCTTGGTGTAGTTAAATTTCTTCTGGATGTTAGAGCAGCTCAGAATTGAAGAAGCTACCGAGGGCATGTTGTACGAACAATCCAATCCAGTGACCTTCATCTGATTGACAGCTGACAGCTCTGGCATAACTGTCACAAATATTTCCCAGGTCAGACTGGTCTGATCAGCCAGTTCCTGATACACTCTAGAATTGACAAAGAGAACAGTGGTCAAACATCATAGTTCTTGGATGCCTCTAGGCCTGGCAGAGGCAATAGTGGTCAAACATCATAGTTCTTAGCTGCCCCTAGGACTTTCATCCTAGAAGTCTCACAAACAAGAACATCTTTGTGGACGTTGAGGTGCAAGCATGTGAATCAGAACTAGGTAGTCTTATATTGTTAGTTTGACTTCCGGTCGCCAGCATGGCGGTTAGGTGTTGAGCCGTTAAGGCCTGTGGCATGTTTATGCTTGTGGCTATGGTTTGCAATTGCATTTTCCTCATATTGGACTGGTAGTAGATGGTTCCGTTGCTCTGCTACTGAGTGAGTGCATGGGCGACACCGTGAGCTGTGAGATTCACATGGAATGCTTTTACATCTGTCCTGTACAGTGAACTGCATGTTCGGAACAATGGCTACCAGCTGTTGCTGAATTGACTGTTTTGCCCTGTCGGTTCATGAGTGCAATTTTCAGGAGACTCCTGGGAGTCAGCGCTGAAGCTGTGGAGTTTGTGCTTTGTGCGACACTTTTGACGTGTCGCCCTGCGGTGAGAGACCGAGCCATGTGAGAAAACCAGGTCTTTCTGGTGACTGCCGAGTCCATCGACGATGAACTGTGGTATTTGTGGATGAATTTTGTGTTGACATTCTGACGGCGGCATTATGCACAGTGTACCTGTGCGGGCTTGTTGGATTGCTGAGACTCCCGTCTATTCCACTTTTCACATTGGACAGTGGGGAGCCTTTTGTGTGATATTCTCTGGCACGGGAATGGAGCATAATGGGGACGACTGGTTGCCGTGAAGTTGGAACCTCGACCAACTAACTAACTATATTGTTAGTTAAAATAAAGTGGAGGAGTGTATTTCTTTCTTCAGGATATATCAAGTCATGCTAGGATCGGTTTCTTTACTATTTAGCAACAAATGACCATAAAAAGATTCTCAAAATGTCTGTTGCCTTTTTGTCATTGAATATATAACAGCTGTTTTTTTAAAAAAACAAACTTAACACATTTTAAACAATAATGCAGGAATTAACTGCTGTTTGGTTTCTGCTGTATGTAATCTGGGATTCTGTTGTCTTCATGTGTTATTTTTGTTGCAAGTAATTAGCAGTGATGCAGACATTTAGTTTTGGATAACATTAATTGATAACATATGTGTAACAACCAATTAAAGAATTAGGTTAGAGGAATATTTTCTTCGCACACTAGGAATTCAAGAGACCTACACAGATGTCACTGAAGAACTAGAACCAGACATACTAAAAGAAGAAATTATAGAAGCCATCAGATTAGCCCCATTGAACAAATCACCAGGACAGGATGAAATACCAAATGAACTAATTAAAGCAGCAAGAGAAGTAGGAACAGCTTGGCTACATAGACTATTCAACCATGTTTGGTAGAACAACAGACGCCACGAGACTGGGGAAACGCCATAATTATCCCAATTTGGAAAAACAAGGGCAGCAAAAGAGATTGCACACAATACAGAGGCATTTCACTGTTGAGTCATACTGGGAAAATATTTTGCAAAATTCTTGAAAAAAGATTACGAACTACTTTAGAACCCCAGCTAAGCGAAACGCAGCTTGGATTTAGGAAAAACAAAGGATGCACAGACGCCATTTTTGCTCTTAGACAACTTATAGAAAAATCAATCGAATTCAATGAAACACTCTACTTAGCCTTTGTCGACCAAGAAAAGGCATTTGATAGGGTAGATAGAAACAAGCTGTGGGAAATCCTTAAACAATATGGAGTGAGTACACATCTAACAAACCTATGTAGAAGTTTATACAACAACAGTGAATGCATAGTGAGAGCAACTGGAGGACACTCAGAACCCTTCACCATAAGATCTGGAGTACGACAAGGTTGTGTCCTGTCCCCTCTCTTGTTCATAACATATATAGACAACATATGTAAAGAAACCAGCCAAGCAGAGACAGCAAGAATACCGCATGACGAGAACACAGAAGAAGAACCATCTGCAAATCTAACCATTAGAGAACTCCTGTTTGCGGACGACCAAGCACTAATAGCAAAATCAGAAGCTGAATTACAAGACCACATGAATAGTCTAAACGAAATGTGTAGGGAACATAACATGAAAATTAGCACAAGCAAAACAGAGGTAATGACTATAACTAAAGAAGAACAAACAGCAACAATACACCTAAACGAACATCCCTTGAAACAAGTAAAGAGCTTCAAGTACCTAGGAAGTATAATATCATCAAATGGCAGATCAGAAGACGAGATCGAAAATAGGTGCAATAAGGCAAATCAACTCATTGGACAAATGGCACCAATACTAAAGAACAAACATGTATCAATAACTACTAAGAAAGCACTTTACAACACAATCTTCCTACCAACTCTGTGCTACCAATGCCAAACCTGGACAATGACAGAAAAAGAGAAAAGAAAAATCACAACAACAGAAATGAGGTTCCTGAGAAGAATACTCAACATATCAAGAAGAGATAAGATCAGAAATGAAGAAATCAGGACTAAAGTGGGGGTTAAAGCTGCTCTAGACTTTATTAGAAAGCAGCAAGTCAAATGGTTTGGCCATGCAAATAGGTTACCAGTCAACAGCATGCCACAACAAGCAATGATGTACAGACCAGATGGAAACAGAGGAAGAGGCCGACCATGTAAACGTTGGACGGAGGGAATAACAGAATCCATGGGAATGTCGATATACGAAGCCCATAACCGGGCACTCTCACGAAGTTTATACTTCACCTCGACACCGCAAGGTACAAGAGGAACATGATGAGATGAGATGAGACACTAGTTCTTTTTCCATATACACAATGAATAACCTTTTATTACTGTGTACTTAATTAGTATATCACTAAGCCTAAAATAGATTTATCACGAGATCTTCTCTTATGGTAGCGGTGACAAATATGTGATTTATAAATATCATTCTAATATTAACCAGTTAAAATCTATTTTATAATTAACTGTTGTCATTATCAGTGCATTGACTTGTTTGTTCTTCTGCTTTCACAAGTATCTCAGGGCAATCTGAGCCTCACATTTTGGCAAACATATGCGGCTTTCTGGCTGCAAGTTTTGCACCATAATTATGTCTTAATCTCATTGGTTAGCCTCGTGTCTTGTTATTTAAGTTTTCTTTAACAAACAATTCTAATTCATCTGTTCATAACCTAAATTTCTGTATTTTTGTATCTGTTATAAATGAATACTGTTTTATCACTTTATATACAGATTTAATGTTTTTAAACTTTTCTTGCATTCATAATTTTTTTTGCTCACTTTTTCAACAAACAAATTTGACTGAAGATGCTACAAATAGCATTAAAAGAATAGTGCAATAGTACACTTGTACATTTGTTTACTAATTTTAAATGTTTAGCCATGTTGTATTTTCACCCTTGTGATGGAATGGAGTTGCTTGCTTCCTTGAACATGTAAACAAGAAGTGACAACATCTGGATTTGTTAAACAATGCATTTCACTAAAATAATTAAACAAATCCTGGAATAGCTGTGGTTGTTTCCATGAATATGTAAACAAGAAGTGAAAACATCTGGATTGTTGTTAAATCACTAAAACAGCTAATAAAATTCTAACAAATAACGTGTGACATGGCCTGTGCAGTCACAGTGAAACAGTCAAAAGCAGTTCAGACAGGAAGCTGTTTCCATCTTCAGGCTGCCTCTTAAACACACACATGGCAGTCTCACAGCGTACAGATGTCATGTAACAATCACAGAGTGTGGTCAACAGCGTACAGATGTCATGTAACAATCACAGAGTGTGGTCAACAAATCCTAAAATGTCATGATTATAAGTGAAATATGTCATAGACAAACACATTCACCTGAGACATTTGGATGCAAACAGCTTTTTTTATAATAGTGGACAAAAGAAGAAAAGGGACTTAAGAGTGATAGTAGTATCACAGAAGCTATTGCATATTAATATATTGTCCCTTAAATTTCAATGTAAGTGAAACATATATAAATATGTTTTCACATGTTTTATGACAGACAATTCTTTTTCTAGACTTCATATATTATAATTATTCACCAGCACAAACCAGCTTACCTGGCAAGTCCAGGAAGTTGTGTAATATGACATGTTCTTGCCACTTCCTGTAGCCAGATCACTTAACACATTCTACCCTTCTACTACTATTTTTAAAAAAATAGATTTTGATTCTTTATTTTTATTTGTCTATACAAAATATTCTTAGAACCATTAATATTTCTACTGTAATATTTTCTTGTGAAATACTGTAGAAATGTTGTGATGTATATCTGGAATATTGAACTGTTGTTGTTTATATAGAAGCATCCTTATATCTTATTGTTTACTTTCAGCCTGGACTAGGCTTTTGTGTACTAGCGTACACATTTATTTGTGTATTTATGCTGGCTGTTATACTTCATAGTGATGTGCATTTGTTTGTGGTAATTATTTAAAGCCTTTGCTTGACATTTTGTTGCATGAGAGCTAGTGATCCAGACAATTTCGTTAAATATTCAAAGTTATACAAATAAATTTCTCCACTGTCTTATTTAGGAACATCCAGTTGGTTGTTTTTTCTCACTCTTTACAAGAAGATGCGTGAAAGTGTGTGCTGTCTAAATGTGTGCTCAGTATTTAACATAATATACTAACTATATATATATATATATATATAGATATATATATATATATATATATATATATATATATATATATACCTTGGCTTGCAGTTTATCAACGTTTTCTGATGCCGTGGTTCTTGCAGTTAATGGATTTCTTCTTCTTCTTCATGTTCCATTCAGTTGATGAATTTCTATTTCTTCCATGTTCCATACCCATATTTTATGCATTTGATGTATTTCTCCCTCTTTTTCCAAATGTCTTGCAACTGATGTATTTCTCCTTCTTCCTCCATATGTTATGCAATTGATGTACTTCTCCATCTTCTTGCATGTTCCATGTAGTTGATGAACTTCTCCATCTTCTTTTATGTACCTTACAGGTAGTGGATTTCTCCTTCTTCCATGTTTCATAAAATTAATACTTCTTCTTCTGCGCAGCATTCAACTGATGGATTATTTCGTCCATTTTCCATGCAAATAAACACCTCCTTCTTCTTCCATATTCCATGCAATTTATGGTACATGCATTTGGTGGACTTCTCCTGTTTATTCTATGTTCCATGGAGTTGACGGATTTATCAATTTCTCTTCTAAGCTCCACACAGCTGGAGTACTCCCTGGATATGTCTTGGACTAACCTGGGTTTAACCAGCCAACAGATAGTTATTGGTTATGGTCTCAAGTTTTGCGATGGTAAGCAGAAGATCTCTTTCACGGGACAATGGCTGGCGTCACCAACCAATATGGTCACTGCCCAGGAAGGAAAGCAATGGCAAACTACCTTCTTTAAAAGTGCCTAGTTCATTATGATTCAGTATTGATTGCAGACAATGACCAGGATCTGCAACAATTTAGTAAATGCAGTTGTTGCACACAGAGAACAACGGGAGTTAGAATTAAATTGTAAAAGACACAGGTTATGGTCGTCACTAGGAAGAACGAAATACCACATGTAATTTACAAGTAAATGGGAATATTCTTCAACAAGTGAATCGGTACAATTATCTTGGAACAGTCATAACATCTGATGGGAGATGCCTTGAAGAGATTAGAACAAGAATCACCATGGCGAATCTTTAGCAAGATTAAAAACATTCTGACCAATAAAAAGATGTCAATTGAAATGAGAAAAATAGTGTTGAGGGGGTACATAGAGCCTGTTCTTTTGTATGGATGTGAAACTTGGACAATGTGCAGTCAAGCTGAAAAACATTTGATGGCTACAGAAATGTGGTTTCTGAGGAAAATGCAAAGAGTATCATGGACAGATAGAAAAACCAATGACCAAGTACTACAGGAGACAAATGAAAATCGTAGACTGATTAGAGAAATTAGACAAAGACAGTCAAAATATTTTGGACATGTTATGAGAAGAAATGGGTTGGAGAACTTATTGACAACTGGCAAGATCGAGGAGAACAGACCAAGAGGAAAGTATGCATAAAATTTGGTGGAACTGCGGTAAAGCTGTGAAAGTGTAAACAATATAAAATGACACAAAGTAGTGCAGCTTTACATAACAGAGTTACGACACATACAGAACGTTGCGGCGGTTAGCCTTCATCAGCAAACAAACACATTCACAAACACAACATACAGTCAAGGAGACCTCCTGTGACTACATTAGAAGGTGATGACAGGACGAGAGGAACAAATGCATGGAAAAATGGAAGCAATGAAGAGAAAATGAGAATTGACAAAATGTTAATTGAAAAGAATGTTAGTCGAAGAAAATGTTTAATAGAAAAACTGTTTATCTAGCTTGATGGAACGTTGGAGAAGTAGGAGCCATATCGGGACAGGTAGAGAATGAGGAAACAAGAGACAATCTGTGTATGTTATGGTAAGGGGGAAGGCAGAGAGGTGTGGGGAATGAAATATGAAACAGGGGATGAGAGGCGGGTATAGATAAGAAAAATTGAATAAAGCAGAGGACACAAATGTATATGTGTATGTATGAAATGGGAGTGGTGGTGGATGTGACGAGACAATAGGAGGATGATGATGTAGTCTCAATGGAAGATACGGTGGATCTAAATAAACACAGAAAAGATAGCTGGTACTGGCTACGGTTCAGTGAATAAATATAACACCCGATGGCAACATATAACGGTTAACAGAGGAAAATAGTACGATTAGTTGCAGTTGAAAACATAGAAAAGTATGCATAAAATTTGGTGGAACTGCGGTAAAGCTGTGAAAGTTTAAACAATATATAATGACACAAAGTAGTGCAGCTTTACATAACAGAGTTACGACACATACAGAACGTTGCGGCGGTTAGCCTTCATCAGCAAACAAACACATTCACAAACACAACATACAGTCAAGGAGAACTCCTGTGACTACCGTTATATGTTGCCATCGGGTGTTATATTTATTCACTGAACCGTAGCCAGTACCAGCTATCTTTTCTGTGTTTATTTAGATCCACCGTATCTTCCATTGAGACTACATCATCATCCTCCTATTGTCTCGTCACATCCACCACCACCCCCATTTCATACCTACACATATACATTTGTGTCCTCTGCTTTATTCCATTTTTCTTATCTATACCCGCCTCTCATCCCCTGTTTCATATTTCATTCCCCACACCTCTCTGCCTTCCCCCTTACCATAACATACACAGATTGTCTCTTGTTTCCTCATTCTCTACCTGTCCCGATATGGCTCCTACTTCTCCAACGTTCCATCAAGCTAGATAAACAGTTTTTCTATTAAACATTTTCTTCGACTAACATTCTTTTCAATTAACATTTTGTCAATTCTCATTTTCTCTTCATTGCTTCCATTTTTCCATGCATTTGTTCCTCTCGTCCTGTCATCACCATCTAATGTAGTCACAGGAGACCAAGAGGAAGACCGAGAGGAAAATACCTGGATGGCTTGACCATGTGGCATGGACGAGACAGGAACACTGAGCTGATCCACGAATCTGGTGATCGAGTGAAATGGCGAGTCATGACCGCCCACGTTTTCCGGCATGGCACATGATTGACTGAACCTGGGTTTTGTATGTCACAAGAGGTCCTTAATGAAAATAGACCTGTAAAGGGGCCTCACTACTAAATGCATGGACAGTAGTATGTCAACCCCTTGTACTTACGACAGGAAAGACAGTTGAACTCCTTCCACATGAGATGCCTGAGATATATCCTGGGCACATCGTGGAAAGACCATATAACAAACAAACACGTGCACTCTCTCCTCAAGCAGAGACGCCTCCGGTGGGCCACGTATCTTGAATGGAGATTGATCGTATTCCCAAAGATCTCCTATAAGGAGAACTAGCCACAAGGAAGAGGCCAACCGGAAGAACATAAATGCGATACAGGAATGTGTGTAAACTGTCAAAAAAAAACAACTGTCATTTACTGCCAATATAGTACCTTGCGGTGTATGGCAGAGGGGTCTTTGAGCCTGAGGAATAAGGGCCGCCTGGCTAGTGCAGTCGCCGCGAACTGTGCAAGTTAGGATTTTCTTTTTGCCCCCGACAGAAAAAAATCCAACACCTTACCGAGGGATCGAACCCGGGCCTCCCGATTGAGAGTCCGGCGTTCTAACCTCTCGGCCAGCCGCTGTGTGTAAACGAGATATGAAAACCCTTCGCATAGATCCAGGCACGTGGGAAAGAATTGCAGCAGACAGATGTTCCTGGAGAAGAGATGTACGAAACGGACTGGTGCTCTTTGCGCACAATCTGATCCATCAAACTGAGGATAGGCGGCACAGGCATAAAATGCAGTCACTTACTGCGGGACTTGCCTCGTCTTACAGATGCGGGAACTGTGACAGAAATTGTCACTCTCGCATTGGACTATAGTCAGCAGCGGTGATGTCAGGTACCTCCCCAGCGGCACAACTCTATAGTCTTACATTGGACTATAGTCACCAGCGGTGATGTCAGGTACCTCCCCAGCGGCACAACTCTATAGTCTTACATTGGACTATAGTCACCAGCGGTGATGTCAGGTACCTCCCCAGCGGCACAACTCTATAGTCTTACATTGGACTATAGTCAGCAGCGGTGATGTCAGGTACCTCCCCAGCGGCACAACTCTATAGTCTTACATTGGACTATAGTCACCAGCGGTGATGTCAGGTACCTCCCCAGCGGCACAACTCTATAGTCTTACATTGGACTATAGTCAGCAGCGGTGATGTCAGGTACCTCCCCAGCGGCACAACTCTATAGTCTTACATTGGACTATAGTCAGCAGCGGTGATGTCAGGTACCTCCCCAGCGGCACAACTCTATAGTCTTACATTGGACTATAGTCAGCAGCGGTGATGTCAGGTACCTCCCCAGCGGCACAACTCTATAGTCTTACATTGGACTATAGTCACCAGCGGTGATGTCAGGTACCTCCCCAGCGGCACAACTCTATAGTCTTACATTGGACTATAGTCACCAGCGGTGATGTCAGGTACCTCCCCAGCGGCACAACTCTATAGTTCTACAGGACTGAAAGAGGCTTTAACTACTAGTTATGTCATCAACAACGCTACCTGCAGAACTGATTGTCAGCAACTCACTTGCGACAGGCGTACAAGGATTCCCTTCTTTTACACTACACGAAGTGACAACTCGTATTGTTTGCAAAAGGATACATGTTTATTCGGAGCTGATCAACAATAGCTCCATGAGCGGCATACCATAACGGTATTAAACATAGAATGTGATGACGATAAGATGGAATGAGGATATGATACAAACATGATAACTATTGAAGCTAAGCTAGACTATATAACTATAATATTGTCCTTTAATAACACCACAAAGGATCCCTAGCGGATACACGTCTGATCTCTAAGCCGTCTGATGTCCGTCTGTCCTCGCTGAGCGTGATGTGTTCAGCCACCAGCAATTCGCTCAGCGTGCGTTTGTTGGTTTACGTGCTGGGCCCTGGGGTGTGCTGACCAGAGTTACTCGGTCCTCCTTCATGCACCCGGTTTCCCAGACTCTTGGGTAACTCCGCTCATCTGTACGTTTTGCCCTTCTTGTTGACACAAGGGTGTCCCGTTATCGCTATTTATAGCGATAGTGTCTCTCCTGTCTGGTCTCCTATCCTATGACGTCACTTGTCCTATTCCTACGCTCTATTTCAGCTATTCTTAGCTTGGAGCTATCTCCCAAGTCTTTGACACTGATCAAGGAAGACAACAATAACACCAGCAAACGCCACCCTACAATGTAATATTGCAACAACACGCATTGAAGTCACCTCCAGCAGTTGAGAAATGGCTGCCTTGCAAATCTGCCTGTGCAGTATACAACACACTAGCTGCTAAACAATTTGTCTGTTACAAACTGACAGCACAAAATTGGATGAAAAGATTTGAATCCTACCGACTAAGCTATTTGAGACCCCTTGCTCACGGCTCAAAAAAAAAAAAAGTCGCTTAAAAGTCGACAGGGTCGAATTTATTGCACCGGGTTTTATCCCATATGTCTCGGTCTCTTTCCGCAGTGCGGAAAGCGTCGCACAAAGCAGGAACTCCGTAGCTCTAGCGACGACACACATCAGTCTCCTAAAAATTTCACTCGTAAACGGAATGACGCGGCTCGAAATCGAAAACACAACCTTCGGAGCCCGAGTCAAACGGCTTGACTATTTCGCAACGGAGACTCCCAACTTTGGTGATTCATTCACTCTAGAAGAAGCAGTTGAGGCTTTAATAAAATCAGTTGCGCAACGTGCTCACTCTAGAAGAAGCAGTTGAGCATAAATAAGATCAGCTGCGCAACGTGCTCACTCTAGAAGATGCATTTGAGGTATAAATAATATCAGTTTCGCAACGTGCCCACTCTAGAAGAAGCCATTGAGGCAAAAAAAAATAAAAATAAAATGAGTTGTGCAACGTTCTCAATCTAGAATAATCAATTGATGCACAAATAAGATCACTTACGCAATGTGCTAACTCTAGAAGAAACAGTTGAGGCATAAATAAGAATAGTTGCGCAACGTGCTCACTCTAGAAGAAGCCGTTGAGGCAAAAAATAAAAAAGTAAAAAGATAAACTCAGTTACGTAATGTGCTAACTCTAGAAGAAGCAGTTGAGGCATAAATAAGATCAGTTGCGCAATGTACTCATTGTAGAAGAAGCAGTTGAGACACAAATAAGAGCAGTTGCGCAACGTGCTCACTCTAGAAGAAGCAGTTGAGGCACAAAAATGATCCGTTGCGCAACGTCCTCACACTAGAAGAAGCAGTTGAAGCATAAGTGAGATCAGTTGCGCTACGTGCTCACTCTAGAAGACGAAGTTGTGGCATAAATAAGATCAGTTGCACAAAATGGTCTCTCTAAAAGAAGCCGTTGAAGCATGAATAAGAGCAGTTGCGCAACGTGCTCACTCTAGAAGAAGCCGTTGATGTATAAATAGAATCTGTTGCACAACGTGCTCATTCCAGAAGAAGCAATTGATGCATAAACAAGATCAGTTGCGCAACGTGCTCAATTCAGAAGAAGCAATTAATGCATGAATAAGATTAGATGCGCAACGTGCTCACTCTAGTAGAAGTCATTGAGGCACGAAAAACATCAGTTGCGCAACGTGCTCACTCTAGATAAAGTCACTTAGTCGCCTCTTACGACGTGCATGGTAGGCAACAGTGTTACTATTCCTTGCTCCCCAATATGGGGCGCGGCAACACACGGGCGGCATAAATAAGATCATTCGCGCAACGTGCTCACTCTAGAAGAAGCAGTTGAGGCACACATAAGATCAGTTGCGTACCTTGCTCACAATAGAAGAAGCCGTTGAGGCACAAAAATGATCAGTTGCGCAACGTGCTCACTCTAGAAGAAGCAGTTGAGGCATAAATAAAGTGTGATGAGGTTTTTCATGTCTGGACAGAGTCGAGCACTTGTAATTGTGTCCCCACCCCGTCTTACGCTGATGTTTCCTTCAGGGAGCTATACCTATGTTGTACAGACATCCACCGGGTGGTGTGATGTCAATGGGTATATGGTGCTAGATTATGTTGTACATACATCCAGTGCGTGATGTGATGTCATTGGGTATATAGATAGATAGATAGATAGATAGATAGATAGATAGATAGATAGATAGATAGATAGATAGATAGATAGATAGATAGATAGATAGATAGATAGATAGATAGATAGATAGATAGATAGATAGATAGATAGATAGATAGATAGATAGATGGACACAATTCCTTATATAAACATGGACACAATCCCTTATACAAACATGGACACAATCGCTAATATAAACATGGACACAACCCCGCCCCCCCCCCCCATACCAACATGGACACAACACCCCCCCCCCCCTCCTCCCATATCAACATGGACACAATCCGCATGCCAACATGGATAAAATCCAGATGTCCAGCTTCTAACTCCACATCTTGAATGTGAAACAACTAGAACAGTATTGCCCAGAACTGGATCACATGTCCATTAGATTCTCTACCATCTCACATCACGCTGAACAAAATGTCCACACACAGCAGGTGATTAACACCAGCCAAAGCTATCTGTACGTGTCCACTCCAAACTCAGAATGTCTGCTCTCTCTTCTCTGATGGCCAGGTTGAGTTCCAGGGGTCATCTCTTTCAGATTATTGCCCGTGACATCTGACTGACCCCTGCTGTCTGCGTTCAAAGGCTCTGGCAGAGGCTGATCCACTGACAATCTGAACTCAAGGGGTCAGAATGGCCTAGCGCTCATCCCCGCCGGTGGGTGGGGGTGGGGGGGGGGGCGCCAGGTATCCATGGTGTTTACAGCTAAAATTCTCTCTTGACCACTGTCACAGCTGGCAATTTGTCTAGATGCCAGGTCAAGTGGGTAGCCCACTCCTTCATCCTTCCTGCCTGTAGCTAATGCTGGTGATGCTGCGGGGCTGTGAGGGAAGCCCAGGATTTCTGACTGAATTGAATTGATCTTTATTTTCAAAGGGTAACAAATTGGGCACGTAGGCCCGTCTTACATTCGGCCTCTCCAGTCACTCATCTTTCATTAATTAACATTGCATGATGCATTCACATAATGAAAAAAACATTGTCAAATAAATGCTGTAAGCATAAACAATGCATATTCTCATGTTATGTGACACATCCTCCTCCCACACACACATCCCGCACCAACACACACACACATCCCTCACCTACTCACACATCACCTATCGATACCCACACATCCCCAACTAACCACACTTCTCATACTCATCCCTCCACCCACTCACAGATCCCAGCACCAACCCAGACATCTCGCACCTACCAACACACACATCCCTCACCCATCCACACGCATCTTTCCACCCACTCACACATACCCCAATCCACTCAAGCTCACCCACACGCACATGCTCCACCCACCCATCAACACACCCTCCAACCACACACACATAACCCTCACACACATACCGCACCAACACACACATATCCCTCACACACTCACACATCAACCACCTATACCCACACATCTTTCCATCCCCACACACATTTTCCCACCCACCCACACATTTCACATCCACCTACATACCCCAACAACCACACACATCCCCACCGACACAGTTCCCCCACCCAAACATCTCCCGAGCAAACACACATCCCCACAGCCCCAACACACCCACCCACACACACATCACCCACCTACCAACACCTACATATTCCCCACCTGCCAACACTCACTACCCACCAACACCCACGCAAACACAGCAACCCAAACACATATCCTCCTCCCACACATGCCTCACCCACCCAAATGACCCATACATACACACATCCCTCCACCAACCAACCCACTCATCTACACACCCACTCACCCATCCCTCACAAACCCACACCTCCTCACACACCCACACACATCCCCACACACACACACTTCTCCCATACTCCAACACACCTCTCCCACAGACACCTCCACAATCCACTCCCCATCCACACATTCTCTCACCCACACCCAAACACCGACCCACACACACACACATCCCTAACCCGCACTAACCTCTTCCATCCACATACACATCAGCCACACCCATCCCCCAACCCATATGCACATCCCCCACACACATCCACACACACCATCCACATACCCCCACCCACACACCCCCAACTACACATTCACACACCCCGCCCACTCACTAATACCCACCCAATCACACATCCCTCACCCACATTGACCCCCCCCCCCACCGACCAACTCACATCCCCACCCAGACAATCCCTCATCTACACACATATTCTCCCACCCACCCTCACATCTCCTCACCCACCCACCCATCCACACACAAATCCCCCACCTCACACACATAGCCCCACCCACAAACCCATCCCTCAACTCAAACACAATCCTCACAAATAGACATACACATAATACCTCAAATAATCACTGAAATTAATGTGAACACATCCCCACATTTTACACATACATAAACTGATGATTTTCGTGAGCATTCTCATAAAAATGTACAAAATGGAGAACAAATTATGCACATACATTGCGTAGCGTAAAAGATAGTGATGCGATTCAATAAGTTGATTCCTAAAATTGACATAAACATGATGGAATAAGCAGTGCACTAATGTTTGTCAGTATGTGTTAGAAAATCAAGTGGCAGTAAAAATGATAATGTGTATGAGTATACATAAAAAACATGGAATAGCATGTAACATGACATACATGTGCTCAACCCTATCTATCTATATCTTTCTTTTTTGTTTCTTTCACACACACTAACTCTCTCATTGTCTCATTCCCCCCACCCACACACCCATCCTACACCCACCCTCCACATCCACTCACATATCCTCCACCACCAACCCACACACCCTCACCCACCTAGCCAAACACACACCTCTCACCCACACATACACTCCACCACCCACATATAACTCCACACACATCCCCCACACACATTCATTTGCTCATGTACTCATCCTACAACCACTCACACCTACACATCCCCCCACTCACACAGCCAAACAACCCAGCCAAGCACACATCCCCCACCCTCACATACATTCTTTACTTACCTGCACATCCCACATCCAATCACACCTTCCCCATCCACCCACACACCCTCACCCACCTCCCCTTACACACAACACCCACCCATATACACACCCCCATCCACACATACGCTCCCCCACCCACACATCCCCCACCTACAAACACGCTCACCACCCATACATGCATCCTTCATCCACACACACCCCACCCACACAGATATATCCTCCACCCGCAAACACATCCCCACACCCACCACACACCCATCAGGGTTCGAGCATCTACGACTCTGAACCCGCGGGGTAATCACAATTTGACCTAGATTCTCTGACTGTACATGGGAAAGAGAAGCTGTGCTCCAAGCTGATGCGGCTGCCTACAAATGATGAGGATGAAGCTTGGGAGAAGTGCTTTCTGTGTTTCATGAGCTTGTGTTGGTACTGGATGACTTCCTCCTCATCCATGACATCCACGGTGGAGCTGGAGTTGGTATTGGTGGCCTGTGTGTAGCTAGTGCTTTCTGTGTTACATGAGCTTGTGTTGGTACTGGATGACTTCCTCCTCATCCATGACATCCACGGTGGAGCTGGAGTTGGTATTGGTGGCCTGTGTGTAGCTAGTGCTTTCTGTGTTACATGAGCTTGTGTTGGTACTGGATGACTTCCTCCTCATCCATGACATCCACGGTGGAGCTGGAGTTGGTATTGGTGGCCTGTGTGTAGCTAGTGCTTTCTGTGTTTCATGAGCTTGTGTTGGTACTGGATGACTTCCTCCTCATCCATGACATCCACAGTGGAGCTGGAGTTGGTATTGGTGGCCTGTGTGTAGCTAGTGCTTTCTGTGTTTCATGAGCTTGTGTTGGTACTGGATGACTTCCTCCTCATCCATGACATCCACAGTGGAGCTGGAGTTGGTATTGGTGGCCTGTGTGTAGCTAGTGCTTTCTGTGTTTCATGAGCTTGTGTTGGTACTGGATTGACTTCCTCCTCATCCATGACATCCACAGTGGAGCTGGAGTTGGTATTGGTGGCCTGTGTGTAGCTAGTGCTTTCTGTGTTTCATGAGCTTGTGTTGGTACTGGATGACTTCCTCCTCATCCATGACATCCACAGTGGAGCTGGAGTTGGTATTGGTGGCCTGTGTGTAGCTAGTGCTTTCTGTGTTTCATGAGCTTGTGTTGGTACTGGATGACTTCCTCCTCATCCATGACATCCACAGTGGAGCTGGAGTTGGTATTGGTGGCCTGTGTGTAGCTAGTGCTTTCTGTGTTTCATGAGCTTGTGTTGGTACTGGATGACTTCCTCCTCATCCATGACATCCACAGTGGAGCTGGAGTTGGTATTGGTGGCCTGTGTGTAGCTAGTGCTTTCTGTGTTTCATGAGCTTGTGTTGGTACTGGATGACTTCCTCCTCATCCATGACATCCACAGTGGAGCTGGAGTTGGTATTGGTGGCCTGTGTGTAGCTAGTGCTTTCTGTGTTTCATGAGCTTGTGTTGGTACTGGATGACTTCCTCCTCATCCATGACATCCACAGTGGAGCTGGAGTTGGTATTGGTGGCCTGTGTGTAGCTAGTGCTTTCTGTGTTTCATGAGCTTGTGTTGGTACTGGATGACTTCCTCCTCATCCATGACATCCACAGTGGAGCTGGAGTTGGTATTGGTGGCCTGTGTGTAGCTAGTGCTTTCTGTGTTTCATGAGCTTGTGTTGGTACTGGATGACTTCCTCCTCATCCATGACATCCACAGTGGAGCTGGAGTTGGTATTGGTGGCCTGTGTGTAGCTAGTGCTTTCTGTGTTTCATGAGCTTGTGTTGGTACTGGATGACTTCCTCCTCATCCATGACATCCACAGTGGAGCTGGAGTTGGTATTGGTGGCCTGTGTGTAGCTAGTGCTTTCTGTGTTTCATGAGCTTGTGTTGGTACTGGATGACTTCCTCCTCATCCATGACATCCACAGTGGAGCTGGAGTTGGTATTGGTGGCCTGTGTGTAGCTAGTGCTTTCTGTGTTTCATGAGCTTGTGTTGGTACTGGATGACTTCCTCCTCATCCATGACATCCACAGTGGAGCTGGAGTTGGTATTGGTGGCCTGTGTGTAGCTAGTGCTTTCTGTGTTTCATGAGCTTGTGTTGGTACTGGATGACTTCCTCCTCATCCATGACATCCACAGTGGAGCTGGAGTTGGTATTGGTGGCCTGTGTGTAGCTAGTGCTTTCTGTGTTTCATGAGCTTGTGTTGGTACTGGATGACTTCCTCCTCATCCATGACATCCACAGTGGAGCTGGAGTTGGTATTGGTGGCCTGTGTGTAGCTAGTGCTTTCTGTGTTTCATGAGCTTGTGTTGGTACTGGATGACTTCCTCCTCATCCATGACATCCACAGTGGAGCTGGAGTTGGTATTGGTGGCCTGTGTGTAGCTAGTGCTTTCTGTGTTTCATGAGCTTGTGTTGGTACTGGATGACTTCCTCCTCATCCATGACATCCACAGGTGGAGCTGGAGTTGGTATTGGGTGGCCTGTGTGTAGCTAGTGCTTTCTGTGTTTCATGAGCTTGTGTTGGTACTGGATGACTTCCTCCTCATCCATGACATCCACGGTGGAGCTGGAGTTGGTATTGGTGGCCTGTGTGTAGCTAGTGCTTTCTGTGTTTCATGAGCTTGTGTTGGTACTGGATGACTTCCTCCTCATCCATGACATCCACAGTGGAGCTGGAGTTGGTATTGGTGGCCTGTGTGTAGCTAGTGCTTTCTGTGTTTCATGAGCTTGTGTTGGTACTGGATGACTTCCTCCTCATCCATGACATCCACGGTGGAGCTGGAGTTGGTATTGGTGGCCTGTGTGTAGCTAGTGCTTTCTGTGTTTCATGAGCTTGTGTTGGTACTGGATGACTTCCTCCTCATCCATGACATCCACAGGTGGAGCTGGAGTTGGTATTGGTGGCCTGTGTGTAGCTAGTGCTTTCTGTGTTTCATGAGCTTGTGTTGGTACTGGATGACTTCCTCCTCATCCATGACATCCACAGGTGGAGCTGGAGTTGGTATTGGTGGCCTGTGTGTAGCTAGTGCTTTCTGTGTTTCATGAGCTTGTGTTGGTACTGGATGACTTCCTCCTCATCCATGACATCCACGGTGGAGCTGGAGTTGGTATTGGTGGCCTGTGTGTAGCTAGTGCTTTCTGTGTTTCATGAGCTTGTGTTGGTACTTGGATGACTTCCTCCTCATCCATGACATCCACAGGTGGAGCTGGAGTTGGTATTGGTGGCCTGTGTGTAGCTAGTGCTTTTCTGTGTTTCATGAGCTTGTGTTGGTACTGGATGACTTCCTCCTCATCCATGACATCCACGGTGGAGCTGGAGTTGGTATTGGTGGCCTGTGTGTAGCTAGTGCTTTCTGTGTTTCATGAGCTTGTGTTGGTACTGGATGACTTCCTCCTCATCCATGACATCCACGGTGGAGCTGGAGTTGGTATTGGTGCCTGTGTGTAGCTAGTGCTTTCTGTGTTTCATGAGCTTGTGTTGGTACTGGATGACTTCCTCCTCATCCATGACATCCACGGTGGAGCTGGAGTTGGTATTGGTGGCCTGTGTGTAGCTAGTGCTTTCTGTGTTTCATGAGCTTGTGTTGGTACTGGATGACTTCCTCCTCATCCATGACATCCACGGTGGAGCTGGAGTTGGTATTGGTGGCCTGTGTGTAGCTAGTGCTTTCTGTGTTTCATGAGCTTGTGTTGGTACTGGATGACTTCCTCCTCATCCATGACATCCACGGTGGAGCTGGAGTTGGTATTGGTGGCCTGTGTGTAGCTAGTGCTTTCTGTGTTTCATGAGCTTGTGTTGGTACTGGATGACCTTCCTCCTCATCCATGACATCCACGGTGGAGCTGGAGTTGGTATGGTGGCCTGTGTGTAGCTAGTGCTTTCTGTGTTTCATGAGCTTGTGTTGGTACTGGATGACTTCCTCCTCATCCATGACATCCACGGTGGAGCTGGAGTTGGTATTGGTGGCCTGTGTGTAGCTAGTGCTTTCTGTGTTTCATGAGCTTGTGTTGGTACTGGATGACTTCCTCCTCATCCATGACATCCACGGTGGAGCTGGAGTTGGTACTGGTGGCCTGTGTGCGGCTGCGTGGTGGAGGCAGTAGCCTAGGCACAGTACAAGATAATGGTGGTGAATCGAGCTGAGGACTGTCCAGAGAGAAGGAATCGCCTGCCTGTGGACTCTGTAGGCTCAAGCTGTGGTTGGTGAGTGATGAAGATTCATCATAACAAATGGTGGCCCCTGGCATGGATGTGTCCTTGACCTTGATGAGCTGGCTGTTGACTCCACCCATCAGATGAGAGGCAACTATAGAAGCCTGACTGCTCCTGCTTGACGACCAGTGATGGGTTCTGAGACTGAGAGCGACATGAGCAACTGTCACCAGTGATGACGCAGAGATCTAACACAACGTGAGCTTCACTGAGAAACAGTGATGGGAAGCCCAGGAGATCCAGGACCTTCTGAGACACGCCATTGCCTGCAATCTGTATGGTGTTGTAGTTCGAGCATTTTTTTTTTCAAGTGTTGTCTCAAGACAAGGACAATGTTGTCCCTCTCCACTGTCAGGTCTTCTACGCTAGCCAACAATTCAGAGTTCAACAACTGCAGCTTTCGATTCTCCTGTCAGAAATAAACAATGTAAGTGCCCTGTGTGAGTGGTCTGTGTGAGTGCCCTGTGTGAGTGCCCAGTGTGAGTGCCCTGTGTGAGTGCCCTGATTGTTTTGAACCACAGGCAAATCACCTGGTTTGTTTGCCAGCCAACCGCAGGACGACCACCCGGTTTGTTTGCCAGCCAACCATAGGACAACTACCCGGTTTGTTTACCTCAACAAGCATGTCCTTGCATGTATGTCCTTTCTCCCTGTAGCGGCGTGAAGTTAACCGGTTCTGCTCTTTCCTTCTGGCGTCTGATGTGAGCTGCCATCACAGACAGCACACATAGATCATTAGCGCAACATGCTCACTATAGAAGAGGCAGTTGGGGCATAAATATGATCATTTGAGCAACGAACTCACTATAGAAGAAGCAGTCGGGGCATAAATATGATCATTTGCGCAACGTGCTCACTATAGAAGAGGCAGTCGGGGCATAAATATGATCATTTGCGCAACGTGCTCACTATAGAAGAAGCAGTTGGGCATAAATATGATCATTTGCGCAACGTGCTCACTATAGAAGAGGCAGTTGGGCATAAATATGATCATTTGCGCAACGTGCTCACTATAGAAAAAGCAGTTGGGGCATAAATATGATCATTTGCGCAACGTGCTCACTATAGAAGAGCAGGTGGGGACATAAATATGATCATTTGCGCAACGTGCTCACTATAGAAGAGCAGTTGGGCATAAATATGATCATTTGCGCAACGTGCTCACTATAGAAGAAGCAGTTGGGGCATAAATATGATCATTTGCGCAACGTGCTCACTATAGAAGAAGCAGTTGGGCATAAATATGATCATTTGCGCAACGTGCTCACTATAGAAGAAGCAGTTGGGGCATAAATATGATCATTTGCGCAACGTGCTCACTATAGAAGAAGCAGTTGGGCATAAATATGATCATTTGCGCAACGTGCTCACTATAGAAGAAGCAGTTGGGGCATAAATATGATCATTTGCGCAACGTGCTCACTATAGAAGAAGCAATTGGGGCATATATATGATCATTTGCGCAATGTGCCCACTATAGAAAAAGCAGTTGGGGCATAAATATGATCATTTGCGCAACGTGCTCACTATAGAAGAAGCAGTTGGGGCATAAAGTATGATCATTTGCGCAACGTGCTCACTATAGAGGAGGCAGCTGGGACATAGATATGATCATTTGCGCAAGGAGCTCAATATAGAAGAAGCATTTGGGGCATAACAATGATCATTTGCGCAAAGTTCTCACTATAGAAAAAGCAGCTGGGGCATAAATATGATCATTTACGCAACGTGCTCACGCTAGAAGAGGGTGTTCTGGAATGAACATGATCATTTGAGCAACGTTCTCACTATAGAAGAAGCAGTCGTGGCATAAATGTCAGTTGCGCAACGTGCTCAATCCAGAACACGCAGTTGAGGCATAAATAAGACCAGTTGTGCAACGTGCTGAAACCAGAACAAAAAGTTGAGGCATAAATAAGACGAGTGTCGCAACGTGCTCTTTCCAGAAAAAGCAGTTGAGGCATAAATAAAACCAGTTGCGCAACGAGCTCTCTCCAGAACAAGCAGTTGAGAAATAAATAAGACCAGCTGCACAACGTGCTCACCACAGAACAAGCAGTGTAGGCATAAGTAAGACAAGTTGTGCAACGTGCTCACTCCAGAACAAGCAGTTGAGGCATAAATAAGACCAGTTGTGCAACGTGCTCATTCCAGAACAAGCAATTGAGGCATAAATAAGACCCGTTGCACAACGTGCTCACACCAGAACAAGCAGTTGATGCATAAATAAGATCCGTTGCACACACGTGCTCACACCAGAACAAGCAGTTGATGCATAAATAAGATCAGTTGCACAACGTGCTCACACCAGAACAAGCAGTTGAGGCATAAATAAGACCAGTTGTGCAACGTGCTCACTCCAGAACAAGCAATTGAGGCATAAATAAGACCAGTTGTGCAACGTGCTCACTCCAGAACAAGCAGTTGAGGCATAAATAAGACCAGTTGTGCAACGTGCTCATTCCAGAACAAGCAGTTGAGGCATAAATAAGACCAGTTGTGCAACGTGCTCATTCCAGAACAAGCAGTTGAGGCATAAATAAGACCAGTTGTGCAACGTGCTCATTCCAGAACAGCAGTTGAGGCATAAATAAGACAGTTGTGCAACGTGCTCATTCCAGAACAAGCAGTTGAGGCATAAATAAGACCAGTTGTGCAACGTGCTCATTCCAGAACAAGCAGTTGATGCATAAATAAGATCAGTTGCACAACGTGCTCACACCAGAACAAGCAGTTGAGGCATAAATAAGATCAGTTGCACAACGTGCTTACTCCAGAAGAATCAGTTGAGGCACAAATAAGACCAGATGCGTAACGTGCTCACTCCAAAACAACCAGTTGCCCAAGGGGCTCACTCCGGAAGAAGCATTTGAGGAATAAATAATAAAATATGTCAGGAAATAATTCGTGTAACGATTCTTATCTAATATTGTTCGCGGCTACTGTGTTTAATCTCGCTAAGATAATATACTATTTTGAAGGTCATGTTATTGTCTTAACATAATCTCATTCATTAATTCTTAGTTCAAACTCAGTTTTGCAACACTGTTTTGTTCGTTGTCTTCCCCTGCCTTGACATTCACCATATACAAACACATTTCTCAAACTTCAACTGTCGCCTAACATTGTTTATCCACATAATGCAGCACCATACAATAATAGAGAATATAAACAACAGCTGACCACTATTAGTTTGACTTCGTAATGTATGAAACTAATGAGATTTGACAAGCTATTGCATGTTGGCGAATACTGTATATGTTGCCCTAGGCACGTGCCTTGTTTGCCTAATGGTTAATCCATCCCTGATTACACCTTGTAAATATACATTGCATTGTATGAAATAAACATTTTTTTTTTTAAAGAAGGGGGGGGGGGGGGACATTTTTTTTACTGGCCACACAAAAATTTAAAGAAAATTAACCATACACATCCCAAACTTTGATACCATTAAGAAAGAAATGAGAAGACTGAATATTTACATGTTAGGTGTATCTGATACCAGAGAGCATTATAACTTCTGAGGATTGTAGCATAATCAATTCTGGTGGAGAGAAAAAAACAGCCAGAGGTAGCAATTATAATGGTTATAGCAAAATAAGAAGAACAATGTGGGCTTGTAGCTATGTGATATCAATCAATCAATCAATCAATCAATCATGTGCCATGCAGGAAAGTGTGGGTGGTCATGACTCGCCATTTAGGCGAATCATAATGTACTAGGCACTTTTAAAGAGGTAGTTTGCCGGTGCTTTCCTCTATGGCAGTAACCGTACTGGTTCTATGACCGCAGTCATTGTCTCACGAAGGAGATCCTCTTCCTGCCGTCGCAAAACTTGAGACCATAACCAACAAATATCTGTCGGCTGCCCTCAAAATTTCACCAGAGAAGCTGAAGCCTGGACATTGAACAAGCAACTAGAAAGTCGGATATATGCCCTGGAGATGTGGATATACCGAAGAATATGTCGTATTTCATGGAAACAATCAAACACAGAGGCTCTAGAAAAACTGGGAATGAAACTAGAGTTGATGAAACAAATAAACAAGAGGCAAGTGAAATATTTCGGCCACGTTAAAAGACATAACACTCTTATATTTATAAATCAATATGAGGGCAAGGTTGAAGGCAAGCGAGCAAGATTTAGACATAGATACAAGTGGGAAGATAACATCAAGAGATGGAAGAACACTGAAGGAAAGTACAATCAAGGCGAGAAACAGTGTTGGTGATAAATTGCAGCCAGCCTTCATTGTGGAGACAGTACCTAATTGATTGATTGATACACAAACTGGCGGGAGGTAAAGGGAAACCACCGCTGTATTTTCTCAAGAAAATCATGCTGTAAATTAAATCGAAATAGAAAACGACGTTAATGGGGATTCCATTGGAGTCTCTTCGTCCGGTAGAGAGCAGCATGTGATACAGGTGACACCCGATCCCGTCATGCAACTGCTTGCAAAGTCATTCATTCATTCATTCATTCAGTAGCATGTCCTTTGCAGAACCTCGCTCCCATAACAACCTTCCAGAAAACCTCTCGATCACAAGCAAGATGTCCCGCGTCTGATACACCCATCTGGAGATCATCCGCCACATCCTGCACCCAACTTCTCTTTGGCCTTCCTCTTCCTCTCTTTCCGGGCATATACCCCTCCATTATTGTTCTCTCCAGACTTTCGTGACGTTTCAAGTGACCGAAATGTACCAATTTTCTTTGTTTTATCGTCTTTAATAACCAACCTTCTTCAATATTCAACTCTAGAAGTATGGAGTTTGCAAAGTAAAGGATAAAAATAAGCATTGAGTCATCATCATCATCATCATCATCATCATCATCATCATCTTCCACTTCTGCCGTCAAGCGTCGTGGGGAGGAATAATTTGCGTTCCAGCGCCCGGTGGACGGCACTGGATAGTGTCATTCCGTGTGGTTGTACAATGTCTCTGATGTCGTCAATCCATTTGCTTCTTGGACGTCCTCGTGGTCTCGTCGCAGATGATCTTTGATGTAAGGCAAGTGATGGTAGTTGCTGATGTTGCATTCTAACGACATGGCCAAACCACTTGATCTTCTGTCTTTCAATAAATGTGGCACAAGTTGTTGATCCCACAGTCTGTCTGATAGTAGCATTTCTTACTCGATCTCGGATTGTTAAGTTGGCAGCTCTCCTCAGGCATCTCATTTCGCAGATGTTGATTTTGCGAAGGTGTGATTTGGATAAAGTCCAGGTTTGAGATTGATAGCATAGGGTTGGTGTGAATATGCTGTTTATTATCTGTCGCTTTGCGGACATGGGTATGTTGGATGCTTCAGTAAGGGTGACAGTTGATATGTAAGTGCACTAGCTTTTTGACATCTGATTTCAATTTCTCTGTCCAATCTGCCATCTTCTGTGATCATACTTCCAAGGTATTTGAATTCTTTAACTTGTTGCAGAGGTGTGTTATTTATCTGTATACTTAGTGGGCCTGGCGATCTGCTAACTTGCATTACTTCGGTTTTGGCTGTGTTTATACTCATATTGTATCTGCTGCAGGTTGAACTCAGATTAGTAATATGATTTTGTAGTCTGCCCTCATCGCTGTAAAACAGGCACTGATCATCTGCAAATAGAAGTTCATTTATTCCTTGTGGGTCAGTTGATTCATCTGGAGTAAAGAGTTCTAAATTCTCTGAATCTGTTCTGTCGAGACTTGCTTCTTTTGAAATTATGTCCATGTAGATATTGAATAGCAGGGGAGAGAGCACACATCCCTGTCTCACTCCTGTATTGACTGTGAACATATCTGATATACCTTCTTGTGTTCTTACTGCACTTTGGCTCGAGTGGTACATGGCTATGATGTTTTCTAGCAATTGACCTTGTATCCCATAGTCTTCAAGAATGGTCCATAATTTGTATCTGTCTACTCTATCGAAAGCCTTTTCCACAAACACAATATTCTGCTGGTCACTATATTCGATAGTTTTTTTCACAAATTTGTCTAAGTGTAAATAATGCATCAGTGCAACTTTTACCTTTCCGAAAACCGAATTGTGCTTTGCTTAACTGTTGTTCAACTATTGGTCTAGCTCTCTGTTCCAAATGTTTTGCATACATTTTCCGTATATGGCTCAGGAGTGATATACCTCTGTATGTTTCGCACTCTCTCGTATTGCCTTTCTTTTTCCATATTGGTACTATTATTGCCTGTTGCCAATCATCTGGGATTTTTCTTTCTTCCCATGCTATGTTAAAAAGTCTTGAGTAAGGGACATAATTATCTAATATTGCTATAAGGGAAATTACTAGTATTTAGAAACAAAAAAAATAATATACTAGCTATAATATTATTGAATAATTATGAAATATCTATTTTATTTTTTTTTCTAAAAGAAAGAAGACAGTTGATATGTAAGTCTGAAATAAAGTGAAGTAGATTCGTTTAAATCTTTTTAACTTATGTTATAATCTGTAGTGCTTACATTTTATAATCAACTTTACAATTCTACAGTTATTTTTAAAATTCTAGTCTCGTACTTTCAATGTAATCCAATTCGTCACCTTTTGTATACTCCCTCTGTTGGGAGGGATGAAAACATTTTTTTACTGGCCTTCTAGGGCCACACAAAAAATTTAAAGAAAATTAACCATACACATCCCAAACTTTGATATCTTTAAGAAAGAAATGAGAAGACTGAATATTTACATGTTAGGTGTATCTGATACCAGAGAGCATTATAACTTCCGAGGATTGTAGCATAATCAATTCTGGTGGAGAGAAAAAAACAGCCAGAGGTAGCAATTATAATGGTTATAGCAAAATAAGAAGAACAATGTGGGCTTGTAGCTATGTGATATCAATCAATCAATCAATCAATCAATCATGTGCCATGCAGGAAAGTGTGGGTGGTCATGACTCGCCATTTAGGCGAATCATAATGTACTAGGCACTTTTAAAGAGGTAGTTTGCCGGTGCTTTCCTCTATGGCAGTAACCGTACTGGTTCTATGACCGCAGTCATTGTCTCACGAAGGAGATCCTCTTCCTGCCGTCGCAAAACTTGAGACCATAACCAACAAATATCTGTCGGCTGCCCTCAAAATTTCACCAGAGAAGCTGAAGCCTGGACATTGAACAAGCAACTAGAAAGTCGGATATATGCCCTGGAGATGTGGATATACCGAAGAATATGTCGTATTTCATGGAAACAATCAAACACAAAGGCTCTAGAAAAACTGGGAATGAAACTAGAGTTGATGAAACAAATAAACAAGAGGCAAGTGAAATATTTCGGCCACGTTAAAAGACATAACACTCTTATATTTATAAATCAATATGAGGGCAAGGTTGAAGGCAAGCGAGCAAGATTTAGACATAGATACAAGTGGGAAGATAACATCAAGAGATGGAAGAACACTGAAGGAAAGTACAATCAAGGCGAGAAACAGTGTTGGTGATAAATTGCAGCCAGCCTTCATTGTGGAGACAGTACCTAATTGATTGATTGATACACAAACTGGCGGGAGGTAAAGGGAAACCACCGCTGTATTTTCTCAAGAAAATCATGCTGTAAATTAAATCGAAATAGAAAACGACGTTAATGGGGATTCCATTGGAGTCTCTTCGTCCGGTAGAGAGCAGCATGTGATACAGGTGACACCCGATCCCGTCATGCAACTGCTTGCAAAGTCATTCATTCATTCATTCATTCAGTAGCATGTCCTTTGCAGAACCTCGCTCCCATAACAACCTTCCAGAAAACCTCTCGATCACAAGCAAGATGTCCCGCGTCTGATACACCCATCTGGAGATCATCCGCCACATCCTGCACCCAACTTCTCTTTGGCCTTCCTCTTCCTCTCTTTCCGGGCATATACCCCTCCATTATTGTTCTCTCCAAACTTTCGTGACGTTTCAAGTGACCGAAATGTATCAATTTTCTTTGTTTTATCGTCTTTAATAGCCAACCTTCTTCAATATTCAACTCTAGAAGTATGGAGTTTGCAAAGTAAAGGATAAAAATAAGCATTGAGTCATCATCATCATCATCATCATCATCATCATCTTCCACTTCTGCCGTCAAGCGTCGTGGGGAGGAATAATTTGCGTTCCAGCGCCCGGTGGACGGCACTGGATAGTGTCATTCCGTGTGGTTGTACAATGTCTCTGATGTTGTCAATCCATTTTCTTCTTGGACGTCCTCGTGGTCTCGTCGCAGATGATCTTTGATGTAAGGCAAGTGATGGTAGTTGCTGATGTTGCATTCTAACGACATGGCCAAACCACTTGATCTTCTGTCTTTCAATAAATGTGGCACAAGTTGTTGATCCCACAGTCTGTCTGATAGTAGCATTTCTTACTCGATCTCGGATTGTTAAGTTGGCAGCTCTCCTCAGGCATCTCATTTCGCAGATGTTGATTTTGCGAAGGTGTGATTTGGATAAAGTCCAGGTTTGAGATTGATAGCATAGGGTTGGTGTGAATATGCTGTTTATTATCTGTCGCTTTGCGGACATGGGTATGTTTGGATGCTTCAGTAAGGGTGACAGTTGATATGTAAGTGCACTAGCTTTTTGACATCTGATTTCAATTTCTCTGTCCAATCTGCCATCTTCTGTGATCATACTTCCAAGGTATTTGAATTCTTTAACTTGTTGCAGAGGTGTGTTATTTATCTGTATACTTAGTGGGCCTGGCGATCTGCTAACTTGCATTACTTCGGTTTTGGCTGTGTTTATACTCATATTGTATCTGCTGCAGGTTGAACTCAGATTAGTAATATGATTTTGTAGTCTGCCCTCATCGCTGTAAAACAGGCACTGATCATCTGCAAATAGAAGTTCATTTATTCCTTGTGGGTCAGTTGATTCATCTGGAGTAAAGAGTTCTAAATTCTCTGAATCTGTTCTGTCGAGACTTGCTTCTTTTGAAATTATGTCCATGTAGATATTGAATAGCAGGGGAGAGAGCACACATCCCTGTCTCACTCCTGTATTGACTGTGAACATATCTGATATACCTTCTTGTGTTCTTACTGCACTTTGGCTCGAGTGGTACATGGCTATGATGTTTTCTAGCAATTGACCTTGTATCCCATAGTCTTCAAGAATGGTCCATAATTTGTATCTGTCTACTCTATCGAAAGCCTTTTCCACAAACACAATATTCTGCTGGTCACTATATTCGATAGTTTTTTTCACAAATTTGTCTAAGTGTAAATAATGCATCAGTGCAACTTTTACCTTTCCGAAAACCGAATTGTGCTTTGCTTAACTGTTGTTCAACTATTGGTCTAGCTCTCTGTTCCAAATGTTTTGCATACATTTTCCGTATATGGCTCGGGAGTGATATACCTCTGTATGTTTCGCACTCTCTCGTATTGCCTTTCTTTTTCCATATTGGTACTATTATTGCCTGTTGCCAATCATCTGGGATTTTTCTTTCTTCCCATGCTATGTTAAAAAGTCTTGAGTAAGGGACATAATTATCTAATATTGCTATAAGGGAAATTACTAGTATTTAGAAACAAAAAAAAATAATATACTAGCTATAATATTATTGAATAATTATGAAATATCTATTTTATTTTTTTTTCTAAAAGAAAGAAGACAGTTGATATGTAAGTCTGAAATAAAGTGAAGTAGATTCGTTTAAATCTTTTTAACTTATGTTATAATATGTAGTGCTTACATTTTATAATCAACTTTACAATTCTACAGTTATTTTTAAAATTCTAGTCTCGTACTTTCAATGTAATCCAATTCGTCACCTTTTGTATACTCCCTCTGTTGGGAGGGATGAAAACATTTTTTTACTGGCCTTCTAGGGCCACACAAAAAATTTAAAGAAAATTAACCATACACATCCCAAACTTTGATATCTTTAAGAAAGAAATGAGAAGAATGAATAATTACATCTTAGGTGTATCTGATACCAGAGAGCATTATAACTTCCGAGGATTGTAGCATAATCAATTCTGGTGGAGAGAAAAAAAAACAGCTAGAAGTAGCAATTATAATGGTTATAGCAAAATAAGAAGAACAATGTGGGCTTGTAGCTATGTGATATCAATCAATCAATCAATCAATCAATCATGTGCCATGCCGGAAAATGTGGGTGGTCATGACTCGCCATTTAGGCGAATCATAATGTACTAGGCACTTTTAAAGAGGTAGTTTGCCGGTGCTTTCCTCTATGGCAGTAACCGTACTGGTTCTGTGACCGCAGTCATTGTCTCACGAAGGAGATCCTCTTCCTGCCGTCGCGAAACTTGAGACCATAACCAACAAATATCTGTTGGCTGCCCTCAAAATTTCATCAGAGAAGCGGAAGCCTGGACATTGAACAAGCAACTAGAAAGTCGAATATATGCCCTGGAGATGTGGATATACCGAAGAATATGTCGTATTTCATGGAAACAATCAAACACAAAGGCTCTAGAAAAACTGGGAATGAAACTAGAGTTGATGAAAGAAATAAACAAGAGGCAAGTGAAATATTTCGGCCACGTTAAAAGACATAACACTCTTATAAAATGTTCCACAGGTGTTATATACATTCCGCTTGTGGAAGTGGAAACGAAGCATATGCAAGGCATGTGTGTTTACATGCACAATGCCATAAATGTCATATTATCATAACTGTATATAGTATATATCCACAAATGTGACACCTAACACTAACAAACGGCAACGCTCTGTAAAAACACACATTACAACTTGTAAATATACATTGCTTTGTATGAAATAAACGTTTTAAAAAAAAATTGGTCTTCTTGTAAACAATCTAACGCTTCTATAATCTGAGGATGAGACATTAGAATGGCTTCAGTTGCAACAGCATGTGCTTCCCATCTAGTATCGGAAAGGGACTTTACCAGCTTTTCATTCACGAGGCATCCTTTCAGAATCTTCCATCTTTTGGTTGAAGCTGAGAAAAAAGTATAGATCAGTTGCACTGTATGGAAGAAGTTTACTGCCTCTAAACAAAAGTCAACGGCACTTCTGCCTACCAGATTTAGTGAATGGGCAGCACAGGGTATGTATATATAAATAATGTGCGATTCAATATTACATTTGCGATTTGCTTATGCCATGCAATTACGCTACCGGGACAATATACACATTTTTCTTGAGGACTTGTGGTACCCCCCCCCCCCCCCCAATGCTTGGTGCCCCAGGCACGTGCCTTGTTTGCTTAATGGTTAATCCATCCCTGATTACACCTTGTAAATATACATTGCTTTGTATGAAATAAACATTTTTTTTTAAAAGAGGGGGGGGGGGGGCGGGACATTTTTTTTACTGGCCACACAAAAATTTAAAGAAAATTAACCATACACATCCCAAACTTTGATACCATTAAGAAAGAAATGAGAAGACTGAATATTTACATGTTAGGTGTATCTGATACCAGAGAGCATTATAACTTCCGAGGATTGTAGCATAATCAATTCTGGTGGAGAGAAAAAAAACAGCCAGAGGTAGCAATTATAATGGTTATAGCAAAATAAGAAGAACAATGTGGGCTTGTAGCTATGTGATATCAATCAATCAATCAATCAATCAATCAATCATGTGCCATGCCGGAAAATGTGGGTGGTCATGACTCGCCATTTAGGCGAATCATAATGTACTAGGCACTTTTAAAGAGGTAGTTTGCCGGTGCTTTCCTCTATGGCAGTAACCGTACTGGTTCTATGACCGCAGTCATTGTCTCACGAAGGAGATCCTCTTCCTGCCGTCGCGAAACTTGAGACCATAACCAACAAATATCTGTCGGCTGCCCTCAAAATTTCACCAGAGAAGCTGAAGCCTGGACATTGAACAAGCAACTAGAAAGTCGGATATATGCCCTGGAGATGTGGATATACCGAAGAATATGTCGTATTTCATGGAAACAATCAAACACAGAGGCTCTAGAAAAACTGGGAATGAAACTAGAGTTGATGAAACAAATAAACAAGAGGCAAGTGAAATATTTCGGCCACGTTAAAAGACATAACACTCTTATATTTATAAATCAATATGAGGGCAAGGTTGAAGGCAAGCGAGCAAGATTTAGACATAGATACAAGTGGGAAGATAACATCAAGAGATGGAAGAACACTGAAGGAAAGTACAATCAAGGCGAGAAACAGTGTTGGTGATAAATTGCAGCCAGCCTTCATTGTGGAGACAGTACCTAATTGATTGATTGATACACAAACTGGCGGGAGGTAAAGGGAAACCACCGCTGTATTTTCTCAAGAAAATCATGCTGTAAATTAAATCGAAATAGAAAACGACGTTAATGGGGATTCCATTGGAGTCTCTTCGTCCGGTAGAGAGCAGCATGTGCTACAGGTGACACCCGATCCCGTCATGCAACTGCTTGCAAAGTCATTCATTCATTCATTCATTCATTCATTCATTCATTCAGTAGCATGTCCTTTGCAGAACCTCGCTCCCATAACAACCTTCCAGAAAACCTCTCGATCACAAGCAAGATGTCCCGCGTCTGATACACCCATCTGGAGATCATCCGCCACATCCTGCACCCAACTTCTCTTTGGCCTTCCTCTTCCTCTCTTTCCGGGCATATACCCCTCCATTATTGTTCTCTCCAGACTTTCGTGACGTTTCAAGTGACCGAAATATATCAATTTTCTTTGTTTTATCGTCTTTAATAGCCAACCTTCTTCAATATTCAACTCTAGAAGTATGGAGTTTGCAAAGTAAAGGATAAAATAAGCATTGAGTCATCATCATCATCATCATCATCATCATCATCATCATCATCATCTTCCACTTCTGCCGTCAAGCGTCGTGGGGAGGAATAATTTGCGTTCCAGCGCCCGGTGGACGGCACTGGATAGTGTCATTCCGTGTGGTTGTACAATGTCTCTGATGTCGTCAATCCATTTTCTTCTTGGACGTCCTCGTGGTCTCGTCGCAGATGATCTTTGATGTAAGGCCAGTGCTGGTAGTTGCTGATGTTGCATTCTAACGACATGGCCAAACCACTTGATCTTCTGTCTTTCAATAAATGTGGCACAAGTTGTTGATCCCACAGTCTGTCTGATAGTAGCATTTCTTACTCGATCTCGGATTGTTAAGTTGGCAGCTCTCCTCAGGCATCTCATTTCGCAGGTGTTGATTTTGCGAAGGTGTGATTTGGATAAAGTCCAGGTTTGAGATTGATAGCATAGGGTTGGTGTGAATATGCTGTTTATTATCTGTCGCTTTGCGGACATTGGTATGTTTGGATGCTTCAGTAAGGGTGACAGTTGATATGTAAGTGCACTAGCTTTTTGACATCTGATTTCAATTTCTCTGTCCAATCTGCCATCTTCTGTGAACATACTTCCAAGGTATTTGAATTCTTTAACTTGTTGCAGAGGTGTGTTATTTATCTGTATACTTAGTGGGCCTGGCGATCTGCTAACTTGCATTACTTCGATTTTGGCTGTGTTTATACTCATATTGTATCTGCTGCAGGTTGAACTCAGATTAGTAATATGATTTTGTAGTCTGCCCTCATCGCTGTAAAACAGGCACTGATCATCTGCAAATAGAAGTTCATTTATTCCTTGTGGGTCAGTTGATTCATCTGGAGTAAAGAGTTCTAAATTCTCTGAATCTGTTCTGTCGAGACTTGCTTCTTTTGAAATTCTGTCCATGTAGATATCAAATAGCAGGGGAGAGAGCACACATCCCCGTCTCACTCCTGTATTGACTGTGAACATATCTGATATAGCTTCTTGTGTTCTTACTGCACTTTGGCTCGAGTGGTACATGGCTATGATGTTTTCTAGCAGTTGCCCTTCTATCCCATAGTCTTCAAGAATGGTCCATAATTTGTATCTGTCTACTCTATCAATATCCTTTTCCTGATCCACAAACACAATATTCTGCTGGTCACTATATTCGATAGTTTTTTTCACAAATTTGTCTAAGTGTAAATAATGCATCAGTGCAACTTTTACCTTTCCGAAAACCGAATTGTGCTTTGCTTAACTGTTGTTCAACTATTGGTCTAGCTCTCTGTTCCAAATGTTTTGCATACATTTTCCGTATATGGCTCGGGAGTGATATACCTCTGTATGTTTCGCACTCTCTCGTATTGCCTTTCTTTTTCCATATTGGTACTATTATTGCCTGTTGCCAATCATCTGGGAATTTTTCTTTCTTCCCATGCTATGTTAAAAAGTCTTGAGTAAGGGACATAATTATCTAATATTGCTATAAGGGAAATTACTAGTATTTAGAAACAAAAAAAATAATATACTAGCTATAATATTATTGAATAATTATGAAATATCTATTTTATTTTTTTTTTCTAAAAGAAAGAAGACAGTTGATATTTAAGTCTGAAATAAAGTGAAGTAGATTCGTTTAAATCTTTTTAACTTATGTTATAATCTGTAGTGCTTACATTTTATAATCAACTTTACAATTCTACAGTTATTTTTAAAATTCTAGTCTCGTACTTTCAATGTAATCGAACTCGTCACATTCTGTATACTCCCTCTGTTGGGAGGGATGAAAACATTTTTTTACTGGCCTTCTAGGGCCACACAAAAAATTTAAAGAAAATTAACCATACACATCCCAAACTTTGATATCTTTAAGAAAGAAATGAGAAGAATGAATAATTACATCTTAGGTGTATCTGATACCAGAGAGCATTATAACTTCCGAGGATTGTAGCATAATCAATTCTGGTGGAGAGAAAAAAAAACAGCTAGAAGTAGCAATTATAATGGTTATAGCAAAATAAGAAGAACAATGTGGGCTTGTAGCTATGTGATATCAATCAATCAATCAATCAATCAATCATGTGCCATGCCGGAAAATGTGGGTGGTCATGACTCGCCATTTAGGCGAATCATAATGTACTAGGCACTTTTAAAGAGGTAGTTTGCCGGTGCTTTCCTCTATGGCAGTAACCGTACTGGTTCTGTGACCGCAGTCATTGTCTCACGAAGGAGATCCTCTTCCTGCCGTCGCGAAACTTGAGACCATAGCTAACAAATATCTGTTGGCTGCCCTCAAAATTTCATCAGAGAAGCGGAAGCCTGGACATTGAACAAGCAACTAGAAAGTCGAATATATGCCCTGGAGATGTGGATATACCGAAGAATATGTCGTATTTCATGGAAACAATCAAACACAAAGGCTCTAGAAAAACTGGGAATGAAACTAGAGTTGATGAAAGAAATAAACAAGAGGCAAGTGAAATATTTCGGCCACGTTAAAAGACATAACACTCTTATAAAATGTTCCACAGGTGTTATATACATTCCGCTTGTGGAAGTGAAAACGAAGCATATGCAAGGCATGTGTGTTTACATGCACAATGCCATAAATGTCATATTACCATAACTGTATATAGTATATATCCACAAATGTGACACCTAACACTAACAAACGGCAACGCTCTGTAAAAACACACATTACAACTTGTAGATATACATTGCTTTGTATGAAATAAACGTTTAAAAAAAAAATTGGTCTTCTTGTAAACAATCTAACGCTTCTATAATCTGAGGATGAGACATTAGAATGGCTTCAGTTGTAACAGTATAACAGCATGTGCTTCCCATCTAGTATCGGAAAGGGACTTTACCAGCTTTTCATTCACGAGGCATCCTTTCAGAATCTTCCATCTTTTTGTTGAAGCTGATAAAAAAGTATAGATCAGTTGCATTGTATGGAAGAAGTTTACTGCCTCTAAACAAGAGTCAACGGCACTTCTGCCTACCAGATTTAGTGAATGGGCAGCACAGGGTATGTATATATAAATAATGTGCGATTCAATATTACATTTGCGATTTGCTTATGCCATGCAATTACGCTACCGGGACAATATACACATTTTTCTTGAGGACTTGTGGTACCCCCCCCCCCCCCCCCCCCCAATGCTTGGTGCCCCAGGCACGTGCCTTGTTTGCTTAATGGTTAATCCATCCCTGATTACACCTTGTAAATATACATTGCTTTGTATGAAATAAACATTTTTTTAAAAGAGGGGGGGGGGGGCGGGACATTTTTTTACTGGCCACACACAAATTTAAAGAAAATTAACCACACACATCCCAAACTTTGATACCATTAAGAAAGAAATGAGAAGACTGAATATTTACATGTTAGGTGTATCTGATACCAGAGAGCATTATAACTTCCGAGGATTGTAGCATAATCAATTCTGGTGGAGAGAAATAAACAGCCAGAGGTAGCAATTATAATGGTTATAGCAAAATAAGAAGAACAATGTGGGCTTGTAGCTATGTGATATCAATCAATCAATCAATCAATCAATCATGTGCCATGCCGGAAAATGTGGGTGGTCATGACTCGCCATTTAGGCGAATCATAATGTACTAGGCACTTTTAAAGAGGTAGTTTGCCGGTGCTTTCCTCTATGGCAGTAACCGTACTGGTTCTATGACCGCAGTCATTGTCTCACGAAGGAGATCCTCTTCCTGCCGTCGCAAAACTTGAGACCATAACCAACAAATATCTGTCGGCTGCCCTCAAAATTTCACCAGAGAAGCTGAAGCCTGGACATTGAACAAGCAACTAGAAAGTCGGATATATGCCCTGGAGATGTGGATATACCGAAGAATATGTCGTATTTCATGGAAACAATCAAACACAGAGGCTCTAGAAAAACTGGGAATGAAACTAGAGTTGATGAAACAAATAAACAAGAGGCAAGTGAAATATTTCGGCCACGTTAAAAGACATAACACTCTTATATTTATAAATCAATATGAGGGCAAGGTTGAAGGCAAGCGAGCAAGATTTAGACATAGATACAAGTGGGAAGATAACATCAAGAGATGGAAGAACACTGAAGGAAAGTACAATCAAGGCGAGAAACAGTGTTGGTGATAAATTGCAGCCAGCCTTCATTGTGGAGACAGTACCTAATTGATTGATTGATACACAAACTGGCGGGAGGTAAAGGGAAACCACCGCTGTATTTTCTCAAGAAAATCATGCTGTAAATTAAATCGAAATAGAAAACGACGTTAATGGGGATTCCATTGGAGTCTCTTCGTCCGGTAGAGAGCAGCATGTGATACAGGTGACATCCGATCCCGTCATGCAACTGCTTGCAAAGTCATTCATTCATTCATTCATTCAGTAGCATGTCCTTTGCAGAACCTCGCTCCCATAACAACCTTCCAGAAAACCTCTCGATCACAAGCAAGATGTCCCGCGTCTGATACACCCATCTAGAGATCATCCGCCACATCCTGCACCCAACTTCTCTTTGGCCTTCCTCTTCCTCTCTTTCCGGGCATATACCCCTCCATTATTGTTCTCTCCAGACTTTCGTGACGTTTCAAGTGACCGAAATATATCAATTTTCTTTGTTTTATCGTCTTTAATAGCCAACTGTCAGGGTCTTAAACTTGGCTCGCTCTCCTAACAGTGTGAGACAGTACAAATACAACGTGATTTGACGTAAGACTCAACGACACACCGTTCAATGGATTTATTCACATATTAAGTACGGAACGATGTTCACAACAATATATATACTAGATGTTTCAATACACTTACACAATACAGCTCACAACGTCTCACTCTCAAGATGTCCAGACACTCGACTTTCAGCACAGACACCACACAACGCCTTTCTCTCTTCACACGTCTGTCCGAGTCGAAGTTCCCAAGCTGTCTGCCGCTAAGGCGCAATTCGCCTCCCACCTCAGGTGGCGTCACGAGGCATGCGTGCGTTTAGCGTCGTCCTTGCTTGACCGCTGGTCGCTTGTCAGCCAGCAGTCTTGCAGGCCGGTAACCACTATTCGCCTGGCGGCGTAACGAAGTTACGGCGTCCCTTCTGGGAGCTAAGTCGCCTGGCGGGCGTAACGATGTCACTGCATCTCTGTCTCCTTTCTGGACTCTGACACGCTCCCCCCGGCAACTTCATGAAAGATGTCATCTTTCATGTCTCATATATATATACATAATGGGTTGATATTTAAACCTTGTCAGAGTCTACCCTTTTGTTGTTATATACACATACAAATAAATACACATATGCCATAGAAATATATAAGAAATGTAAATTGCAATCAACGACATGTGGTGTTCGACCTTTAACACTTGTCAGGTTTCATCCTCTTGATGGCTGACTACCTTAATTGCATTGTTGACCCAGTCAGATCAGTAGTACCAGCTTCACGCATCTACCTCGCAGCAATTTTAAAAAAAAGTAATAATATGGTTCTTGAAACAAAAACCATCTAGCTAGACTGAAATACGACTTTTATAAGTCGTATAAAACGCTCAAACCCTGCCCTTATTTTGGTCAAGAGCTCTCGTGTTGGTCTGCAATGTCGGCACCCTCTGCCATGCTCATTAGATGTCTACCTGTAGTGTTGCCAATCTGGCAACAGCATGTCTATTTATACGCAACACATTAATAAATACATTTCAAATTATGGCCCTTTGTGTAAGGATGTAATAACACACAAATGAAAGGGAAATAATTTTAACATTCATGAAATACAATAATTTACAATAATTCTATTATTTCTTAGCGTCATCGCTTGACGTTTCTTCATATTAACGAGAAAAAGTCGGTAATATGAATACATAAATCAAGATATGATTCTAAGATTACACTACATAAATAAATAAACACACAATTCGTGTATTTCATTTTATAGATTTCTAAACATTTTAGAATCGTCATAGATATATGAACTTTTATTTGTCGTCTGCTACTTTTACTCTAAATTCCTAACTAATCCGGAAGTACACACACGAACACTAAATCAGCTGTTGTAGAAGCTTACAGAACACACTTGTTCCGGTTTGATGTAGTTACGGAAAGTGCCTTTCTCACAGTTCATGTGTTGGATGTTTCACAAAACCTTCTGGATTACGATTGACTGTTCATGTTTCACTACCGAACATTATGGATTTCGGTTAACTGCAATGGAGTAGCTGTCACTGTTCAGTTTTCACGTTCGCACACGTCATTAAAATATCCCTGGAATTATCCACACGCAGCTGTCACTGTTAAATTGGATAGTTCGCCTAAGGTAAGTTCTTTGAGCGAATGTGACACTGTTGTTGTTGGTAATATATACAATTAATAAAGTTTGCTTTCTACCACACACTACACAGTTATACAGGACAAACATTACATGAATGAGTAAAATAAGAATACTATTTATAATGGGGGTAACCCCTATCACATCACATTATAGACATTGCACAGCTTTTTGTGAATAGTAAAAAAAATTATTCACTCAATAATGGCTGTGTCGGTCTGAGTGTATTTGCACACACTGCACTCAGACATTGGTGCTTACTGGGTCGGTCGGACAACGGGACAAAAGATCGGCAATTGAATTGGTTCTGCCTGGAATATGTCGAACCTCAAAGCTATAATCTTGAAGTTTCAAAGACCAGCCTGCTACCATATGATATGAGGGTACTCCTGAATTTATAAAACGCAACGGGCTGCTGTCAGACTCCACGATGAAATGCCGTCCTAGAAGAAATCTGGACAATTTGGTTATACCCACCACTAAAGCTAGGGCTTCCAACTGAGGAATGGACCACGCCCGTTCTCTGGGCTTTAGTTTCCTGGATACGAAGTAAACGGGATGGAGTATGTTGTTATACTCCTGCAACAAGACTGCTCCAATCGCCACGGAGCTAGCATCTGTACGCAATCTGAAAGGTAAACGGAGATTGGGCAATTTCAGGATAAGATTGTTTACGCTATTATCAGAAAAACCCGCAAGTACTTTGTTAAATGCAATTTTTAGGCATTCATTGTGTACAATTTTCTCCGGTTTATCTTTTGTTAGTAAATTAGTAAACACTTCGGTCAGTTCGGAAAACTCAGGAATAAACTGTCGGTAGTAATTTATTAATCCCAAAAGACTTCTGACTTGTTTCTTAGTAGTCGGAAGTGATAGTTTTAATATTTTGGACACAATTTTATCGTCTGTCATGACAAAGCCATTGGATATTTTGTACCCCAAGAAAGTTATTTCCTGGTAGGCTATGTCTACTTTCGCAGGCTTTACAGTCAGTCCGTGCTGTCTAATACGTTCAAATGTCTGTCCTAACGTCTTAATGTGCTCTGTCATTGTCTCTGTGTGAACACAGATGTCTCTATATAGCAAATTATGTTAGGGATGTCTACAAGAAGAAGTCGTGTCATACGAACGAAGGTGGCAGGGGCATTAACAAGCCCAAATGGAAGTTTGCACCATTCGTACAGTCCCCACGGTGTGGCAAATGCTGTCATATGTCTGCTCTGTTCGTCTACTTCTATCTGATAATATCCTTTAGTCATATCTAACGTCGTAAAGAACCTAGCGCCTGTCAGTTCTGTCAGAAGATCGTCAGTGTTTGCCATTGGCTCCAAATCTAGAACAGTAATTTTATTTAGCTTCCTATAGTCGATGCACAGTCTTATTGTATTGTCCTTTTTACGTATTATCACCATTGGCGATGAGAAGTCTGACTGGGATCGTCTTATGATGTTGTTTTTCTCTAAGTTGATTATTTCTTGGTGCAAATGTTCTTTGTAGTGTACTGGGATGGTGTATGGTCTGCATCTTATGGGTGTGTTTGATGTGAGTGTGATGTGATGCTTTACTAATTCTGTTTGTCCTGGGTTGTTGGAAAAGATGGTGTTGTACTGCTGTATAAGCTGTTTGCAACTGTTTGTCTCTGCTTGAGTTAACTTTGGATTGATTTTGATATCCTTCAAGCAGCTTGTCGTGTCTAATGTAGGTGTTGGAATCTCGTCACTAGCATCGTCATCTTCGTGATCTATTATCACTGTACACGCTGTCGTATCGTCTTGTTCGTTGTCTCTGGTGTTTCTTAGCATATTTATGTGATATATTTTATGTTTGTCTTTTATTAGGATTTCGTAGTCTACAGGTGAAATCTGTCTCGTCACTTTAAAAGGTCCCTGCCAAGAATCCGTCAGTAAATGTCTGTCACTAGGTAGTAGAAGAAGAACGTCCTGTCCAGGTGTCAAAGTTATCGTCCTGTTACCTTTGTCAGCATACTGTCTATAAGTAGCACCAGATAGTTTTAGTGCATTCTTTGCAATAATACATGATTTGATGATTCTTTCACGCAATGATGTAACATATACGTATGATGATATGGGTTTAAGTACTGGAGTAGAGTCAGTTAACATTTGGTGATAAATGGTCAATGGGCCGCGTGGTTTGGCACCATAGATAAGTTCAAAAGGAGAGAAACCGGTACTAGCATGTGGTACCTCGCGATAAGCAAAAAGAATAGCTGGTAGATATATATCCCAGTTATTGGGGTGCTCTTGCGTTACTTTTGCAAGCATGTGCTTTAGATCCCCGTTAAATTTTTCCACAATTCCACTGCTGTGAGGATGGTAGGGGGAATTGAAACATTGCTTCACTCCCAACATTTTGGTGAAAGCCTGAGTCGATGCGGCAATAAACTGAGTGCCCCTATCAGATTGGATAGTATCTGGAAAACCCATCCTAGAAAAAATATGGAAGAAAACTTCCATTATGTCATTGGCAGTTATGTTCTTTAGCGGAATAGCTTCTGGCCAGCGACTACATTGATCAATGACAGTTAGAATATATTTATTCCCTCTAGTTGTTGTATGATTGAGAGGGCCCACTATGTCAACAGATAGTTTTTCAAAAGGTCGACTGGCTAAGTCAGTGACTTGTAACTTTGCCTGTGGGTGTTTACCTTTTTTTTATCAGTTTCTGGCAGGTGTCACAAGTTCTGCAATATGCTTTAATGTCATTGCAGAATTTGGGCCAATGAAACTGTGTCAATAATCTAGATCTGGTCTTAACGTATGCCATATGCCCTGCAAGAGGTATATCGTGGGCAAGATGTAAGGCTTGCTTGCGATAATTTGTTGGCAAAACAGTTTGCTCTGTGGTGTTGTCACCTCTGGTGTAATACCTGGTGAGTATATCATTTTTCACAGCAAAATGCCATTTTGCATTCTTGGTTACCTTTGGCTTTTGGCCGATCAGATTAAAGTATTTTGACAATGAAGGATCAGCTTTTTGAGCAGTTACAAATGTTTCCTTCATAGTGTTTGTAGGTAGTGTTACTGGGCTGAGTGATTGTATAGCCTCAGTTTGCTTACTTTCATCTTGCACTCTAGCAGTAGCTCTAGTTACTGCGTTCACACATTCAATGATATCAGATGATGATGGAACAATGGTATCAATGATGTCATGAGAACTTAGTGCTACATTAGCTACCATACAATCAATAGGTGGTGTGACATTTTCAATGATGACATTTGATGTTGATGTTATGTTATCATCAATACACAGAGATGTTATGTCATGAGGTTTATCATTCACCTCAGGTAAATTTCCAATAATTACATCACACACTGGGTTTGTTAATACAGCGCACTTTACTTTCCCAGTGAGGAAAGGTGTTTCAATATATGCCCATGCTATGGGTATTTCTCAATATTGCCTGAGAATGTTCTGCATGTTACGTGCCTGCCTGTATAGTCTGTAGGCATTATGAATGTTCTTTTCAGACCAATGAGTGAACTGCCTGTATCACGAAGGACTGTAGCAGATTTGCCATTTACATATCCGTGATGGATGTTTATTCTGCCTTTTGAATCTACTACCAAATTAGCTTCTTCATTGGCAATAGGGATGGCGTGACCGCATGTTAAAATGCCATCTTCATAAAAGGTGTTACAAACAGAGCATTTGTTTGCGCTAAATATGTCAAAAGCCTGTGCTGAGTTCACAGGATGTTTCTCTGGCTCTTCTTCATCAGACGCCGAACTATCAAACAAGGCGGCATTTGCTTTGTTGGTCATATGCCTGCCCTTACAATCTTTCCGATGGTGTCCGTACGCCTTACAGAGGAAACATTTACGCAAATTTGAAGGATTTACGCTCCTTATCTTGTCTGTTTACCATGTTTAGCAGGTAAGTATGATAGCCAGGGTTTTTATCACACATCTCATTCTGATGATGAAAGTATTTACAATAATTGCAATGGTTAAACTTCTCAGAAGTAGGCCTATGAGGTTTCTGCCTACTATAGGGTTTGTCATAGTTAGCCGCTGCTACAAAGTTAATGTCAGTAGCTTCAGTGGCAAAGCAATGTTTGTTGGCTGTGTAGTACGCCGAACCACGTCTTTCAATTTCATCCACACTAGTGCATTCGTTCTCTAACAAAAATTTTGAAAATGCTGAAGGAATCGATGATACAATTTTGTCTCTAATGATTAGATCTTCTAATCTCTGATAATTTTTGTCAATTTTAGCTGCTGAAGTCCATTTGGTGAATATATCTCGGACTAAGCAGAGGTAATCAGAGAACGTTTGAGTCGGTTTTGGGCTCAACTTACTGAATTGTTCTCTGTAACCTGCCTCATCTAACATAAAATGTGCCATAATCTTAGATTTCAGATAATGGTAATCTTTTCTGAGGTCTTTGGGGATGGTTTCAATTACTTTAAGAGGTTCCCCTGACAAACTCCTCATGTACACAATATTCCATTCAGACAGTGGAACTTGATAATGTTCCATTAACGTTTCAAAATTTTGGGTAAAGGCTGCGATGCAGTCACCCGAGGTATAATTACGTACAATACCTTGATATTTCTTGTACTGGTTCTCTTTCTCCAGTCTCTCAGATTTCTTAGACTCTTTGTTAATGGCAGTCTCAGTGTCAAGTTGTTTCATCTTCAACTGTAACTCAAGTTCTTCTCTCTTGCTCTGAGCTGCAATTTCTGCCTTCTTTAACTCAGTATCTATCTCAGCTTGCTTTGTCTTTGCAGCCAGTTCTAATTCGGCTTGCTTTGTCTTTGCAGCCAGTTCTAATTCGGCTTGCTTTGTCTTTTCGGACAATTCTGCATGCTTTAAGGCTGTGTCTGCCTCTACTTGCTTGGCAGCCATCTCTGCCTGCTTTAATGTTCTTTCAGCCACTCTTTCTTCGCGTTCACAGTATTCAGCGTATTTCTTCTCACTCCACTTTGTCAATTCATCACCATGTAACTGTAATTTTATCCCCATATCAATGAAATCAAATAATGAAGACATGATGAAAAATGTCAATGAAATACCAGCCACACAAAATATGTTATAAGTGGTTAGTAATGAACAATTTACACTTGAGTTCTATTGACGATGCGTGCCTAAAATTGCATCCTTAAAGTATATGAAAAGAAAAAATATACTCAAGTGCCCTGGATGCGGTGAAGAACGGTTGGAAATCGGGCTAGGAACTGTAGGGTCGTTACTTCAAAACCACAAATGACCTCTACGGCAAGGTTTAGGATGGTACGGAAAAACCTGCTTTGTTTTTGGAGAAAAATGAATTAATGTCTATTTGTTGGTGTGTGCCTGCTTGTCACTAAGTATTGATTAGGTTTGTATGGCGTTGAGTGTAGTTGTAGGTCGTAAGTTTGTCTGTCAACAATTTTTTTTTTTTTCAAAACAAGTTACTTTCTTTCCAAACACTTTTCGCGTTCCACAACTCAATGCACAAATACAATCTACACTTATGTTAACACTTTACAACATTGATGACACATCACTTACATCAAGATAACATTCAGTAAGGACATAGACATCAAGTTTACAAGATGGCGACAAGGTCAAAATGGCGACAAGATCACAATGTCGACAAGGTCAAAACGGTGACAAGTTTCACAAATCACAAATGCTTGACACGGTTACGAAATCAAACAATATGTATGCATTGTACGTTTACAAATAGTCTTACACATGTTTAAACAATGTAGTTAATAATGAATATGAGCCTTCCACGATCACATTTACATGTACTATAAAGTTTGACAAAAATTTCACGTTTACAAACTCTAGTTTTAACTCGCTAATCACTAAAACACGTTCATATCAAATCCCGGACGAATGCCACCACGTCCACACATGTCAGGGTCTTAAACTTGGCTCGCTCTCCTAACAGTGTGAGACAGTACAAATACAACGTGATTTGACGTAAGACTCAACGACACACCGTTCAATGGATTTATTCACATATTAAATACGGAACGATGTTCACAACAATATATATACTAGATGTTTCAATACACTTACACAATACAGCTCACAACGTCTCACTCTCAAGATGTCCAGACACTCGACTTTCAGCACAGACACCACACAACGCCTTTCTCTCTTCACACGTCTGTCCGAGTCGAAGTTCCCAAGCTGTCTGCCGCTAAGGCGCAACTCGCCTCCCACCTCAGGTGGCGTCACGAGGCATGCGTGCGTTTAGCGTCGTCCTTGCTTGACCGCTGGTCGCTTGTCAGCCAGCAGTCTTGCAGGCCGGTAACCACTATTCGCCTGGCGGCGTAACGAAGTTACGGCGTCCCTTCTGGGAGCTAAGTCGCCTGGCGGGCGTAACGATGTCACTGCATCTCTGTCTCCTTTCTGGACTCTGACACCAACCTTCTTCAATATTCAACTCTAGAAGTATGGAGTTTGCAAAGTAAAGGATAAAAATAAGCATTGAGTCATCATCATCATCATCATCATCATCATCATCATCATCATCTTCCACTTCTGCCGTCAAGCGTCGTGGGGAGGAATAATTTGCGTTCCAGCGCCCGGTGGACGGCACTGGATAGTGTCATTCCGTGTGGTTGTACAATGTCTCTGATGTCGTCAATCCATTTTCTTCTTGGACGTCCTCGTGGTCTCGTCGCAGATGATCTTTGATGTAAGGCCAGTGATGGTAGTTGCTGATGTTGCATTCTAACGACATGGCCAAACCACTTGATCTTCTGTCTTTCAATAAATGTGGCACAAGTTGTTGATCCCACAGTCTGTCTGATAGTAGCATTTCTTACTCGATCTCGGATTGTTAAGTTGGCAGCTCTCCTCAGGCATCTCATTTCGCAGGTGTTGATTTTGCGAAGGTGTGATTTGGATAAAGTCCAGGTTTGAGATTGATAGCATAGGGTTGGTGTGAATATGCTGTTTATTATCTGTCGCTTTGCGGACATGGGTATATTTGGATGTTTCAGTAAGGGTGATAGTTGATATGTAAGTGCACTAGCTTTTTGACATCTGATTTCAATTTCTCTGTCCAATCTGCCATCTTCTGTGATCATACTTCCAAGGTATTTGAATTCTTTAACTTGTTGCAGAGGTGTGTTATTTATCTGTATACTTAGTGGGCCTGGCGATCTGCTAACTTGCATTACTTCGGTTTTGGCTGTGTTTATACTCATATTGTATCTGCTGCAGGTTGAACTCAGATTAGTAATATGATTTTGTAGTCTGCCCTCATCGCTGTAAAACAGGCACTGATCATCTGCAAATAGAAGTTCATTTCAAAACAATGTTTTCCCGTAGTGAATTTGAATAACGAAGACACAAACAATAGATTGCACGATTTATTGCCTGGCATATTTCGCTGCATCTCGTCAGGTACATACTGCAGAAATCACACAACTTACGTGAAATTAACTAGATAAATCCTTCAAGTTGAAATATACACAATTTCGCACAGTAATGTCGATTGTCTACCACGGTAATTTTAAGCTGACTAACATGTCTTTCTGTTTACACAATTCTGGCTTACGTTGATAGATCATAATTGCTTCTGCAAATTTTAACAAGCGAGTATTTTGTGTTCTAAACAACACGCGAAATGCAGTGTCTCTGGACACAACATGGCGACTGGCGACAATGTGCCTGCCGATTGAAGACGCCGGGAGCTTCCGGTGTGTCGGCTCCTCGTGGCTATCATCTCCTGTGTGTTGTATCTTGTTGACCCATTGAGGTATGTGTTCTGACACCCGTTTGTTAAGCTGTCTCTCCGTTCGACCAATGTAAACGGCCTGGCATCTACATGTGAATTGGTAAATACAATTGTTTGTGGCGTACAGAGGAACAGGCTCTTTGACTGTTGGTGTAGGAATGGGTACGGTTTTACATCTAATGACTGGAGTTGCCGCACAGAATGTTCGACCTACTGCTGTAGTAAGCCGGTCTTGTAGACGTTGCATTACGTCATCCCCTCGAAAGGTTAGCTGGATGAATACCTTGAGTTTAGGGACTGTAGTTACGTCTGCTTTGGGTTTGGGCTGTTGGCAATGGCGCTTTATAAATCCTGTGGAGTACCCATTCAGGTTTAAGACATTCTTCAGAGTTTCAAATTCCTCTGTCAGTGTGTCCTGGGTGCATATACAGGTGTGAAGCTCTGAAAATTTAGGTATTGGCCAGTCCATGTTTCTTTGCGATACACCGATCTTTGAATTGTGCCGTCTGCTCTACGTCTCATTAGAATATCTAGGAACGGTAACGCTTCGTTGTGTTCGTGTTCCATAGATAGAGAGATGTTTTTATGCGTCTTGTTCATTGTGGCCTGAAACGATGTTGCTTGTAGCTCGTCTGTGGTGATAATTAATATATCGTCCACATAACGCCGGTAAAAGGCCAAGTTGTTGATGTCTGAGGATCTCTTTTCTTCTAAGTGTGCCATGAAGATGTCCGCTAGAATAGGACCAAGAGGACTCCCCATGGCCACTCCGTCAATTTGGCGGTATGACTTAGTTAGAAAATTGAATTGGATGTTGGCGGTACATAGTAGTAGTAGCCTCTCCAGAATAGGTGTTCGGTATGCCTAATTTTAGTTGTTTGTCTTCAATGCGTTCCCTTATTATTTTCACTGTCTCCTCTAATGGAACGTTAGTGAATAGGGAGGCTATATCCATGGATGCCATGTGTTTGTTATTTATGTCCATAGTATCCAATAATTCCACCAATTGGAATGTATCTCTGAGTATTTTTGGATCGAAGGACTGTCGTACTGGCTTTAACATTTCGGCTAACCATCTCGCCATTCGGTGTTGTGCAGAGTTAACCATGGACAGGATAGGTCTTAGCGGGATGCCGGGCTTGTGAAGTTTGGGTAGACCGTACATCTGATGGAGTGTGCGAGCCACGTGGTGTGAGCGTTTTTGCAGTGGCCTCACTGATGAGTCCCGCATTCACAAGTGACTGGATCTCTTTCCTCATTATAGCATCCAGGTCCTCCGACTTGTTTACTTTTTGATCTATCCTGAATTTGGATTCATCTGACAATATTACATCCATTTTTCTCTGGTAATCTGACATGTCCATCAGTACTGTACCGCTCCCTTTGTCAGGTTTCAGTATGACGAGGGTTTTGTTAGCCTTTAACGCTTTTAAGGCAGTAAGGTGTTCGTTGGTCAGCGGACACGTCTGTTTAGAGGGTGTTGTGCGATACTGGTGTTCTAAATCTACCAGTTTGGCCTTCAGCCACCCGACCGACTCAGCAGAGGTAGGTGATAACTTGGAGACTTGATCAAACAACATTTCAAACTGTGCTTGTGACTCAACACGATTGATGTGTTTAGGCTTTATGCATAATTTTAATCCGTATGCAAGGGCCTCTGTTTCAATGTTGTTGAGTACGTATGACGATAAGTTCCTCACATACTTCTCTGGGTTGTCTAGTACTGACGTTGTTACCTTTTCAGTGCTCAGTGATTTGTTGAGGCGAGCATTCTCTGCGATTTTCACCTTGTACACTGCTTCTGTACAGAATTTAGTGAACTTCAAGTAGCCATACAAGCTCAATTCTTTGGTGACGTAGTAGGCAGAACTGTGTGTACGCTTCAAGTTGGCCAGCTTGGACTGGGTTTCTTCTATCTGGTTTTTTGTCAGTCGTCTCAGGTTTTTTCTTGTCGGACATATTCTGTCCGTCCTCAGAGATCTGAAATACCGGTGAGGAAATATCCCCGTCCTTAGGCATTCCTCGAGAAATCTCAATCGACAATCCTGTAGCGATATTTTACACTTCAGCTTGAGTAATCCATCTAATCGCTTCACAGTTGGTAATGGGAGGCGACGTTTGAGAAATTCAAAACAATGTTTTCCCGTAGTGAATTTGAATAACGAAGACACAAGCAATAGATTGCACGATTTATTGCCTGGCATATTTCGCTGCATCTCGTCAGGTACATACTGCAGAAATCACACAACTTACGTGAAATTAACTAGATAAATCCTTCAAGTTGAAATATACACAATTTCGCACAGTAATGTCGATTGTCTACCACGGTAATTTTAAGCTGACTAACATGTCTTTCTGTTTACACAATTCTGGCTTACGTTGATAGATCATAATTGCTTCTGCAAATTTTAACAAGCGAGTATTTTGTGTTCTAAACAACACGCGAAACAACACGCGAAACAACACGCTCATCAGTGAGGCCACTGCAAAAACGCTCACATCACGTGGCTCGCACACTCCACAGATGTACGGTCTACCCAAACTTCACAAGCCCGGCATCCCGCTAAGACCTATCCTGTCCATGGTTAACTCTGCACAACACCGAATGGCGAGATGGTTAGCCGAAATGTTAAAGCCAGTACGACAGTCCTTCGATCCAAAAATACTCAGAGATACATTCCAATTGGTGGAATTATTGGATACTATGGACATAAATAACAAACACATGGCATCCATGGATATAGCCTCCCTATTCACTAACGTTCCATTAGAGGAGACAGTGAAAATAATAAGGGAACGCATTGAAGACAAACAACTAAAATTAGGCATACGAACACCTATTCTGGAGAGGCTACTACTACTATGTACCGCCAACATCCAATTCAATTTTCTAACTAAGTCATACCGCCAAATTGACGGAGTGGCCATGGGGAGTCCTCTTGGTCCTATTCTAGCGGACATCTTCATGGCACACTTAGAAGAAAAGAGATCCTCAGACATCAACAACTTGGCCTTTTACCGGCGTTATGTGGACGATATATTAATTATCACCACAGACGAGCTACAAGCAACATCGTTTCAGGCCACAATGAACAAGACGCATAAAAACATCTCTCTATCTATGGAACACGAACACAACGAAGCGTTACCGTTCCTAGATATTCTAATGAGACGTAGAGCAGACGGCACAATTCAAAGATCGGTGTATCGCAAAGAAACATGGACTGGCCAATACCTAAATTTTCAGAGCTTCACACCTGTCCAGTACAAACGGGGCTTAGTACGGACCTTGTTTGACCGTGCTAGAAAGATATGCACCCAGGACACACTGACAGAGGAATTTGAAATTCTGAAGAATGTCTTAAACCTGAATGGGTACTCCACAGGATTTATAAAGCGCCATTGCCAACAGCCCAAACCCAAAGCAGACGTAACTACAGTCCCTAAACTCAAGGTATTCATCCAGCTAACCTTTCGAGGGGATGACGTAATGCAACGTCTACAAGACCGGCTTACTACAGCAGTAGGTCGAACATTCTGTGCGGCAACTCCAGTCATTAGATGTAAAACCGTACCCATTCCTACACCAACAGTCAAAGAGCCTGTTCCTCTGTACGCCACAAACAATTGTATTTACCAATTCACATGTAGATGCCAGGCCGTTTACATTGGTCGAACGGAGAGACAGCTTAACAAACGGGTGTCAGAACACATACCTCAATGGGTCAACAAGATACAACACACAGGAGATGATAGCCACGAGGAGCCGACACACCGGAAGCTCCCGGCGTCTTCAATCGGCAGGCACATTGTCGCCAGTCGCCATGTTGTGTCCAGAGACACTGCATTTCGCGTGTTGTTTAGAACACAAAATACTCGCTTGTTAAAATTTGCAGAAGCAATTATGATCTATCAACGTAAGCCAGAATTGTGTAAACAGAAAGACATGTTAGTCAGCTTAAAATTACCGTGGTAGACAATCGACATTACTGTGCGAAATTGTGTATATTTCAACTTGAAGGATTTATCTAGTTAATTTCACGTAAGTTGTGTGATTTCTGCAGTATGTACCTGACGAGATGCAGCGAAATATGCCAGGCAATAAATCGTGCAATCTATTGTTTGTGTCTTCGTTATTCAAATTCACTACGGGAAAACATTGTTTTGAATTTCTCAAACGTCGCCTCCCATTACCAACTGTGAAGCGATTAGATGGATTACTCAAGCTGAAGTGTAAAATATCGCTACAGGATTGTCGATTGAGATTTCTCGAGGAATGCCTAAGGACGGGGATATTTCCTCACCGGTATTTCAGATCTCTGAGGACGGACAGAATATGTCCGACAAGAAAAAACCTGAGACGACTGACAAAGAACCAGATAGAAGAAACCCAGTCCAAGCTGGCCAACTTGAAGCGTACACACAGTTCTGCCTACTACGTCACCAAAGAATTGAGCTTGTATGGCTACTTGAAGTTCACTAAATTCTGTACAGAAGCAGTGTACAAGGTGAAAATCGCAGAGAATGCTCGCCTCAACAAATCACTGAGCACTGAAAAGGTAACAACGTCAGTACTAGACAACCCAGAGAAGTATGTGAGGAACTTATCGTCATACGTACTCAACAACATTGAAACAGAGGCCCTTGCATACGGATTAAAATTATGCATAAAGCCTAAACACATCAATCGTGTTGAGTCACAAGCACAGTTTGAAATGTTGTTTGTTCAAGTCTCCAAGTTATCACCTACCTCTGCTGAGTCGGTCGGGTGGCTGAAGGCCAAACTGGTAGATTTAGAACACCAGTATCGCACAACACCCTCTAAACAGACGTGTCCGCTGACCAACGAACACCTTACTGCCTTAAAAGCGTTAAAGGCTAACAAAACCCTCGTCATACTGAAACCTGACAAAGGGAGCGGTACAGTACTGATGGACATGTCAGATTACCAGAGAAAAATGGATGTAATATTGTCAGATGAATCCAAATTCAGGATAGATCAAAAAGTAAACAAGTCGGAGGACCTGGATGCTATAATGAGGAAAGAGATCCAGTCACTTGTGAATGCGGGACTCATCAGTGAGGCCACTGCAAAAACGCTCACACCACGTGGCTCGCACACTCCACAGATGTACGGTCTACCCAAACTTCACAAGCCCGGCATCCCGCTAAGACCTATCCTGTCCATGGTTAACTCTGCACAACACCGAATGGCGAGATGGTTAGCCGAAATGTTAAAGCCAGTACGACAGTCCTTCGATCCAAAAATACTCAGAGATACATTCCAACTGGTGGAATTATTGGATACTATGGACATAAATAACAAACACATGGCATCCATGGATATAGCCTCCCTATTCACTAACGTTCCATTAGAGGAGACAGTGAAAATAATAAGGGAACGCATTGAAGACAAACAACTAAAATTAGGCATACGAACACCTATTCTGGAGAGGCTACTACTACTATGTACCGCCAACATCCAATTCAATTTTCTAACTAAGTCATACCGCCAAATTGACGGAGTGGCCATGGGGAGTCCTCTTGGTCCTATTCTAGCGGACATCTTCATGGCACACTTAGAAGAAAAGAGATCCTCAGACATCAACAACTTGGCCTTTTACCGGCGTTATGTGGACGATATATTAATTATCACCACAGACGAGCTACAAGCAACATCGTTTCAGGCCACAATGAACAAGACGCATAAAAACATCTCTCTATCTATGGAACACGAACACAACGAAGCGTTACCGTTCCTAGATATTCTAATGAGACGTAGAGCAGACGGCACAATTCAAAGATCGGTGTATCGCAAAGAAACATGGACTGGCCAATACCTAAATTTTCAGATCTTCACACCTGTCCAGTACAAACGGGGCTTAGTACGGACCTTGTTTGACCGTGCTAGAAAGATATGCACCCAGGACACACTGACAGAGGAATTTGAAACTCTGAAGAATGTCTTAAACCTGAATGGGTACTCCACAGGATTTATAAAGCGCCATTGCCAACAGCCCAAACCCAAAGCAGACGTAACTACAGTCCCTAAACTCAAGGTATTCATCCAGCTAACCTTTCGAGGGGATGACGTAATGCAACGTCTACAAGACCGGCTTACTACAGCAGTAGGTCGAACATTCTGTGCGGCAACTCCAGTCATTAGATGTAAAACCGTACCCATTCCTACACCAACAGTCAAAGAGCCTGTTCCTCTGTACGCCACAAACAATTGTATTTACCAATTCACATGTAGATGCCAGGCCGTTTACATTGGTCGAACGGAGAGACAGCTTAACAAACGGGTGTCAGAACACATACCTCAATGGGTCAACAAGATACAACACACAGGAGATGATAGCCACGAGGAGCCGACACACCGGAAGCTCCCGGCGTCTTCAATCGGCAGGCACATTGTCGCCAGTCGCCATGTTGTGTCCAGAGACACTGCATTTCGCGTGTTGTTTAGAACACAAAATACTCGCTTGTTAAAATTTGCAGAAGCAATTATGATCTATCAACGTAAGCCAGAATTGTGTAAACAGAAAGACATGTTAGTCAGCTTAAAATTACAGTGGTAGACAATCGACATTACTGTGCGAAATTGTGTATATTTCAACTTGAAGGATTTATCTAGTTAATTTCACGTAAGTTGTGTGATTTCTGCAGTATGTACCTGACGAGATGCAGCGAAATATGCCAGAAGTTCATTTATTCCTTGTGGGTCAGTTGATTCATCTGGAGTAAAGAGTTCTAAATTCTCTGAATCTGTTCTGTCGAGACTTGCTTCTTTTGAAATTCTGTCCATGTAGATATTGAATAGCAGGGGAGAGAGCACACATCCCTGTCTCACTCCTGTATTGACTGTGAACATATCTGATATACCTTCTTGTGTTCTTACTGCACTTTGGCTCGAGTGGTACATGGCTATGATGTTTTCTAGCAGTTGCCCTTCTATCCCATAGTCTTCAAGAATGGTCCATAATTTGTATCTGTCTACTCTATCGAAAGCCTTTTCCACAAACACAATATTCTGCTGGTCACTATATTCGATAGTTTTTTTCACAAATTTGTCTAAGTGTAAATAATGCATCAGTGCAACTTTTACCTTTCCGAAAACCGAATTGTGCTTTGCTTAACTGTTGTTCAACTATTGGTCTAGCTCTCTGTTCCAAATGTTTTGCATACATTTTCCGTATATGGCTCAGGAGTGATATACCTCTGTATGTTTCGCACTCTCTCGTATTGCCTTTCTTTTTCCATATTGGTACTATTATTGCCTGTTGCCAATCATCTGGGATTTTTCTTTCTTCCCATGCTATGTTAAAAAGTCTTGAGTAAGGGACATAATTATCTAATATTGCTATAAGGGAAATTACTAGTATTTAGAAACAAAAAAAAATATACTAGCTATAATATTATTGAATAATTATGAAATATCTATTTTATTTTTTTTTTCTAAAAGAAAGAAGACAGTTGATATTTAAGTCTGAAATAAAGTGAAGTAGATTCGTTTAAATCTTTTTAACTTATGTTATAATCTTTAGTGCTTACATTTTATAATCAACTTTACAATTCTACAGTTATTTTTAAAATTCTAGTCTCGTACTTTCAATGTAATGTACTTATCCAGATACTGTACACTCCCTCTGTTGGGAGGGATGAAACCAGTTAGTTCATTGCATGCCTGTCGACATGTTTATGTTGAATGTTGGACTAAAACACACTCTCAGTTTGGTAATGAACCATAATGTTGAATATTTTACTTCTTCATGTTAATGTATGAAACTTGCTCATGGTCTCCAAGTAGTCCTTAGCTCTCCATACAAGAGCATTCACAAAAGTGGACATACGACAGCATAGATGTGAAGGTTGTGAAACAAGAACTCTTAGATGTTCTGTGTGAGGACAGGAGTCGCAGCTTCAGTAAAATGGTAGACGTAGCTGGAGGTAGCATCATTCAAGAAACGGCAGGGGGCAGCAACTCAGAATCAAGAATGGTTGAGAACAGGTGTAAGGCATCAGTAAAACATGGAAATTGTTGTCAAGTGTCAGAAAATGTGTCTTCTTGTGCTGGAACTGGCAGTCTGAAGAAACATAAGAGAACACATACAGGAGAGAAACTTTACAAGTGTGATGATTGTGGTGCTTCTTTTATTCAAATTTGCAATTTAAAGCTTCATATGCTAAGACATACAGGAGATAAACCTTACATTTGTGATGATTGTTGTGCTTCTTTCAAGTGTGCTAGCCATCTGAAACGCCATAAGAGAACACATACAGGAGAGAAACCTTACAAGTGTGATGATTGTGGTGCTGCTTTTGCTTATTCTAGCAATCTGCAGACCCACAAGAGGATACATACAGGAGAGAAACCTTACATGTGTGATGATTGTGGTGCTTCTTTTACTCAATCTGGCAATCTGAAGTCTCACAAGAGGATACATACAGGAGAGAAATCTTACAAGTGTGATGATTGTGATGGTTCTTTTACTCAAGCTGGCAGTTTGAAGTACCATAGGAGAAAACATACAGGAGAGAAACCTTTCAAGTGTGATGATTGTGGTGCTTCTTTTAAGCATACTAGTGATCTGAAGTACCACATGGGAATACATACAGGAAAGAAACCTTACGAGTGTGATATTTGTGGTGTTTCCTTTACTAAACCTAGCCTTCTGAAGATCCATAGGAGAAAACATACAGGAGAGAAACCTTACAAGTGTGATGATTGTGGTGCTTCTTTTAAGCATGCTAGCAATCTGAAGAACCATAAGAGAATACATACAGGTGAGAAACCTTTTAAGTGTGATGATTGTGGTGCTTCTTTCACGTGTGCTAGAAATCTAAAGGACCATAAAAGAACACATACAGGAGAGATACCTTACAAGTGTGATGATTGTGGTGCTTATTTTAAGCATGCTAGCAATCTGAAGAACCATAAGAGAAAACATACAGGAGAGAAACTTTACAAGTGTGATGATTGTGGCATTTCTTATACTCACACTGTCAGTTTGAAGTACCATTTGAGAACACATACAGGAGTGAAGCCTTACAAGTGTGATGATTGTGGTGCTTCTTTTAATCAATCCAGCCATCTGAAGAACCATAAGAGAACACATACAGGAGAGAAACCTTACAAGTGTGATGATTGTGGTGTTTCTTTTACTCAAACTGGCAGTTTGAAGTACCATAGGAGAACACATACATGAGAGAAACTTTACAAGTGTGATTATTGTGGTGCTGCTATTTTTTTTGTATCTAGCCATCTGAGGGACCATAACTGAACACATACATGAGAGAAATCTTACAAGTGTGATGATTGTGGTGCTCTTTCTACTCGAGCTAGCAGTTTGAAATACCATTAGCAAACACATACAGGAGAGAAACCTTTCAAGAGTGATGATTGTGGTGTTTCATTCACTAACGCTGACAGTTTGAAGCCTCACAAGAAAACTAAACATGGAGAGAAACCTTTCAAATGTGATTATTGTGGTGCTACTTTTGCTTATGCTAGCAATCTGAAGAACCTTAAGAGAACACATACAGGAGAAAAACCTGACAAGTGTTATGATTATGGTGTTTCATTTACTCAAGCTGGCAGTTTGAAGTACCATATAAAGATATAAAAAGGAGAGAAACCTGAAAAAAAAAAAAAAAAAAAAAAAAATGGGAGGGATGAAAACATTTTTTTACTGGCCTTCTAGGGCCACACAAAAAATTTAAAGAAAATTAACCATACACATCCCAAACTTTGATACCATTAAGAAAGAAATGAGAAGACTGAATATTTACATGTTAGGTGTATCTGATACCAGAGAGCATTATAACTTCCGAGGATTGTAGCATAATCAATTCTGGTGGAGAGAAAAAAACAGCCAGAAGTAGCGATTATAATGGTTATAGCAAAATAAGAAGAACAATGTGGGCTTGTAGCTATGTGATATCAATCAATCAATCAATCAATCATGTGCCATGCCGGAAAATGTGGGTGGTCATGACTCGCCATTTAGGCGAATCATAATGTACTAGGCACTTTTAAAGAGGTAGTTTGCCGGTGCTTTCCTCTATGGCAGTAACCGTACTGGTTCTGTGACCGCAGCCATTGTCTCACGAAGGAGATCCTCTTCCTGCCGTCGCGAAACTTGAGACCATAGCTAACAAATATCTGTTGGCTGCCCTCAAAATTTCATCAGAGAAGCGGAAGCCTGGACATTGAACAAGCAACTAGAAAGTCGAATATATGCCCTGGAGATGTGGATATACCGAAGAATATGTCGTATTTCATGGAAACAATCAAACACAAAGGCTCTAGAAAAACTGGGAATGAAACTAGAGTTGATGAAAGAAATAAACAAGAGGCAAGTGAAATATTTCGGCCACGTTAAAAGACATAACACTCTTATAAAATGTTCCACAGGTGTTATATACATTCCGCTTGTGGAAGTGGAAACGAAGCATATGCAAGGCATGTGTGTTTACATGCACAATGCCATAAATGTCATATTATCATAACTGTATATAGTATATATCCACACATGTGACACCTAACACTAACAAACGGCAACGCTCTGTAATATACACAAACAAAAGAAACACACATTACAACTTGTAAATATACATTGCTTTGTATGAAATAAACGTTTAAAAAAAAAATTGGTCTTCTTGTAAACATTCTAACGCTTCTATAATCTGAGGATGAGACATTAGAATGGCTTCAGTTGCAACAGCATGTGCTTCCCATTTAGTATCGGAAAGGGACTTTACCAGCTTTTCATTCACAAGGCATCCTTTCAGAATCTTCCATCTTTTGGTTGAAGCTGAGAAAAAAGTATAGATCAGTTGCACTGTATGGAAGAAGTTTACTGCCTCTAAACAAGAGTCAACGGCACTTCTGCCTACCAGATTTAGTGAATGGGCAGCACAGGGTATGTATATATAAATAATGTGCGATTCAATATTACATTTGCGATTTGCTTATGCCATGCAATTACGCTACCGGGACAATATACAAATTTTTCTTGAGGACTTGTGGTGCCCACCCCCCCCCCCCCCCCCCCCCCCCAATGCTTGGTTCCCTAGGCACGAGCCTTGTTTGCCTAATGGTTAATCCATCCCTGATGTTTATGAAGAAAGATCGAAGGTGGTGGAAAATTATGAATATCTTGTGTCATTAATTACCAACAATGGTGACACAATGAAAGAAATTAAACGACGACTATCAATTGCTCTTCAACGACTAAAACAGCTGAATAAATTATGGAGTGGGACAGATAGAACAACAAAAATTAGATTTTTAAGAGCATGCATCTTTCCCATTGTAACATACGCCTGTGAGAACTGGACATTTACTAATCAAACTGAACAGCGCATAAATGCCTTTGAATATAAATGCTATTGACGGGTTCTAAGAATATCTTGGGTAAAGAAAAGAACAAATGCATCCATACTTCAAGATCTGAATATTGAAGAAGGCTGGCTATTAAAGACGATAAAACAAAGAAAATTGAAATATTTTGGTCACTTGAAACGTCACGGTAGTTTGGAGAGAACAATAATGGAGGGGTATATACTATATGCCTGGGAAGAGAGGAAGGTCAAAGAGAAGATGGGTGCAGGATGTGGCGGATGATCTCCAGATGGGTGTATCGGACGCGTGACATCTTGTGATCGAGAAGTATTCCGGAAGGTTGTTATGGCGGCAGCCAGGTTCTGCAAAGGGCATGCTAACAGATGAATAAATGAAGCTCTTTAGTCATTTTTCTTCATCAATTCCTTCTATTATGGTTCCTTTTCAACACTGGAGTAAAGTATTATATGGAATCGCTCTAAAACTTCTTTCCTTTTCTTTTCATTAAAGAAACTAGTCTAAGTTTTCATAAAACCCATATTTCAAAAGCTTCCATTGTATGCTGAATCCGTATAGTCAAGGTGCACATTTCCACTCTATACCATAGTTTTAAACAGTGGTTCTCAACCTTTTTGGCCCGTTCCCCCCTTCACCATATTTTCAGACGTCATTCCCCCCTTCCGTATTTCCTCCCTAAAATCCCCCCTCTCCCTTACACAGTATACGTAATAATGGAAGCTAAATTTAATAGCACATACTAAATCAAGTCTAGACGTCTACATAAAAAGTGATTTGCGGGTCTACTTACGTTATAAAATGAATTTCAGAAGGATGAGACGTACAAAATCGTTAAGTATGAAGGGAAAAACAATAACAAGTAATCGGTTATTGTATCAACGCAATCTTGAAATAATCCTAATCCCCCCCCCCCCCCATCCCTCCTGGAAACCCAAAAGTTACCCCCTGGGGGGAAGTCCCCACCGGTTGATAACCACGGGTATAAAATATACATAGCATTTGACAGGTCCTGTTTGGCTGCTTGGCAAAGGATTACTTTGTTGCCCACAAATATCTCCATAGGTGCTCTAGTCTTCTTGTATAGATCCCACAAGGAGAAACTGTCACCCAACCCTCACATTACGGCACTTGGGACATGCCCATATGTTATTCATCTTGCAAGGTTTCCATTCGTTCGGGAGACCTGGTTTTAAATCCTCGGTAAGGTGGTGAATTTTTGCTCTGTTGGGGGGGGGGGGGGGGGGGGGGGAGAGAGAGAGAGAGAGAGAGAGAGAGAGAGAGAGAGAGAGAGAGAGAGAGAGAGAGAGAGAGAGAGAATTAACCTGCACAGTTCACAGCGACTGCACTGGCCATGTGGGCCTAATTACTCAGGCTCAAGACTCAGGGTATGGTGTATTTTTAATGACTGTGCAGCGTTTGAAAATATTGCCAGTCTAAGTTTTGTTTTCACCCTTTGTAAGGTTCATGAAACATAATATGTAAATACAAAACTTGGACCGGCAAAATTTTCAAACACAGCACAGTCATTAAAAATACACCCTGTTCTATAGGCAGTAATGACAGTAGCCGCATATAATCGTTGGCGTGTGTTTACAGTTTATATGCCAGGAGAATCTGAGCACAGTGCGCGAACATTGTAGCAGCAGCGAAGATCCAAGAAGACCACTATACTAGAATGACACATGCTAGGAATGATTCTTTTGTGGACATGTTTATAATGATGCAGTTTTGTCTTGGCAGGGGCATATTTCCGCCTGTTGTTGTCGCTGTCTACAAACAAGGAGTTGTTAACCTGCGGGACCTACACGCACCAGTTTTTCGTCCTTATCTTAGAAGCCTTGAGACGTCACATCCGAGATTCCTGGATCAGGAGCACAGTATACCATCCATTTTCTTGCTTTGTTGTCCACCCAAGCCACGCAGTAATATCAATTTACAGAAAGCCCCCGAAGCCATTAAAATAGCACGGGGAAATAAAACCACAAGTGGTGATTAGCACTAACAATTTGGAGCGGAAAGAAAGCAGTGCTTCCAAGTACATTTTTACTTCAGCGAGACACTGTCGTCATTTGTAGGTGGCAGGTTTGAATCTCGGTGTGCCTATAGATACGAGGGGTGGTCAATAAGTAATGACTCGTAATTGTTTATGTCACCCAATAGGCCACACACACACACACACACACACACACACGCACCCACCCACGCACCCACCCACCCACGCGCGCGCGCACGCACGCACGCACGCGCACACACACACACACAACTGATACAATTCACATTGAAATTAAGCCCTAAGTCTATATTTCAAAAATGTTTCTTATTATAGTCTCCGCTATTCGATACACTTTTTGTCCATCTTCTAACAAAGGCATGTATCCCCGCCCGGTAAAAATCCCTGTCATTTTTCAAAAACCATTGGCGTACTGCACGTTTAAGGGTCTCGGCGCCCTCAAATTGATGTCCGCGAAGATCTTCTTTCAGTGGTCCAAACAGATGGAAGTCTGAAGGTGCTAAATAAGGACTTAAGGGGGAATGTAGTAATAGTATACAACCAAATTCTGCAATCGTATAAATGGTATGTTAAGCGATGTGTGGCGTGGCGAGTAGTGTAGTACTCGGATCTTTGAATGGGTAAAGTCGTCGAAGACGCCATCTAAGCTTCTTCACACTTTCAATTACGGTTACGGTTCATGTTCTCCCAGACTCTTTTTCTTAACCTGTTCATTGTTGTTGCTGCCTTACCAATCCGGATGTTGATTTCCTGATCTAGGGATAATTTGCTACGATCAACATTCACCGTGTTTCCCTGTTCCAAGAAGTCGATAAGAATCACATCTTTCTCATCCCAAAACAAGGAGACCATAACTTGCCTACAGATGGTGACATTTTGAACTTCTTTCTTGTCCGTGATGTTGTGTGATGCCATTCTATTGCCTGCATCTTGGATTCTGGTTCAAAGAAATGAACCAAAATCTCATAACCTATCACAATATTCGATAAAAACCCTTCTCATTCAGTTTCATAACTGTGCAGGAGGTTGCTTCTTTATGTATATCTGTCAATATTCTGGCTACCACCGTGTACATAGCTTTGAATAACCCAGGTCTTTAATGATAGTCTGGCCTTTAGGTTACTAATGGACAACATGGAACACAGTTCATCCAGTGTTACCCGACGGTCACCACGAATGATGTCATCAACCCGATGAATGTTATGTGGAGTCAATGCGGTTGACGGACGGCCAGTACACTTTGTGTCAGCCAGTGAGGATAGACCTACTTCAGCTTCGTCACAACGACGTACCCAATGTCGGACAGTGCTAACATCCACTGTTGAATCTCCATAAACAATACTCAAACGTTCGTGGATGCGAATCGGGGTCTCACCTTCAGCATTGGGGAATTCTATGACATTACGTTGCCTTAATTGAAATTCTTTCGTTGCCATAAAGTATTTACATAGATTAACATTTTTTAAAAAAGAGGCATCCATTTCTTATTGACCGTCCCTCGTAGATGTATATTTCCGTATTGATTGTCTATTTTATTCTCTGATCTCTACATCTTTCATGTTCTCAATCTGAAAGCCCACTATTCATTCAGTAGCATGTTCTTTGCAGAACCTCGCTCCCATAACAGCCTTCTGGAAAACCTCTCGATCATAAGCAAGATGTCCCGCGTCCGATACACCCATCTGGAGATCTTCCGCCACATCCTGCACCCATGTTCTCTTTGGCCTTCCTCTTCCTCTCTTCCCATGCATATACCCCTCCATTATTGTTCTCTACAAACTACCGTGACGTTTCAAGTGACCAAAATATATCAATTTTCTTTGTTTTATCGTCTTTAATAGCCAGCCTTCTTCAATATTCAGCTCTTGAAGTATGGATGCATTTGTTATTTTCTTTATCCTGTAAATGTATTTCTCACGGTAGTCTACACCTTGAATGAAGCCACGTATGCTGGGGCTAGAGAAGGCCATTCCGCCTCCAGCATTAATACTAATAGCTGCGGAGGTGGGAGTTGTAATCTTATACTTATTGCTGTCTCGAACCTTCTCTCGATCACCCAGGATGGGACGGGCAACGTATGCTGGGGTAAGAGTGGGGTGTGATCAGACAGCCACTCCGCCTCCAGCATGTAATACCTACAGAGCATGGAGTAGTCATCTTATTGCTGTCTGGAACCTTCTCTCTGACTACTCCGGGCGGGGCGGGCCCAAGGGACGGCACTCTGGCGACCCGTGTTCAGACAACGTCAACAGTGTACAACAGACGACAGGCCAGACCCCAGAACCTCATCATTGTTCCCCATTTTCTCTCTGTGTTTCCATGAGCTAGTGACAGCTGGTCATCATGTGGTCGTTCTTTAGCCGTGATCCTGCCAAAGATTTTCATTATGAGATCGGAGAAGTCGTAGCCGGCCTGGCAGACAAGTCGATATGGACCTTACATCGGGGAAAGAAGAAGGTACACACAAAGATTACTAAAAAAAAACGTGATTGAAAGTTTGTAGAGCCATTTGTAGTATAGTAATTTTGGTCATTCAATATTTACAAATTTGGTTTTTACTTATGAAATCATAACAGTTGGATACAGCTTGACAAGACGAATCCAACGGTATCTCAACGAAGAGTGCACGTTCTGAATCCTCGCAGGTGCTACGGAGTTCGTGCACTGAGTTGAGTTTCTCCGGACTCAGGTTTGAGTTAGGAGTAGCCCCTCTGCCGTGCGTCCACCTTGACGAGGTAGAGGGGCTTGCGCGTTCCAATGACCCCAAGAGCTATGCCGACGGTAGCACAGCTACTGGTAGGGTCACCCATGTCGGACAGGTCAAGGGAGAGGGACCAGACGAAGCGACGCACAAACCTGCTGCCTTGTAGGTAGACTGGGGACAGTCAAAGGCTAGGGAAAGCATCCCGAAAAATGCTTGTCGAAATCGGATGTACTGAGCCACAGGCTTGACAAAGCAGTGCAACGTAACTTAATTCATGATGTCACAAATCAAAATTAATCGTTATGGTGCTAATCCCGTGAAGTCCCATCAGGCGGCGATAGTGCCGGGCCCCCTGCCTCGAGGGGGTCCACCCATGACTACTGGTGGTCACCTTCCCCTGTGCTGTGGAGTCAAGGCACAGAGGAGTAGGTTAAGAGCTATTGACCAAATACCCCGGACACTCAACATACTACAGTGGAATGCCGAAGGAGTTTACAAGAAGAAAGACTCCCTAACACAGCGTCTTCATAAAGATAGAATAGATGTGGCATGCATTCAAGAGACACACCTCAACGCCAATCACAAATTCTCAGTCAGAGGATATCAGGCCACACGTTTCGACCGCGAAGGACACAAAGGAGGAGTTCTAATACTTACACGAAATACAATACCTTGCAGCGAAGTATCTGTGATCTCTGACAACCAAACGGAAATTATAGGTGTTGATATAATGATAAAGGACGTGAAAATAAGAATCTACAATCTGTATAGCCCAGCAGATAAGGACCTTACACTCTCAAACATGAAAATAACTGACACAAACTGCATTATTGTCGGAGACTTTAATAGCCGTTCAGAAAGATGGGGATACCCAGATACTGACAAAAGAGGAGATGAATTGGAGGACTGGGAAATAGACTCAAATCTCCATCTACTCAACAAAGCGGATGACACACCGAGCTTCTACTCCAGAAGATGGCTTACCACTTCTACTCCAGACTTAGCTTTCTGCACAGGAGACATCCTCCACAAAATCGATCGCCATGTGCTGGACCAATTAGCAGGTAGTGACCACAGACCAATCAAGCTTGTAATGAATATGGAGTATGTTCCACAGGAGCAAAAGCCCTTGCCCCGCTGGAATTACAAACGAGCAGATTGGGACAGATTTGCCATACTAACAGACAAATATTGTGAAAACATAAATACACGATATGGCAACATAAAGCAAATGGTGGAAAGTCTAAACAGAGCGATAATACAGGCAGCCACTGAGTCCATTCCAAGAGGAGCGAGGAAAAATTACAAACCATACTGGACTGAAGAACTACAAAGTTTGGAGGACAAAGTTGAAGATGCCAGGAAGACAGCAGAGAGAGAACAAACAATTGAAGCGAACATCTCTCTCAAAGCCATCTCAGCAAAATATAAAAGAACAGTAAATCAAACAACAAGAGATTGTTGGAGGGAAAAAACAGAAAACCTGAATTTTGACAGGGATGGAAACAAACTATGGAAACTAGTGAAAGCCATGAACAATGAAGGACCTAGAAACAAACAAATAACAATTAAACAAGGAAATGCCTTGCTTACAGGAAAAAAGGCTGCAAATGCACTAATGGAACACTATGCAAATGCAAACCACATTGATATTACAACCGAACAGAAGAAAGCAATCAAAGACAAACAGATACATCATAGAAATACAGAGACAGCAGCAGAATATATGATGGCAAATCTAACAATGGAAGAAATGGAACAGGCAATGAATACCCTAAAAAAGAAGAAATCACCAGGAAAGGATGGAATCACAAATGAAATGCTAATAGGACTAGGCACCAAGGCAAAGAAGAAACTACTAGCAGTCCTAAATAACAGCTGGAAGAGAGGAATAGTCCCACAGGCATGGAAGGAAGCTATACTAATACCAGTCCCAAAGAAAGGAAAAGACCTGGAAGAACCAAATGGCTATCGACCTATCAGTCTACTTAGCTGTGTAGGAAAATTAATGGAATGCATTATCAATGGCAGGCTAACATGGCATCTGGAAGAAAACAAACTCTTAACACCACACCAAGCAGGATTCAGAAAGTACAGATCCACTGAAGATCAAATAACCTATATAGCTCAGGAAATAGAGGATGCCTTCCAAGAGAAAAAGCACACACTAGCAGTCTGGATAGATTTAGAAAAAGCATTTGATAAAGTATGGAAGGAAGGACTGAAAGTAAAACTGCAAAAAATGCATGTTTGTGGAAAAATGTATAAATGGATCAGCCACTACCTTGAGAACAGAACTGCCAGGACAAAAGTACAAGGACAAACAAGCAAAATGATGCTGTTGGAGCAAGGTGTCCCTCAAGGAGGAGTTATTTCACCAACATTATTCCTAGCATATATAAATGACATCACAGAAAATTTTCCAGCCAGAGTACACACATCCTCCTTTGCAGATGACCTAGCCATATGGACATCTGAAGAATATATTAGTACAGCTAACAGCAGAATACAGCAAGCCTTATTAGCGCCAGAGGACTGGTCAAAATCATGGCTAGTGAAGATAAGTGAGGAGAAAACAACATGCACAGTGTTCTCCCTCTCAAATAAAACTCAGCAACCTAAGTTGGTATTGAATGGAAAAATATTGCGCCATGAAGAAAATCCAAACTATCTAGGAGTCACCTTTGATCGTCGCCTGACATGGAAGACACAGGTTGAGAAAAATCGAACAAGAGCAAGGCAGAGAATGGCAATCATGAAAAAGCTTGCTGGTACAACGTGGGGAGCAGATGAGAAAGTTCTCAAGAAGTTATATACTGGACGGGTGAGGCCAGTACTGGAATATGGCATTGCAGCTTGGGCAACAGCAGCTAAGTCAAACTTTAACAAAATAAGTAGAGTCCAAAACCAAGGAATGCGAATCATAACTGGAAGCCTGAAGACAACGCCTATTAATGAACTAGAAAAGATCACTTGTTTACAACCAATGCAGGACAGAAGAGATAGCAGAGCCCAGCAACAAGCAGAAAAATTTAGAAGATTGACAGACCACCCTATGTATAACAGGTTTAATGGTTTTGGAAAAGGAAGACTGAAGCGTAGCAACTTTGTAGAAACTGCAAAACGAAAGATTAGGGCAGATCCCATACTTAACATATCAACAGTCAAGCCCATTTACAATGCAGACAACTTCCCAGCTTGGAGACAGCAGCAACTGCCTGAGATGATAGAAAACATTCCTGGTATTGAGAAAAAGAACACTCAGAATGAAACCGAAAGAAGAAAAATAACCCTCAACTACATAAAAGAACATTACCCAAGCAGCAATTGGACCCATGCATATACAGATGGATCAGCCAAAGATTCAATTAAAAATGGAGGAGGAGGAATTCTCCTTAATTTAAAAAATGGAGTGATAAAAAACACAATCAGTGGCAACTGGAAAATTTTCAAGTAACTTCAAAGCGGAGGTAGAGGCTTTGAAAACTGCAGCAGAAATGCTCTTGATGGAGGAAAATAAAGAGAAGCAAATAGCTATCTTCACAGATGCAAAGTCAGCTGTCTCAATACTGAAGAGCAAAAACAGCACAGAACTAGCTGACCTAAGAGCAGCACTCCATGGTCTATGCCAGAAATCCAAAAAAGTTGTAATACAGTGGATCCCATCACATTGCAGTATACCTGGAAATGAAGAGGCAGACAGACTAGCAAAAGAGGGTGGACGATTACCACAGCCTGACATAGACATAACCTATAATGAGGCAAAAAGGTTTATAAAAAGCACTTATAGAACCAAATGGGAATCAGAGCATCCAGGCCACCAGAAGGATGATGCATATTACAAACTCGACCGAAGAGAACAAGTAGCAATCTTCAGACTCCGCACAGGACATAACAGGCTGAAACACCACTTGTTCAATAAACTAAAGATAGGAGATACCGATGAATGTAATTGTGGAACTGGTAAAATGACAGCTAAACATTTGCTGCAGGAGTGCCCAATATATGCAGAACAGAGAAAGATATTTTGGCCCACGCCTGCTTCATTTGAGGACAAGCTCTATGGAGATATCAACAAGCTCAAGTTGACTACAGCTTACTTTAACTACATTCAGGTTATCATCTAAAGGTGCATGAAGATGTATTTAGACTGCCACACTTCATACCACAGGTATGTCGGTTACAAAAGTGTCCCAGAGGCATGAAATGGAATATTGCTTGGATAGCACATCCATTATGTGGAAAGTCCGAATCAAAAGCTCACTGTGTGGGCTTCGTAAATGGTGGGAAAAGTGTCCTAGTGACACGAAATGGAATATTGCTTGGATAGCAAATCCATTACGTGAAAAGTCTGAATCGAAAGCTCACTGTGTGGGCTTCATAAAAGGTGGAAAAAGTGTCCTAGTGGCACGAAATGGAATATTGCTTGGATAGCAAATCCATTATGTGGAAAGTCTTAAGGCGATGTGCGGCAGTAAAAACATCGATTTTTGGTCAACTTGGCTATTTTTGGAATAGTTCATTTTTAGACACATTATCATGTCTTCTATCAGATTCTGTACTTGTTTTTGTTTCAAAACTGTTATTTTATGCAATATTCATAATTTACTGAACCCACCCTCTGTGTCAAATCGTATAATTATTGAAAATTGTTGCGAAATTGACGGTTTTCAAATCCTAGCAACGATATCTCAGGAAAACACGACACAGGTCGTGAACTTCCGTAACTGTTCGTAAAACTACGAGTTCGTCTAATCGGAAGCTCTTCTGTGTACATCGGGTTTATTCGTGTCTATCATCTTCCGGAAACTTCCATATATGGAACATCGTAAGCAATCCGCGTTCGCCGATGGCTGAAAATGATCACGTGGGTTTCCAAAATGGCGGCTTTGTGTTGTTTACACCTGGCGACGTGCTGAAAGTTCATTGTTGACGACAGACTGACACGCATTGAAATATGCCTCGTTCTAAGAAATTTAACATAAAGTCATCTACTCAACGTAAGTAATCTCTCAGACTACACCTCGCAAATGCTGGTAAGCAGCGAAAAGCCTATGAGAACGTCGTAAACGATACAGACAATTCTGAAACTACTGAAAGCGACCCAGCTAAAGTGCGCACATGCCACTTCCAAATCCAAGTGTTTTGACAGTGAACCTGAATGAATCAGTGCTATCGTGTTCTTCTCAAAGTTGTGGAAGTGATTCTTTTATTACCCGAAGCCAATTTAAAAGAGATACGTATAAATACACAACATCCACTAGCAGCAAGTATGATTCTGGTGACGACAATGGATATCAAAAACGGGAACACAGAGCAATAGTTGATTGTTCAGAAATTGTTATTGAGGCAATAATCAAATTGTTATGTTGTCCAGTTTGTAAAAATGATAGTCTTATTTTGAAAACTGACAGCAAGAAAACCAAGGGATTAGCTGTGTATGCAGAGGTTTACAGCTCTTGTTGTGAAGCTTTGTGTGGAAGATACCTATCTGCAAGAAGTAATGATGGGGATAGATCTTTTGCTGTCAACAGCCAGTCAGTATATTCAGCATTAGTCTGTGGGATGGGTGCAACGACATTCAACAATTTTTGTGAAAACATGAACCTGCAAGGTCTTCATCACAAAACATTTCACAGCAAAGCGAATAAACTATATTCAAAGATAGAAGATCTGGAGGACACTGTTTTTTCTCAAACCGTAAAGTATGTTCGACAGGCTCATGCACAACAGTCAGGCATAACTCTACATGACAATGATGTGCTAGATATTAGTGTCAGCTTTGATGGCACTTGGCTGACTAGAGGCCACACATCCCACATTGGAGTTGGCTGTGCAGTGGATGTTCTTACAGGACTTTGCATAGATGCCCATGTTATGTCCACATATTGCCAGGTGTGTAAAACCACTGGTAAGACACATTCCAGGGACAAACCAGATGAATTTGCAGCATGGAAGGCAGAACATCTTCTAAACTGTGACAACAATTTCACAGGATCTGCTGGAATGATGGAGGTGAAGGCTGCAAGGGTGCTGTGGCGACTGTCTGTGGCCCGTCATAAACTTCGCTACACGTCAATACTTTCTGATGGTGACACCAAAACATTTGCGGAACTTACCAAGATCAACCCATATGGGGATGACATTCAGATAGACAAAGAGGAGTGTATCAACCATGTCAGTAAACGCCTTGGAACAGCACTGCGCAAACTAAACTAAACTACTTAGTAGATGTGTGTCAGGACAAACTCAGAATTCAAATGAGTGTTTACACAGCTTGATATGGGCTCGATGCACTAAAGACAACTTTGCCTCTCGCAAGCGCGTTCAGTTTGCAGTTGTAACTGCAGCAGGAGAGTTCAACTTTGGAGCTGCTGCTGCCCAAGACACTGCCCAGTTTTTGGACCTTCTACAGGCCTGCATATGCAGAGACTAGGAACATTTAGGATGCAGAAGCAAGTAAGAAATAGTCTGAAGTACAAGAAGGACAAACAAACTAAAAGACGCGACACTGTACGAGCGGCCAAACTGAAGAGACAAGGTGAGCTGCATGCTCTGGAGGGAGGTCCTGCATATTCAACAGGACAATTTTAACACTCAAGATACAGTTTTACACTTTTTTTCTCTGTAAAAGAGTGCATTAGTAATAAAAAAACAAAAAAATAATTAGTTTTTCCCCGTTTTCTCATTTCGCCAGTTTTTTATACATAAGTACAATTGTTTTAAAAACTATTCATTAGATTTCACTCAAACTTTGCAGAGATATTCTTTATTATATCGCTTACATTGTGAGTAGATTATTCTTCAAAATTACATTTTAGTTTTTGTGCTACACTAAAAAAAAAAAAAAAAATGTCATGAAAAATGTCATTACCATTTTCACATTTTGAAAAAAAAAAAACTGCTAAGAGATATCATTAAAATATTGTACTAAACTTGTAAAGGGTCTATTTACTTACACATAAAACAAAGAATTTAGCCTCTACATTAAAAAATAAATGTTTTAGAGGTACATTAAGAAATTCAAGATGGCCGCTGTTTATCTTGGTTTCCATAGCAACCGTTAAGTGCAAAGTCAATTTGACAATATTTTATCGATCAGCAGTCTTTAATATCAAACCCTATCCCATAAAAGAACATAGAATTTAAGTATTATGGAATTAAATTTTTTTAGGTTAGCATCGCCTTAATCGAAAGCTCACTGTGTGGATGTCATCTGCAGACTGCATTCTTCTGGTTTCCGGAGCAACAGCCTATGGTGAACGGAAGGCCCAATATACGGAAGTGAGGCTAAGCAGCCATGTGCAGGACGTGACAATTCCTTGGGTGAGCCCAGTACCAGAGCGCTGTGTGATGGCTCTGCAAGTATGGAAGCCTCCTTGGATGGCGGGGAATGCCCATGGTCTGCCCCTGCCTTCCCTTGAGGGTTGACCAGGATGTCTTTGGCTGTTCTATATGGGCCAGCTAGGATGGGGGATAACACCACAACAGTGAGATTCAAACATCCTAAGAAACCCCCGGGAAGGTTAACCCGGTCAACAAATGCCCGCAGAAGTTGGATGTGTCGGCCTAATGGCGCAAGAACGCAGCTCTGCTGTAAACAGGCACAACGCAGTCACATCCACACAAAAAATCCGGATGAACGAAGAAGAAGAAGAAGAAGTTAGGAGTAGAACGGAGCACTTATGGGTTACACCCGTGTGCCGTGATGTTGATCCGTCGACTAAACTAAACTAACTAAACTAGAGTGTACATTAATTCTAAGCGGAGTTATGAATTTTTGTGTGTCCTAATGTAATAATAATAACCGTTATTACTATTACATTACGACACAAAAAAATTCATAGTCAGCGAACACAAGCAAGCAAGCTATTACACGTTATTATAATGTGTAATAGCTTGCTTGCTTGTGTTCGCTGGCTATGAACTCCAGCGCTAGGTCCTGTATGTCGGATGAAGACATCCTGTTGTCCAACATCAATGTGATGTCATACCGGACCTGAGGTTTGCATGAGTATCCGTTGTCCCATGTCTGGCTTATTGGTGTGCAGACTGGTGGTTCTTCGCTGTGCAGGCAGATACTCTCTGACTTCAGAAGAATCAGCGATCCTACTACGTTAGCCAGGACCCTGAAGGGACCTGTTGCCCAGGACATGTTAGTAGGTCTTGGCCAGTATAGAACCTGGCCCTGGTGCCTTGAAAACACCTCAGTATCCCTGTCGTAATTTAAAACCAGGAAGTGTAATGATGTCCTAAGAGATAGGGGAGATTTTATCGCGGCTCATTAAATTTGAAGCTGAGAAATTCTGCCTTCTATTACTGTGGCTTGTTTTAATTTTAAACGGACAACATAGACCCATATATCATTGCAGTCCGGGGTGGCGAGACCTAACTTGACGTATTATCTATTTTTCAATAGGATGTGCCGTGACCTAATTAACAATTAAAAATGGCCGCCAATTGTTTATTATTCATTAAAAGTCTGTCACATTGCTAACAAACCTGGTAAGATGTATATTTTATTGTGCGTTTTGGTAACAGGAAAGTAAAGGTCACATTCCTCTTTTGATAGAATGTCGAGAGGATTGAGAGGATCAACTTCATTGCACCAGGTTTTACCCCATATGGCTCGGTCTCTTTCCGCACGGCGGCCTGCCGAAAGCATCGTACAAAGCACGAGAGTCTCAGAGTCTCTGACAAAAATGCACTCGACTTTTAAGACTTTTCGATAGGATGTGCTGTGACCTAATTAATAGTTAAAAATAGCTGCCCATTTATATTAATTAAATGTCATGTGAAATGTTCGTCGTTAGTGAAAGAACAATTCATGAAAATGTACTCATATTGTCTTAATGTACCAACTGCATTGCGACAGCTTTCTTTTGTTGATTAAATATCATGCATTAATGTAAGTAAATAAGTTTGTAACTGCTGCATAAATTAAGCAGCAGTTAATTAATTATTAAAATATTAAATAATAAAAAATAAAAATATTAAATAATTAAATATTCACTAAAATTGATTTCTACTTCTGCTCTATAATTACACTGTTCTGTATCTAATAGTGAGCAATTAATAATTAAATACTAACTTATTTAAAACATATAACTTATTTTACAGTACTGTATTTAAATTTAAATAATTATGTACTGCTGCGCTGCTTAGAAAAAAAGTACTCCTTACTTACACTACTTACAGGTTTACAGACGGGTCTGAAAACTGGCTTTCAAAATTATTTTCAGTCATGTCAAATGCTGAAATATTATACAAGTACACAGATACATTACTGCTACAAATGACACTTGTATTCTGTTTAATTTTAATAGTTAAACTACCAGTTCTAATTATAAATAAATACAGGTCCGCTACAGTTTATTGTATGGGCGCCGCAATCTTGAATTTTTATGACGGCCATGTCACTAAATATTTTTTCCTGAACGCCAGCAAACACCAGCAATGTTGAAACTCTTCACATTTATGTAAAATTGAACGGGGATTCAAAAATGCAACAAAAAGTTAAGTTTCTTTAAGCTACAGGAGTTATAAGACAAATTAGCTTACTATTCGTGAATAGACTCCAAGAAATTCAAGAGAAAACAGTTTCTCGGCCTCAAACTCTTGGCGCTTAGCAGAAGGACCTCTACTGCAAATATAAGAGTAGTTTCCCCTTTCGTCGTACCACGCTGGTTTCGAATAAATCAAATCTAACGAGACATGGTAACAACCGGAAGTGAATCGTTGGTCGCTAAAAATAGCGCGGGAAATCAAAATGTGGCAGCCCTCTCCAAAGGGCAAAGTTCGATAACTCTGACATTGCTACCATTTGATCAACACATATTTATATTAACTGACATTCACGGTTGTTAGGATGAGTTAATGTCAGTTAATTTGTGACATTATTACTTTGTAGGTCTCTGCGATTTTCTTTTTAACTTATTAATATTAGAAATTTCTCTGTTTCCTTCAAACACCATGAAAGCAAAAGTATCAGTTTTACAGAGGTGACAAGATCAGATCAAACACCATGAAAGCAAAAGTATCAGTTTTACAGAGGTGACAAGATCAGATCCAGTAGTATCTTATTTCTTATTTAACACTTTACCTCACTTATGCTGGCTCCGTGGCGATGAGGTTACAGATGCAGTTAGTTTTTTATGTAATGGTATGGGTGCCGGTCATTCAGAAAGCAATGGCAAACTGCTGAAGATAAACATGCAAAGAGATCACAGCAGCAAAAAATGCCAGTATGGACTGCAACGTCCTGTAAAGGATATGCAACTAATTTAACCTCACTTATAGGCAGAGATAATAATTTTTTATTGTGAATTAATTTTCTGTTTAATCTATGTACTTAAGTTATTGAAAGATAGTTAAAACACCTGTGTTGCTGAATTGTAAATGTGTTTTAAATTGTATATATCTTGCTGTAATCCTGCATGAACAAACACATGACCTTCCAATGCTAGAACTGGTGTTTAAACTCCTTAATAACTTATCAAATATACCCACTTGCCACAAAAATATATAATATCAAATTATATGCAGAAATAACCCACTAAATAATAATTTTTCAAAATGTTATGTCAAACGACATCACTGCACATTGGGTATTCCCATGCATGCTCAGTCCTCCTGATGCATCGGTCGGCCACCCAGCCAGAGTATCTCATCTCTGCTGAATGTTCTCCTGATGCAGCGGCCAGCAGCCAGCCAGCCAGAGTATCTCTGCTGAATGTTCTCCTGATGCAGCGGCCAGCAGCCAGCCAGCCAGAGTATCTCTGCTGAATGTTCTCCCAATGCAGCAGCCAGCCAGCCAGAGTATCTCTGCTGAATGTTCTCCCAATGCAGCAGCCAGCCAGCCAGAGTATTTCTGCTGAATGTTCTCCCAATGCAGCAGCCAGCCAGCCAGAGTATCTCTGCTGAATGTTCTCCTGATGCAGCGGCCAGCAGCCAGCCAGCCAGAGTATCTCTGCTGAATGTTCTCCTGATGCAGCGGCCAGCCAGCCAGAGTATCTCTGCTGAATGTTCTCCCAATGCAGCAGCCAGCCAGCCAGAGTATCTCTGCTGAATGTTCTCCTGATGCAGCGGCCAGCCAGCCAGAGTATCTCTGCTGTGCTGAATGTTCTCCCAATGCAGCAGCCAGCCAGCCAGAGTATCTCTGCTGAATGTTCTCACAATGCAGCAGCCAGCCAGCCAGAGTATCTCTGCTGAATGTTCTCCCAATGCAGCAGCCAGCCAGCCAGAGTATCTCTGCTGAATGTTCTCCCAATGCAGCAGCCAGCCAGCCAGAGTATCTCTGCTGAATGTTCTCCCAATGCAGCAGCCAGCCAGCCAGAGTATCTCTGCTGAATGTTCTCCCAATGCAGCAGCCAGCCAGCCAGAGTATTTCTGCTGAATGTTCTCCTGGTGCAGCGGCCAGCCAGCCAGAGTATCTCTGCTGAATGTTCTCCCAATGCAGCAGCCAGCCAGCCAGAGTATCTCTGCTGAATGTTCTCCCAATGCAGCAGCCAGCCAGCCAGAGTATCTCTGCTGAATGTTCTCCCAATGCAGCAGCCAGCCAGCCAGAGTATCTCTGCTGAATGTTCTCCCAATGCAGCAGCCAGCCAGCCAGCCAGAGTATCTCTGCTGAATGTTCTCCCAATGCAGCAGCCAGCCAGCCAGAGTATCTCTGCTGAATGTTCTCCCAATGCAGCAGCCAGCCAGCCAGAGTATCTCTGCTGAATGTTCTCCCAATGCAGCAGCCAGCCAGCCAGAGTATCTCTGCTGAATGTTCTCCCAATGCAGCAGCCAGCCAGCCAGAGTATTTCTGCTGAATGTTCTCCTGATGCAGCGGCCAGCCAGAGTATTTCTGCTGAATGTTCTTCAGATGCAGTGGTCAGCCAGCTAGAGTATTTCTGCTGAATGTTCTCCCAATGCAGCGGCCAGCAAGCCAGAGTATCTCTGCTGAATGTTCTCCAGATGCAGCAGCCGGCCAGCCAGCCAGAGTATCTCTGCTGAATGTTCTCCAGATGCAGCAGCCAGCCAGCCAGAGTATCTCTGCTGAATGTTCTCCAGATGCAGCAGCCAGCCAGCCAGAGTATCTCTGCTGAATGATCTCCCAATGCAGCGGCCAGCCAGCCAGAGTATCTCTGCTGAATGTTCTCCCAATGCAGCAGCCAGCCAGCCAGAGTATCTCTGCTGAATGTTCTCCCAATGCAGCAGCCAGCCAGCCAGAGTATCTCTGCTGAATGATCTCCCAATGCAGCAGCCAGCCAGCCAGAGTATCTCTGCTGAATGTTCTCCCAATGTAGCAGCCAGCCAGCCAGAGTATTTCTGCTGAATGTTCTCCTGATGCAGCGGCCAGCCAGAGTATTTCTGCTGAATGTTCTTCAGATGCAGTGGTCAGCCAGCTAGAGTATTTCTGCTGAATGTTCTCCCAATGCAGCGGCCAGCAAGCCAGAGTATCTCTGCTGAATGTTCTCCAGATGCAGCAGCTGGCCAGCCAGCCAGAGTATCTCTGCTGAATGTTCTCCTAATGCAGCAGCCAGCCAGCCAGACTATCTCTGCTGAATGTTCTCCAGATGCAGCAGCCAGCCAGCCAGAGTATCTCTGCTGAATGATCTCCCAATGCAGCGGCCAGCCAGCCAGAGTATCTCTGCTGAATGATCTCCCAATGCAGCGGCCAGCCAGCCAGAGTATCTCTGCTGAATGATCTCCCAATGCAGCAGCCAGCCAGTTAGAGTATTTCTTCTTAATGTTCTCTAGATGCAGCCAGCCAGCCAGAGTATCTCTGCTGAATGTTCTCCTAATGCAGCAGCCAGCCAGCCAGCCAGCCAGAGTATCTCTGCTGAATGTTCTCCTAATGCAGCAGCCAGCCAGAGTATCTCTGCTGAATGTTCTCCTAATGCAGCAGCCAGCCAGAGTATCTCTGCTGAATGTTCTCTAGATGCAGCCAGCCAGCCAGAGTATCTCTGCTGAATGTTCTCCTAATGCAGCAGCCAGCCAGAGTATCTCTGCTGAATGTTCTCTAGATGCAGCCAGCCAGCCAGAGTATCTCTGCTGAATGTTCTCCTAATGCAGCAGCCAGCCAGCCAGAGTATCTCTGCTGAATGTTCTCCTAATGCAGCAGCCAGCCAGCCAGAGTATCTCTGCTGAATGTTCTCCTAATGCAGCAGCCAGCCAGCCAGAGTATCTCTGCTGAATGTTCTCCTAATGCAGCAGCCAGCCAGCCAGAGTATCTCTGCTGAATGTTCTCCTAATGCAGCAGCCAGCCAGCCAGAGTATCTCTGCTGAATGATCTCCCAATGCAGCAGCCAGCCAGCCAGCCAGAGTATTTCTTCTTAATGTTCTCTAGATGCAGCAACCAGCCAGAGTACCGTCTTGATTGTCCAACCATGGGGAGTAGAATACAAATTTGCAGACCACATCACACTACCTCAGAGTCAATGCAAACACACAACATCCACTGCATTAGTGAAATTAAGAAGGTAAAGGGCAGCAGGTTAAAAAGAGGAAAGTTGTGGATGAGTCAAGCTGAATACATTCTTAACAGGTATGTTCACTTGAGGACTTAGAACCTGGCAAGGAGTGGGTGCAAGTGCCAACAGAGTTCTGTACACCCTTTTTAGTTTGCATCCAACTTGACAGATAATGCAGAAAAGAAAATCCAGCTGCTGTGGAGGCGGAAGTACAGGCTTTGATCTTCGAGAATTCTTTAGAGGATGATGCTGTCATTTACACAGCTGGATCAGTCATTCTTCTTCTTTTTCTTCTTCTGCGTTCATCCAGTTTTTTTTTCTGGATGTGATTGCGTTGTGCCTGTTTACAGCAAAGCTGCGTTCTTGTGCCGTTAGGCCGACACATCCGACTTCTGCGGGCATTTGTTGACCGGGTTAACCATCCCGGGGATCAGTCATTCAACGTGTGAGAAGTGTGGCTCGGGCTGGAAGGAGAATTGTGAAGGAAGATTCTGGTGCTTTTGCTTTGACCACAAGTAGCCTGACTATGGAAGTCATGGCAGTAAGTAACATGGCTCGAGACACAGACATTCACTCGATCATGGTTCCTTAGTGACTCAGTGAGTATCCTCATGTAAGGTAGAGATGGGTTGGATCCGAAGACAGTGGTTGGTGTGCCTGGGGCAGTCAGAGCTGGCAAAGATTAGTTTCATCTTCGTGCCAGGGCATGCAGGTGTACGAGGAAACGAGCGGGCTGACAAGCTAGCAGGTAAGGCTACTGTGGAGGGTGGACGCGCCATGGACCAGGCTGACATTCTGAATGCTCTACGAGAAGTAAGACTTTTGCAAGAACCAAGTGATGACTGTGAATCTACGACCATGGTCAGACTGCGAGAACAGCAAATTAAAAGAGGTGTGGCTAGACAAGAGCACAATGCATGAAGCCAAAGAAGATTAATAAACCAACACAGAATTGGTGTCGTGAGCCAATACACGCTGCAGGATTTACTGAGGAGGTGATCTGAGCACTATGGACTGAATAGTTTGATGTGCAATGAGGATGATCTGTCGACTAACTAACTATAGTTGAATACATATCTTTGCTCCTTCATTAATGATAGAAGCGTTAGATCACCCATCATTGTAAATGTGTGTCATGAACGTACTGAAGATATAGTGTCTTCCCTTGCAGTCGACAGGAGAGCCAGTGTCCATCTTTGCCTTCGACGTGAAGAGTGCCAATGAATTACAGCTGCAGACTGCAAAAACCTCACTGAAGCGGATTAAAACCTTAAGACACCCAAACATTTTGACATTTCTCGATGGAGTTGAGGTAAAGGACACAAAGCTTTATCTAACATCTAGTATAAGGGTGTGTGACAGGGTAATTCTCCTGATGTCTCAGTCATCATTTACATGAACTCAGTCAGTCTTTAACCCTCTCTGTTCCAACTAGTTGTTACATGTCATTAACACACTAAATCTTTAACCCTCTCTGTTCCAGCTAGTTGTTACATTAACACACTAAATATTTAACCCTCTCTGTTCCAACTAGTTGTTACATTAACACACTAAATATTTAACCCTCTCTGTTCCAGCTAGTTGTTACATGTCATTAACACACTAAATATTTAACCCTCTCTGTTCCAGCTAGTTGTTACATGTCATTAACACACTAAATCTTTAACCCTCTCTGTTCCAGCTAGTTGTTACATTAACACACTAAATATTTAACCCTCTCTGTTCCAGCTAGTTGTTACATTAACACACTAAATATTTAACCCTCTCTGTTCCAGCTAGTTGTTACATGTCATTAACACACTAAATATTTAACCCTCTCTGTTCCAGCTAGTTGTTACATTAACACACTAAATATTTAACCCTCTCTGTTCCAGCTAGTTGTTACATTAACACACTAAATATTTAACCCTCTCTGTTCCAGCTAGTTGTTACATTAACACACTAAATATTTAACCCTCTCTGTTCCAGCTAGTTGTTACATTAACACACTAAATATTTAACCCTCTCTGTTCCAACTAGTTGTTACATGTCATTAACACACTAAATATTTAACCCTCTCTGTTCCAGCTAGTTGTTACATTAACACACTAAATATTTAACCCTCTCTGTTCCAGCTAGTTGTTACATTAACACACTAAATATTTAACCCTCTCTGTTCCAGCTAGTTGTTACATTAACACACTAAATATTTAACCCTCTCTGTTCCAGTTAGTTGTTACATTAACACACTAAATATTTAACCCTCTCTGTTCCACTAGTTGTTAATGTCATTAACACACTAAATATTTAACCCTCTCTGTTCCAGCTAGTTGTTACATTAACACACTAAATATTTAACCCTCTCTGTTCCAGCTAGTTGTTACACTTAACACACTAAATATTTAACCCTCTCTGTTCCAGCTAGTGTACATTAAACACACTAAATATTTAACCCTCTCTGTTCCAGTTAGTGTTACATTACACCACTAAATATTTAACCCTCTCTGTTCCACTAGTTGTTACATGTCATAACACACTAAATATTTAACCCTCTCTGTTCCAGTAGTTGTTACATTAACACACTAAATATTTAACCCTCTGTTCCAACTAGTGTACCTGTCATAACACACTAAATATTTAACCCTCTCTGTTCCAGCTAGTTGTTACATTAACACACTAACTATTTAACCCTCTCTGTTCCAGCTAGTTGTTACATTAACACACTAAATATTTAACCCTCTCTGTTCCAGCTAGTGTACATTAACACACTAAATATTTAAACCATCTCTGTTCCAGTAGTTGTTTACACTAACACACTAAATATTTAACCCTCTCTGTTCCAGTTAGTTGTTACATTAACACACTAAATATTTAACCCTCTCTGTTCCAGCTAGTTGTTACATGTCCATTAACACACTAATATTTAACCCTCTCTGTTCCAGCTAGTTGTTACATTAACACACTAAATATTTAACCCTCTCTGTTCCAGCTAGTTGTTACATAACACCTAAATATTTAACCCTCTCTGTTCCAGTTAGTGTTACATTAACACACTAAATATTTAACCCTCTCTGTTCCAACTAGTTGTTACATGTCATTAACACACTAAATATTTAACCCTCTCTGTTCCAGCTAGTTGTTACATTAACACACTAAATATTTAACCCTCTCTGTTCCAACTAGTTGTTACATGTCATTAACACACTAAATATTTAACCCTCTCTGTTCCAACTAGTTGTTACATGTCATTAACACACTAAATATTTAACCCTCTCTGTTCCAACTAGTTGTTACATGTCATTAACACACTAAATATTTAACCCTCTCTGTTCCAGCTAGTTGTTACATTAACACACTAAATATTTAACCCTCTCTGTTCCAACTAGTTGTTACATTAACACACTAAATATTTAACCCTCTCTGTTCCAACTAGTTGTTACATTAACACACTAAATATTTAACCCTCTCTGTTCCAACTAGTTGTTACATGTCATTAACACACTAAATATTTAACCCTCTCTGTTCCAGCTAGTTGTTACATTAACACACTAAATATTTAACCCTCTCTGTTCCAGCTAGTTGTTACATTAACACACTAAATATTTAACCCTCTCTGTTCCAGCTAGTTGTTACATTAACACACTAAATATTTAACCCTCTCTGTTCCAGCTAGTTGTTACATTAACACACTAAATATTTAACCCTCTCTGTTCCAGCTAGTTGTTACATGTCATTAACACACTAAATATTTAACCCTCTCTGTTCCAACTAGTTGTTACATGTCATTAACACACTAAATATTTAACCCTCTCTGTTCCAGCTAGTTGTTACATTAACACACTAAATATTTAACCCTCTCTGTTCCAACTAGTTGTTACATGTCATTAACACACTAAATCTTTAACCCTCTCTGTTCCAGTTAGTTGTTACATTAACACACTAAATATTTAACCCTCTCTGTTCCAACTAGTTGTTACATGTCATTAACACACTAAATATTTAACCCTCTCTGTTCCAGTTAGTTGTTACATTAACACACTAAATATTTAACCCTCTCTGTTCCAGCTAGTTGTTACATTAACACACTAAATCTTTAACCTCTCTGTTCCAGCTAGTTGTTACATAACACACTAAATATTTAACCCTCTCTGTTCCAGCTAGTTGTTACATTAACACACTAAATATTTAACCCTCTCTGTTCCAGCTAGTTGTTACATTAACACACTAAATATTTAACCCTCTCTGTTCCAGCTAGTTGTTACATTAACACACTAAATATTTAACCCTCTCTGTTCCAGCTAGTTGTTACATTAACACACTAAATATTTAACCCTCTCTGTTCCAGCTAGTTGTTACATTAACACACTAAATATTTAACCCTCTCTGTTCCAGCTAGTTGTTACATTAACACACTAAATATTTAACCCTCTCTGTTCCAGCTAGTTGTTACATGTCATTAACACACTAAATATTTAACCCTCTCTGTTCCAACTAGTTGTTACATTAACACCACTAAATATTTAACCCTCTCTGTTCCAGCTAGTTGTTACATTAACACACTAAATATTTAACCCTCTCTGTTCCACTAGTTGTTACATTAACACACTAAATATTTAACCCTCTCTGTTCCAGCTAGTTGTTACATTAACACACTAAATATTTAACCCTCTCTGTTCCAGCTAGTTGTTACATTAACACACCTAATATTTAACCCCTCTGTTCCAGCTAGTTGTACATTAACACACTAAATATTTAACCCTCTCTGTTCCAGCTAGTTGTTACATTAACACACTAAATATTTAACCCTCTCTGTTCCACTAGTTGTTACATTAACACACTAAATATTTAACCCTCTCTGTTCCAGCTATTGTTACATTAACACACTAAATATTTAACCCTCCTCTGTTCCAGCTAGTTGTTACATTAACACACTAAATATTTAACCCTCTCTGTTTCCAGCTAGTGTTACATTAACACACTAAATATTTAACCCTCTCTGTTCCAGCTAGTTGTTACATTAACACACTAAATATTTAACCCTCTCTGTTCCAGCTAGTTGTTACATTAACACACTAATATTAACCCTCTCTGTTCCAGCTAGTTGTTACATTAACACACTAAATATTTAACCCTCTCTGTTCCAACTAGTTGTTACATGCATAACACACTAAATATTTAACCCTCTCTGTTCCAGTTAGTTGTTACATTAACACACTAAATATTTAACCCTCTCTGTTCCAGTTAGTTGTTACATTAACACACTAAATATTTAACCCTCTCTGTTCCAGCTAGTTGTACATTAACACACTAAATATTAACCCTCTCTGTTCCAGTTAGTTGTTACATTAACACACTAAATATTTAACCCTCTCTGTTCCAGCTAGTTTGTTACATGTCATTAACACACTAAATATTTAACCTCTCTGTTCCAGCTAGTTGTTACATTAACACACTAAATATTTAACCCTCTCTGTTCCAGCTAGTTGTTACATTAACACACTAAATATTTAACCCTCTCTGTTCCAGTTAGTTGTTACATTAACACACTAATATTACACCTCTCTGTTCCAACTAGTTGTTACATGTCATTAACACACTAAATTTAACCCTCTCTGTTCAGCTAGTTGTTACTAACACACTAAATATTTAACCCTCTCTGTTCCAACTAGTGTTAATGTCATTAACACACTAAATATTTAACCCTCTCTGTTCCAACTAGTTGTTAAATGTCATTAACACACTAAATATTTAACCCTCTCTGTTCCAACTAGTTGTTACAATGTCATTAACACACTAAATATTTAACCCTGCTCTGTTCCAGCTAGTTGTTACATTAACACACTAAATATTTAACCCTCTCTGTTCCAACTAGTTGTTACATTAACACACTAAATATTTAACCGCTCTGTTCCAACTAGTTGTTACATTAACACACTAAATATTTAACCCTCTCTGTCAACTAGTTGTTACATGTCATTAACACACAATATTTTAACCCTCTCTGTCCAGCTAGTTGTTACATTAACCACATAAATATTTTAACCCTCTCTGTTCCAGCTAGTTGTTACATTAACACACTAAATATTTAACCCTCTCTGTTCCAGCTAGTTGTTACATTAACACACTAAATATTTAACCCTCTCTGTTCCACAGCTAGTTGTTACATTAACACACTAAATATTTAACCCTCTCTGTTCCAGCTAGTTGTTACATGTCATTAACACACTAAATATTTAACCCTCTCTGTTCCAACTAGTTGTTACATGTCATTAACACACTAAATATTTAACCCTCTCTGTTCCAGCTAGTTGTTACATTAACACACTAAATATTTAACCCTCTCTGTTCCAACTAGTTGTTACATGTCATTAACACACTAAATCTTTAAACCCTCTCTGTTTCCAGTTAGTTGTTACATTAACCACTAAATATTTACCCTCTCTGTTCCAACTAGTTGTTACATGTCATTAACACACTAAATATTAACCCTCTCTGTTCCAGTTAGTTGTTACATTACACACTAAATATTTAACCCTCTCTGTTCCAGCTAGTTGTTACATTAACCACACTAAATCTTTAACCCTCTCTGTTCCAGCTAGTTGTTACATTAACACACTAAATATTTAACCCTCTCTGTTCCAGCTAGTTGTTACATTAACACACTAAATATTTAACCCTCTCTGTTCCAGCTAGTTGTTACATAACACACTAATATTTAACCCTCTCTGTTCCAGCTAGTTTGTTACATTAACACACTAAATATTTAACCCTCTCTGTTCCAGCTAGTTGTTACATTAACACACTAAATATTTAACCCTCTCTGTTCCAGCTAGTTGTTACATTAACACACTAAATATTTAACCCTCTCTGTTCCAGCTAGTTGTTACATTAACACACTAAATATTTAACCCTCTCTGTTCCAACTAGTTGTTACATGTCTTAACACACTAAATATTTAACCCTCTCTTTCCAGCTAGTTGTTACATTAACACCCTAAATCTTTAACCCTCCTGTTCCAGCTAGTTGTTACATTACACACTAAATATTTAAACCCTCTCTGTTCCAGCTAGTTGTTACATTAACACACTAAATATTTAACCCTCTCTGTTCCAACTAGTTGTTACATTCCATTAACACACTAATCTTTAACCCTCTCTGTTCCAGCTAGTTGTTACATTAACACACTAAATATTTAACCCTCTCTGTTCCAGCTAGTTGTTACATTAACACACTAAATATTTAACCCTCTCTGTTCCAGCTAGTTGTTACATTAACACACTAAATATTTAACCCTCTCTGTTCCAGCTAGTTGTTACATTAACACACTAAATATTTAACCCTCTCTGTTCCAACTAGTTGTTTACATTCATTAACACACTAAATATTACCTCTCTGTTCCAGCTAGTTGTTACATTAACACACTAATATTTAACCCTCTCTGTTCCAGCTATTTGTTACATTAACACACTAATATTAACCCTCTCTGTTCCAGCTAGTTGTTACATTAACACACTAAATCTTTAACCCTCTCTGTTCCAGCTAGTTGTTTACATTAACACACTAAATATTTAACCCTCTCTGTTCCAGCTAGTTGTTACATTAACAACACTAATATTTAACCCTCTCTGTTCCAGCTAGTTGTTACATTAACACACTAAATATTAACCCTCTCTGTTCCAGCTAGTTGTTACATTAACACACTAAATATTTACCCTCTCTGTTCCAGCTAGTTGTTACATTAACACACTAAATGATTTAACCCTCTCTGTTCCAACTAGTTGTTACACTTAACACACTAATCTTAACCCTCTCTGTTCCAGTTAGTTGTTACATTAACACACTAAATCTTAACCCTCTCTGTTCCAGTTAGTTGTTACATTAACACACTAAATATTTAACCCTCTCTGTTCCAGCTAGTTGTTACATTAACACACTAAATCTTTAATCCTCTCTGTTTCAGTTAGTTGTTACATTAGCGCATTAAATCTTTAACCCTCTCTGTTCCAGTTATTTATTACATAAACACACTAAATCTTTAACCCTCTCTGTTCCAGTTAGTTGTTACATTAACACACTAAATCTTTAACCCTCTCTGTTCCAGTTATTTGTTACATTAACACACTAAATCTTTAACCCTCTCTGTTCCAGTTATTATTACATAAACCGCTAAATTTTTAACCCTCTTTTCATTAGTTGTTACATTAACACACTAAATCTTTAACACCCTCTGTTCCAGTTAGTTGTTACATTAGCACATTAAATCTTTAACCCTCTCTGTTCCAGTTATTTATTACATAAACACGCTAAATTTTTAACCCTCTTTTCCAATTAGTTGTTACATAACACACTAAATCTTTAACCCTCTCTGTTCAGTTAGTTGTTACATTAGCAGCATTAAATCTTTAACCCTCTCTGTTCCAGTTATTTATTACATAAACACGCTAAATCTTTAACCCTCTTTTCCAATTAGTTGTTACATTAACACACTAAATCTTTAACACCCTCTGTTCCAGTTAGTTGTTACATTAGCACATTAAATCTTTAACCCTCTCTGTTCCAGTTATTTGTACATTAACACACTGAACCTGTAACCCCCTCTCTAGCTAATTGTTATTTTAACTTCTCTTGAGCATGTTTATATTTCAAAGTAATGACCCTGGAACAACAGAGTTAATGGACTCTTGGGAAATTATAGTAGCAGATAAATGAATACATGGGAATGTATTGATTGGTACGTATAGAAAAGCAGGTGATGTAATTAACAACTTATCCTATTGTTTGAGCAATTTTAAATAATATAAAATGTTTAAGGACAAGTAGACAAGGATAATGAGCGGGCTGACAAGCTTGCAGGTGAGGCTACGGTGGAGGGCGGACGCGCCATGGACCAGGCTGACATTCTGAATGCTCTACGAGAAGTAAGACTTCTGCGTGAACCAAGTGATGACTGTGAATCTACAACCATGGCCAGACTGCGAAGAACAGCAAATTAAAAGAGGTGTGGCCAAACAAGAACACTATGCAGGAAGCCAAAGAAGATTGATAAACCAACACAGAACTGGCATCGTTAGCCGCTACACGCTGCAGGATTTGCTGAGTAGGGGATCCGAGCACTTATGGACTGAATGGTTTGATGTGCAATGAGGATGATTGCCTTGGTGTAGAATCAGTAATAACTCAACATGAAATCAACAACCAAGAATTTCTAACTCGTTAAATAAGAACGTTAAGTGTTCTCACCTGAAGTTTGGAAAATATGAAATTAACTCACGCAATCCAGTGAACGTTTCCACACATTTTAATTATGTGCTGTAGAATAATAGGATTCAACTCTTCTAGAATATAGACTGCCCTTGACACAGGGTCGGTGTCTATTTACTATCTACGAATAACCTCCCTATTCTATCCTGTTCACCTTGAAGCCTAGTTTTCCATTCCACAGTTCCATCGTTCAGAATTCGCCTAGGTTTTCTACTCCCAGTCCTTCCATTAATGGCTTCTTGTCAACAAATTCCTCGTCCTGTTGTTTACTTGCAGATCCTCTTAATCATTGCATCCAGATATCCACTTGACACAGAATTTGGAAAACACAACCGCTTGGGAACACAGCCTGACAACGTCTGCCTCTTTGTTGTCATATGACATCTCGTGTCTCCCTTGGTTTTCTTGTGCATCATCCACTTTGGTGCGTCCTTTTGAAAAATCCCTTTCTTCTTTTTTCTGTATCTTCTTTTGGCGTGCTCGTCATATGGCAATGATCTGTCGACTAACTAACTAGCTAACTAGACAAGGTGATTTATATGACAACCGCGTATATTGTTTGAGCAATCATATATAATATAACATGTTTCCTGACAGATTGACAAGGTGAATTATATGACAACTAAGTCTATAGTTTGAGCAATTACATATAATATAAAATGTTTCCTGACTGTTTGACAAAGTTATTTATATGACAGTCGAGTATATTGTTTGAGCAATCATATATAATATAACATGTTTCTTGATAGATTGACAAGATGAATTATATGACAACCTAGTCTGTTGTTTGAGCAATTCATATAATATAACATGTCTCCTGACAGACTGACAAAGTTATTTACTTTGCAACCGAGCCTGTTGTGCCTCTAGAAACTTACCTGCGAGAAAATGATAGTGAAGGGCACAACGAAGTCGCGATATCCTGGGGGCTTCATCAGATTGTGGTACGTGATTGTTTTGTTTTGAAAGTGATCACCTGGTACTTAACTGCCTTTTTTCCTGTCAACCTTTCTTGTGTTCTTTTGTTTATGTCTTAATGTGTGTACATATGTATGTGTAAAAGGACTGATGAATAAATGGATAGATAGATGAATGTGTGGATGAATGGATTGATACATTGTCACAGTCTTACATTAGGTAGTTATTAGTAACAGTTTAACATATGATGGATGAGAGTTAATAGAACCATGGACAATCACTGACGATGTGACAGACAGGAGTTAAACAGACAGAGTAGACATCAACAAGTACTGACTCGGTTGTGCAAGTTCAAGGACAAGTGACTTTACGACTTAACACTCACTGACCAGGGAAAGAACGTGGGTGGGTGAACATGCCTCGAAGGAAAACCCAACAGCCCGTGATAAGTGAAGGTCAGAGAGACGACGAGGGAAGAAAGAAAACCAGACTGGACACAGTGTGTTGTCAGACCGTCGACAGAATAGGACAAATTTAGGAGCTAGATGAAATGATTTAGGAAATACGAGACTGAAACAGAATAGTGACAGGACGTTGTGTGAATGGCAATATGCAGTGGATGTGTGCTTTCAGCTTATAGAGAGAATGACTGGCAACGTGTATGAGCGAGAGCTTCTTAAAAACTGTCTGTCATTTACTGCCAATATAGTACCTTGTGGTGTAAACTGTCTGTCATTTACTGCCAATATAGTACCATGCGGTGTATGGCAGGGGGGTCTTGAGCCTGAGGAATTAAGGCCACCTGGCTAGTGCAGTCGCCGTGAACTGTGCAGGTCAGAGGTTTCTTTTTGTCCCCGACAGAAAAAACTTCATACCTTACCGAGGATTCAAACCCAGGTCTCCCAAAGGAGAATCCAATATTCTAGTTACTCAGCCAGCCGCTCCTCACATTCATAAAATGTAAATATAATATATATTTATTACTGGATGTAGTCCGGAGATGTCCGTTGTATAACATTAAACACAGCCATATCGATTATCACTCCTGTTGTTGGACTTGCGTGTCTAACTAATGTTGACAGCATACCTGTCGTATACCTATTGTACCAGTGACTATTGCCCATTTAGACAAGCCATACTAAGGAAGTCTATGACTCACATGTTCATTTTGCAAGTTTACACACATCATATGTAATACAACTCATCATCACATACCATGCATGTCACCATCTCGTACAATCACCAGTCTCAGAAAAGGGCTGTTTTCTCATCCACATGCCATATGGCCAAGCCGTCTATTTCTTTATCTCTTTGTCTTCCTCTGACTCATATCCCATCAAGTTTTCCATTTGTCACAAAATTATCAGCAAGTATCTTCTCATATCATCATCAGTATGTGCACATATCTCTATCTTTGGTTTTCTGGATCAATTCTGTTAATTCTGCTTCATGCCACATTTTAGGCTTTCCATTGTAATTTCTCTTGGTCTACTTCTGCTGATCATTCCAGTCATGACAATTTCTAATGCCTCTCTTCTCATTATGTGAAAACACATTGTCTCTCTCTTATGGTTGTTTCTTATGTACAGATTAGTGTATGACAGGTGAGTGTTGGTAGTGTCATTAGTTAGTTAGTTAGTTAGTCGACAGATCATCCTCGTTGCACATCGAACCATTCAGTCCATAAGTGCTCGGATCCCCTCCTCAGCAAATCCCGCAGCGTGTAGCGGCTAACGACGCCAGTTCTGTGTTGGTTTATCAATCTTCTTTGGCTTCCTGCGTAGTGTTCTTGTTTGGCCACCCCTCTTTTAATTTGCTGCTCCTGCAGTCTGGCCATTGTTGTAGATTCACAGTCATCACTTGGTTCTCGCAAAAGTCTCACTTCTCGTAGAGCATTCAGAATGTCAGCCATGGCGCGTCCGCCCTCCACAGTAGCCTCACCTGCAAGCTTGTCAGCCCGCTCATTTCCTTGTACTCCCGCATGACCTGGCACGAAGATGAAACTAATCTTTGCCAGCCGAGACCGCTTCAGAGGCAGCAGCCATTCTCTTCGGATCGACCCCTCCTCTATCCTCTTGATCATGTTCATTGAGTCGCTAAGGAAACAAGCCCTAGTGAATGTCTGTGTCTCGAGCCATGTTATTGCTTTACTTACTGCCATGACTTCCATGGTCAGGCTACTTGTGGTTTCAGTGAAAGCACCAGAGTCCTCCTTCACAATTCTCCCTCCGGCCCGAGCTGTAAAGGCCCATGAGCTTCTCACATGTCGGACGACCGACCCATCTGTGTAGATGACCGCGTCACCGTCTAGCGAATTCTCGAAAATCAACGCTTGTACTTCAGCCTCAACAGCAGCTGGATTTTCTTGTCTGCATTTTCTATCTAGTTGGATGCAAACTGAAAAGGATGTGCAGAAGTCTGTTGGCACTTGCACCCACTCCTCGCCAGGTTCTAAGTCCTCAAGTGAACACACCTGTTGAAGAATGTCTTCGGCTTGACCCATCCACGACCGTCCTCTTTTTAACCTGCTGCCCTTCACCTTCCTAATTTCACTATGCAGTGGATGTTGTGTGTTTGCGTTAATTCTGAGGTAGACGCGTGCCCTGCAAACTTGTATTCTCTCTTCAATGGTTGGAAAATCAAGAAGGTAGCGCATCGCCCTGCATGCTGTATCTCTTGTACATCCAAGAATAATGCGCATAGCTTCATTCTGTATCCTTTCCATCCTTTCTATCTGCTTATGGCTGAGAGTCAGGATTGCCATTGCATACTCCAAAACAGACATGACCAGCCCCTCGTACAGAAGACATAGATGGCGCTGCTCACAGTTTGCTGCCGCCATCACCCGCATCGCTGCCAAACCCCGCTTGGCCTTTGTTATCACCTGGTCTATGTGCACATTATAAGCAAGGCTTCGATCAAACCGTATCCCCAGGTAATTTCATTGCCTGCGTTCTTTCCACCGTCTCTGAACACAGCATTACAGTTGGTGTTGGGTTGTTGACAATATGATTATTCAACGAGAACCAAGTCACTGTTGCCTTTGTTGGGTTGACCATTGCCCCAGCTTCATCACACCAAGTACTTATGCGATTGAGTTCGGTTTGTAGTTCCACAGCAACCTCCTCTCTATCCTTACCCTGACGATACACTAAAACATCATCGGCATACGACAATGTCCTGCCAGGTCCAGTGATCTGCTCACTGGTGATTCTCACTGTGTAGGCGTTGAACAGTACCGGAGATAATGGTGATCCCTGTGGTAGGCCAGGATATATTGTTGTTGGTTCCGAAGTCCAACTGCCACATCTAAAAACTACTTTCCGTTGGTAGAGGGCTGCAGCGATCCAACTAAGGAGGAATGGACTTACGTTTAGTTCAAGAAGCTGAAACATTAAAAAATCCAGTGGTACTCTGTTGTATGCGTCCTCAAGATCAATCGCTGCAGCAACGGTTTCAGTGCCTGAGTGGAAACCTTCATAGACATCATGGGCAAAGACTGCTGCATTGGTCCAGGTTTCTCTTTTTGGACGGTACCCACCCAGGGTAGGTGGGAAAACACCTTGCCTCTCTAGTTGGCTTGATATTTTCCTGGCAATTACCTTCTCCAGCAGCTTGCCTATTGTATTCTGCATGGTTATAATTCGATATCCCTGAATTTTTTTGTGGTCTTTGTCAGGCTTCGGCAAGGGAATCAGATAGCTGTGTAACCATTCCTCCTTGATGCTAGCACTCCCTATACTGTTGTTGTACATGTCTGCTAGTTTCTCTAGCTCATTGTCGGTACACCTATTTATGTCGTTGTATCTTATGCCATCAGGACCTGGAGCACTGTTATTTGATCGTCGAAGCACAGCCTTGATTTCTTTCACTGTCACTGTGTCTTCCTCCGAAGTGTTCTTGCATCTGTCTGAGGTGACCTTCTTGGCCAGATTTCGGCCTCCCATGTCTGTCTGGTTGCCCTGCTCAAGGTAGCGTTCAAAGAGGGCTTTGCCCTTGTCCTCGTCAGTCCTCTGCCAGGTGAGGTCAGCACCTTGGAAGTCTGAAATGATCTTATTCTTGACTAGTAGTGTCATTGGTGACTCTTAAGTACAGATCTAATTGTCTTAGAAATATATAGGTAAGTGTATGACACGTGACTGTTGACAGAAATATACAGGTTAGTGTATGACATGTGACTGTTGACAGAAATATACAGGTTAGTGTATGACATGTGACTGTTGACAGAAATATACAGGTTAGTGTATGACAAGTGACCATTGACAGACATATACAGGTTAGTGTAAAATATGTGACTGTTGACAGACATATACAGGTTATCGTAGGACATGTGAATATTGACAGAAATATACAGGTTAGTGTATGGCATGTGACTGTTGACGTGTGTGTACAGGTTCTTGTGTGACAGTCGACAGTCTCACTGGTGTACTGATGTCAGGATTTGGTCTCCACAGAAAGGCCTCTCCTTCCTGGTCAATGACTGTAACCTGATACACAACAATGTTTGTATGGCCTCAGTATTTGTCGACCCGGCCGGGGAGTGGAAGGTTGGGGGTCTCGACTACATGTATCCAGCCCAGGGACCCGACAGCGACCCGCCACCCAAAATTCTACCTTTACTGGAACGGTATGATTCACCGGAGAAGGTTGAGGGCAAAAAAGTCAAAGGAGAAAAATGGTAAGAAAGTTATGTCATTTATTTCTGTCTCTGAATCATGTCATTTATATAACTGTCTCTGAATCATGTTATTTATATCTGTCTCTGTATCATGTTGTTTATATCTGTAAGACTGAATTGTGTTATTTATATCTGTAAGACTGAATTGTGTTGTTTATATCTGTCTCTGTATCATGTTGTTTATATCTGTCTCTGTATCATGTTGTTTATATCTGTCTCTGAATCATGTGTGTTATTATCTGTATCGTGTTACATTGATGTATCTGTGTATATTCTGTCTCTGTATCATGTTGTTTATATCTGTCTCTGTATCATGTTGTTTATATCTGTCTCTGTATCATGTTGTTTATATCTGTCTCTGTATCATGTTGTTTATATCTGTCTCTGTATCATGTTGTTTATATCTGTCTCTGTATCATGTTGTTTATATCTGTCTCTGTATCATGTGTTTATATCTGTCTCTGTATCATGTTGTTTATATCTGTCTCTGTATCATGTTGTTTATATCTGTCTCTGTATCATGTTGTTTATATCTGTAAGACTGAATCATGTTGTTTATATCTGTCTCTGTATCATGTTGTTTATATCTGTAAGACTGAATCATGTTGTTTATATCTGTAAGACTGAATCATGTTGTTTATATCTGTCTCTGTATCATGTTGTTTATATCTGTCTCTGTATCATGTTGTTTATATCTGTCTCTGTATCATGTTGTTTATATCTGTCTCTGAATCATGTTGTTTATATCTGTAAGACTGAATCATGTTGTTTATATCTGTAAGACTGAATCATGTTGTTTATATCTGTAAGACTGAATCATGTTGTTTATATCTGTCTCTGTATCATGTTGTTTATATCTGTCTCTGTATCATGTTGTTTATATCTGTCTCTGTATCATGTTGTTTATATCTGTCTCTGTATCATGTTGTTTATATCTGTCTCTGAATCATGTTATTTATATCTGTCTGTCTGAATCATGTTATTTATATCTGTCTCTGTATCATGTTATTTATATCTGTCTCTGAATCATGTTATTTATATCTGTCTGTCTGAATCATGTTATTTATATCTGTCTCTGAATCATGTTATTTATATCTGTCTGTCTGAATCATGTTATTTATATCTGTAAGACTGAATTGTGTTTTTTTATTTCTGTCTGTCTGAATCATGTTATTTATATCTGTCTCTGTATCATGTTATTTATATCTGTCTGTCTGAATCATGTTATTTATATCTGTCTCTGTATCATGTTATTTATTTCTGTCTGTCTGAATCATGTTATTTATATCTGTCTCTGTATCATGTTATTTATATCTGTCTCTGTATCATGTTATTTATATCTGTCTGTCTGAATCATGTTATTTATATCTGTCTGTCTGAATCATGTTATTTATATCTGTCTGTCTGAATCATGTTATTTATATCTGTCTCTGTATCATGTTGATTTATATCTGTAAGACTGAATCATGTTGTTTATATCTGTCTCTGAATCATGTTGTTTATATCTGTAAGACTGAATCATGTTGTTTATATCTGTAATCTGAATCATGTTGTTTATATCTGTAAGACTGAATCATGTTGTTTATATCTGTCTCTGTATCATGTTGTTTATATCTGTAAGACTGAATCATGTTGTTTATATCTGTAAGACTGAATCATGTTGTTTATATCTGTATGTCTGAATCATGTTGTTTATATCTGTAATACTGAATCATGTTGTTTATATCTGTAAGACTGAATTGTGTTGTTTATATCTGTCTCTGTATCATGTTGTTTATATCTGTCTCTGTATCATGTTGTTTATATCTGTCTCTGTATCATGTTGTTTATATCTGTAAGACTGAATCATGTTGTTTATATCTGTAAGACTGAATCATGTTGTTTATATCTGTAAGACTGAATCATGTTGTTTATATCTGTCTCTGTATCATGTTGTTTATATCTGTAAGACTGAATCATGTTGTTTATATCTGTCTCTGTATCATGTTGTTTATATCTGTCTCTGTATCATGTTGTTTATATCTGTCTCTGTATCATGTTGTTTATATCTGTCTCTGTATCATGTTGTTTATATCTGTCTGACTGAATTGTGTTGTTTATATCTGTCTCTGTATCATGTTGTTTATATCTGTCAGCTGTAATCATGTTGTTTATATCTGTCTCTGTATCATGTTGTTTATATCTGTAAGACTGAATCATGTTGTTTATATCTGTCTGTCTGAATCATGTTGTTTATATCTGTCTCTGTAATCATGTTGTTTATATCTGTCTCTGTATCATGTTATTTATATCTGTCTCTGTATCATGTTGTTTATATCTGTCTCTGTATCATGTTGTTTATATCTGTCTCTGTATCATGTTGTTTATATCTGTAAGACTGAATCATGTTGTTTATATCTGTAAGACTGAATCATGTTGTTTATATCTGTCAGTACTGAATCATGTTGTTTATATCTGTCTCTGTAATCATGTTATTTATATCTGTCTGTCTGAATCATGTTATTTATATCTGTCTGCTTGTATATGTTATTTATATCTGTCTGTCTGAATCATTTATTTATTTCTGTCTGTCTGAATCATGTTATTTATATCTGTCTGTCTGAATCATGTTATTTATTTCTGTCTGTCTGAAATCATGTTGTTTATTTCTGTCTCTGAATCATGTTATTTATATCTGGGTCTGTCTGAATATGTTATTTATATCTGTCTCTGTCTGTATTTTATCTGTCTCTGGTATCATTTATTTATATCTGTCTCTGAATCATGTTATTTATATCGTCTGTCGATCATGTTATTTATATCTTCTGTCTGATCATGTTATTTATATCGTCTCTGTATCATTTTATGTATATCTGTCTCTGATCATGTTATTTATATCTGTCTGTCTGATCTGTATTTTCTCTCTCTCTATCATGTTATTTATATCGTTCTGTCTGATCATGTTATTTATATCTGTCTCTGTATCATGTTGTTTATATCTGTAAGACTGAATCATGTTGTTTATATCTGTCTCTGAATCATGTTGTTTATATCTGTCTCTGTATCATGTTGTTTATATCTGTAAGACTGAATCATGTTGTTTATATCTGTAAGACTGAATTGTGTTGTTTATATCTGTCTGTCTGAATCATGTTATTTATATCTGTCTCTGAATCATGTTGTTTATATCTGTAAGACTGAATTGTGTTGTTTATATCTGTCTCTGTATCATGTTGTTTATATCTGTAAGACTGAATCATGTTGTTTATATCTGTAAGACTGAATCATGTTGTTTATATCTGTAAGACTGAATCATGTTGTTTATATCTGTCTCTGTATCATGTTGTTTATATCTGTAAGACTGAATCATGTTGTTTATATCTGTAAGACTGAATCATGTTGTTTATATCTGTATCTGTATCATGTTGTTTATATCTGTAAGACTGAATCAGTGTTGTTTATATCTGTAAGACTGTACATTGGTTGTTTTATATCTGTACTGTATCATGTTGTTTATATCTGGAAGACTGAATCAGTGTTGTTTATATCTGTATACTGATCATGTTGTTTATATCTGTAAGGAACTGAATCATGTTGTTGTTTATATCTGTCTCTGTATCATGATTGTTTATAATCTGTAAGACTGAAATCATGTTGTTTATATCTGTCTAACTGTAATCATGTTGTTTAGATCATGTACTACTGTATCATGTTGTTTTATATCTGTCTCTGTATCATGTTTGTTTATATCTGTAAGACTGAATCATGTTGTTTATATCTGTATACTGTATCATGTTGGTTATATCTGTAAGGATATGATATCATGTTGTTTTATATCTGTCTCTGTATCATGTTGTTTATATCTGTAAGACTGAATCATGTTGTTTATATCTGTCTCTGAATCATGTTGTTTATATCTGTAAGACTGAATCATGTTGTTTATATCTGTAAGACTGAATTGTGTTGTTTATATCTGTCTCTGTATCATGTTGTTTATATCTGTCTCTGTATCATGTTGTTTATATCTGTCTCTGTATCATGTTGTTTATATCTGTCTCTGTATCATGTTGTTTATATCTGTCTCTGTATCATGTTGTTTATATCTGTCTCTGTATCATGTTGTTTATATCTGTCTCTGTATCATGTTGTTTATATCTGTCTCTGTATCATGTTGTTTATATCTGTCTCTGTATCATGTTGTTTATATCTGTAAGACTGAATTGTGTTGTTTATATCTGTCTCTGTATCATGTTATT
>JACEFZ010028480.1:0-239833 GCA_014155875.1 Cepaea nemoralis
CCCACGCGCCCACCCCCTCGCCACCACCCCGCACCCCGTTGTTATTTATTTTTATTTTTTATTTATTTTATTTTATTTTATAATAATTAATTAAAATTTGTATACACCCACTCAATAGTTATCTGCCCTTAGAAACATGAAATCTTAGAATTATCGCCCTTAGATATGACCTAGATACCACCCCTTACCCAACTATATGACCGAGGGGGAGTGAAAATCAGCCGAGGTCAAGGTCAATTGCCAGATTAATCCGGCAAATCATACCCGAATCCCACATTTATAACTACTCACAACACATATGGCTTAAAAGACAATAATGGGAATATGATAAATACCAATGAGGAAATGTGTAACACATGGAAAGAATACTTTATTGAATTACTAAATTGTGAAGCTCCAAGTAACACTTTCCCACAGGAAGCGGTTCTAACGTCTGAACCACAAATTGAAGAACCTGCTTTTGAAGAAATCCTATATGTAATAACACGACTTAAAAAACAATAAGGCAACTGTGACTGATGGAATTGCTGCTGAATGTATAAAGGCAGGCGGCCATGCATTACATCCAAAGCTATAGGAACTAATATTAAAAATCTGGAGGACAGAAAAATTAAACCATTAGCTTAAAAGTCGACAGGGTCGACTTCATTGCACCGGGTTTTATCCCATATGGCTCGGTCTCTTTCCGCAGCACGGAAAGCGTCGCACAAAGCACGAACTCCGTAGCTTTTAGCGACGACCTACAGAAGTCTCCGAAACATTTAACTCGTAAACCGAAGCGCGTGGCCCGGAATCGAACCCACAACCTTCGGAACATGAGTCAAACGGCTTGACCACTTCGCCACAGAGACTCCCAAGAAATAAACGTATGAAGAATTAAACCATGACTGGAAAGAGTCATTATTGATACCTATCTTTAACCCATTAGGGATACACAAAGTGGAGAGTGGAAAAGAAGAAGTAACAAAGACATTTATGATCTGTTTAAGTCCCCGCTAACCACTGGTATCATGAAGGCTAATAGACTACAATGGCTGGGGCATATAGAAAGGATGGAAGATAATAGGGAAACAAAACTCGCTTACACTCAGGAAATAACTGACCGTAGACCCGGAGGTAGACCAAGAAGACGGTGGAGAGATTTTATATATATATATATATATATATATATATATATATATATATATATATATATATATATATATATATATATATATATATATATATATAAAACAGAGTGTATGTGGCTTTGTGGTCAGCTATGTATTGGATGCGTTCGATAACGGTACATCCGATTGAGATGAAATTTTCTACACGTCTTCCTTTCATTCCTGTGCAACCGACTGTAATAGTTTCTTAGTGTAAAATCTTCTACTTATTTAATAACATTTACTTTTTCATTTTTCATTATATAATTTCTATATAGCAGGGGGACTTCACTCTAGAAAAGTTATTTCAAGGGGCATAACTTTTAATAACATTTCTATATACTTTATAGTCATATTGTTGGACTTACTTGCACTATTGTTAAACTCTTTGTCTATAGTTATTTTCAGGCATATGAGTTATAATAAATAATGATATAATCTTTAAGGCATTTTCAAAGTTTTCATAAAAATAATGCATAATGCATAACATTGTAACCCATCTTTTTCTGCTTAAAGAACTTATCAACTGTCATGTCGGTGATTAAAAACAGTTTTCATTAAAAATAATGAATGGTGTGTGGAAGGACATTCTTTTAAGTTACTGTGCGCCAGGAGCTGGGCGAAACCACGCCGGGTCAGATAGATAGACAGACAGACAGATAGTCGGGAACGGAAGCTTATTTGACTACTTATATGAATTAAATGACATGCTCCCCACCAGGGACTGGGTGAAGCCGGGCCGGGTCAGACAGACAGACAGATAGACAGACAGACAGTCGGGAACGGGAGAGCTTATATGACTACGTATATGAATTAAATGAGATGCTCCCCACCAGGGACTGGGTGAAGCCGGGCCGGGACAGACAAGACAGACAGATAGACAGACAAACAGATAGTCGGGAACGGGAGAGCTTATATGACTACGTATATGAATTAAATGAGATGCTCCCCACCAGGGACTGGGTGAAGCCGGGCCGGGTCAGACAGACAGACAGACAGATAGACAGACAAACAGATAGTCGGGAACGGGAGAGCTTATATGACTACTTATATGAATTAAATGAGATGCTCCCCACCAGGGACTGGGTGAAGCCGGGCCGGGTCAGCCAGACAGACAAACAGACAGACAGACAAGCAGACAGACAGACTGATAGATAGATAGATCCCCTCCAGGGCCTGGGCGAAGCCGGGCCGGGTCAGCTAGTATATATATAAAACAGAGTGTATGTATGTGTGTGGTTGGCTATGTATTGGATGGGTTCGATAACGGTACATCCGATTGAGATGAAATTTTCTACACGTCTTCCTTTCATTCCTGTGCAACTGACTGTAATAGTTTCTTAGTGTAGAATCGGCTACTTACTTAATAACATTTAATTTTTCATTTTTCATTATATAATTTCTATATAGCAGGGGGACTTCACTCTAGAAAAGTTATTTCAAGGGGCATAACTTTTAATAACATTTCTATATACTTTATAGTCATATTGTTGGACTTACTTGCACTATTATTAAACTCTTTGTCTATAGTTATTTTCAGGCATATGAGTTATAATAAATAATGATATAATCTTTAAGGCATTTTCAAAGTTTTCATAAAAATAATGCATAATGCATAACATTGTAACCCATCTTTTTCTGCTTAAAGAAGTTATCAACTGTCGGGTCAGCCAGACAGACAAACAAGCAGACAGACAGACTGATAGATAGATAGATCCCCTCCAGGACCTGGGCGAAGCCGGGCCGGGTCAGCTAGTATATATATATATATATATATATATATATATATATATATATATATATATATATATATATATATATATATATATATATACCTGCAAGCACTTGGAATCAACGACTGGCAAGAGAAGGTCAACCAGAGAGACGAATGGAGACGGATTGTATCTGCGGCACAGAACCGCAATGGCTCGGAACGCTGAAGAAGAAGATCTTTAAGAAAGGAGACAAGTTCCAATGTGAAAATTATAGAGGAATATCACTCCTGTCCATAAGCTATAAGATACTATCCGCGGTATTACTAAATAGACTAAAACCATATTCAGAAGACATATTAGGTGACTACCAGGCGGGTTTAAGACAAAACAGATCAACAATAGATCAGATATTTATCTTACGACAAATAGCCGAGAAAAGTTGGGAATATAAAAGAGATCTCCATAACATTTTTGTGGATTTTAAAAAGGTTTATGATAGTGTCCATAGGAATAGTCTATGGAATGCTATGCAGGAAATTGGAATACCAAGGAAGTTAATCAACATGACCAGACTATGCATGGAAAAAACATATAATATAGTAACATATAAAGGCAGGAAATCAAACCCTTTCCAAATAACATCTGGCTTGAAACAGGGTGATGCACTATCGCCGCTCCTTTTCACTCTGGCTCTAGAGAAAGTTGAAAGGAAGGTAAAAGAGGAATATGCTATTGGAGGAACATCCAAACTGCTTGGTTATGCAGATGATATAGATATTATAGGGAAAAATGAACAAAAGACATTGGAAATATTGACTCACTTAAAGAAAAAAGCTCAACAAATGGGGCTGGTTATCAACCAAGACAAGACAGAATATATGGTAATTTCAAGAGAATGAACGGCTAAAAACTCTGGCCACATACAAAAAGATAATATGACCATTAAAAGAACGGAAACATACAAATACCTGGGTACAATCTTCAACAGCTCCAACATAACAAGGGAAGAAATACAAGCTAGGATCAACTCTGGAAATAAGATATACTATGCACTACAACAGTAGTAGGAGAGGCGCAATTCGGTTATATTTTGCCGGAGCCTCCGGCAATTGACCTTGACCTCGGCTGATTTTCACTCCCCCTCGGTCATGTAGTTGGGTAAGGGTTAGGTAAGGGGTGATATTTAACTCTTATATTTTGGGTTGTATAGTAAACATGTGTGTACCACATAATCAACATGAAGCACCCTCTTGGGGTGGTCAACAAGAAAACAGACCATTCATACCACTAAAAAACCAAACATGAGTTCGTTTTCATAACTTTGTATTTTTCATCAATTGCATGCATTTCCAATAATGTGTAGAAGAGTCAAACCATTTTCATTGACAAAGTACATTCATTTTTATTGGTCATGACTAGTGACAAATGTGACATTGAGTCTTTTATATAGCCATTTCACACGTATGACGACTTTAATAGAACATATTATAGACACCAAAACAGTAGAAAACATATATACATAAGTACACTAGGACGGGCTATATGTCTAGGGGTGATGTAGTGACCTTGTCTTTGTGAACTTGCCGTTTTATGTAGAAATAGGATAGCGACTTTCTGTGTTGTGTGTACGTGTAAATAGACGTGTCTTGTGTTTTGAAACCTACATTTGTCCCTCCAGTCGCTGTCTGTGTCTCAAGTACATCTAAAAATGTTTGTCTGTCTAAGTGAGTGTTGTGGTGTTTGGTGAGGCCCTTTGTGCTTGTTTTATTGTAGTCTCCGAAACAATGGTATGTTTTACTACATAAAGATACCATTCCATCCCCTTCGTATTCTAACTTGAAAAGACCAGGGGTTCTCTTTTCATAAGCTTTGATAGTCTGGCAATCCTTACAGGTATCAGTACTAACTATATGTTCAGAGCAGACTTCAGCCGGGAACCACTGATTATAAACTCTATCATACTCTGCTCTAAGGTGTGGTCTAACTGCTGCCGCTAGGTTAGGTGTGCTAAGCACTAAGTAAAGAGAGTCAGTGTCCATTTCGCATAATTGGAAATCCTCCCTGTCTAAAAATTTATCTAAAAAGTCATAATAAAACTCTAACATTCTTAATTTGGCATATTGATAAACGAATAAGCCTATCTGAAGGGGGAGATCCCAGACTGTTGTCTTTTTTCCTTTTACTACTTCAAATATGTCTTCGGTCAGTGGTGTCATCTGTTTAAATAAGGGATTATTTATTAACTTGGTTGTGTCTTCAGCCTTACAATAGGAAACATTGGTGTGCTTGGCCTTATTGATTAGAGTTTTGCCGTATGCAGCATTCCCCAATAATTTCATGGTTTCTGCCTTAACGGTAGAGGTTGTATTACTGTCACCTTCTCGTCTGGCATCAGACACCATATCACCAAATTCTTGGAAGCAGCTAACTGGCTTATATTCAATGATTTGGTACACATGGGTGACCTCTAGCCCATGTTTCAGATACCATTTTAATAATGGTGTGGCCAACATGATCTTTTCTCCGATATAGCTACCTATAAGTGTCCGTCTGGCACTGGTCAGCAGTTTATGTGACTGGGCGTACTGCCTCATAAGGTTACCGATATCCTCTCTACCCACTTCAATATTTTTGAATATTGGTGTCATCTCTGCGAAGCGCTCATAGTACTTGTCTGGCACATGGATATCACACTCTATCAACCCAAACAAACTCTCAGCTCTTACAGCCTTTAGAATCCTTTCTTTGTTAATGGTCTTTTTATTATGCCATGGTTTTACATATGGGAATCTGCCCTTGACAAAACCCTTAATGTCACTATTGGTCTTTTTAAGGTTCCGCCACTCACATTCCCACATTTCTACTACTTTAACTTTCACCTCGTTAACCAAGTAGTCGTGAATGTCACAGGTGTTGTCATATAGTTCTGTCAGAGGTATCTTATTTACTGGATTTATGTCAATACCACGAGTCAGGGGACAGTCTAGGTGACCGTGGAATAGACATCCGTGAAACTGATACACGGTTGTATTCACCCTATCCCAACCATCTACTCTAATATGACGCGGACCCAGCGCCATCTCCCGCCCATTGAACTGTGTCCTCAACTCTATATTCTCACTATGCTCTATCGACGCTAGCCACTCTCTGCACTGAACAGTGTAAAATCTAGTATTATGAGTCTTGAACTCATCTTCTGCCTTTCGAATGACAGGAAAACCCGTGGGCATCTTTTGCATTAGATAAACAGGTTACATTCTATAAAGATTTAGGTGTAGACATGTTTAAGGATGCCATTTCACTATGTTCTGAGAACGAGAAAGACCTGCACAAAACACTTAGAGACAATATTGTAGGAGGGCCGTCCATAATCTTTCATAGGTACCATGAGATTGGTCAGACACGCATCAGAGGGGGTAAGCTTGTTGAGAGCTTGAAAGGATATGACGCTAACGCTCTCTACCTGTGGGCTCTAATAATATACCTGTTTATCTAATGCAAAAGATGCCCACGGGTTTTCCTGTCATTCGAAAGGCAGTGACGAAATTTAACTGAACATTTATTTTATAACTATTGATATTTGACAGAGTAAAATTCACTGATGAATTATTAAAATTGTTTTTTCAGAATCATAGCCACTTCATTTATAACAATAAACTGTCAGTATAATATAATTTGTTTATTTTCTTTTCTTCACTGCACCGATGTAGTATGCACTAATTTCTTCAATTCTTGTCAGCTTATATACATGTTTCAGTGTTACAGACAATTTGCATTTATTGTACGGAAATTTGTTGCAACTGATTAAACAAAAGACATGGATATGGAAAACAAACAACGTTTATGGAATTCTAAATACTTATTATGCATTTCATACAGCATATTGTTACCGTGTTTTAACAGTGACGTTATAAGACATTTTAATATTGAAAAGCCGACATAGCAGACGGCAGGCATGGCCGTGGGGATACATCGTGACTTTATGAAATGCTTCACACAGCAAAATGCTGTGCGAACTTATGTTTAAACACCCTTCAACATAAGCTCATATGGGATCGTCCCCTGGTGCAATCCTGCCGGTAATTTTTTTTTTCCAACAATATTTGAAGTTTGTATTCGTATGTTGTGCATGCAATTTTTATAATGCATAGCTTTTACCATCCATACAAATATCAGATAGAAATTAAACTTAATAATATTTCTTAAATAAACAAAAAATAACATCATATGATATGTATTATGCATTAATTTCGTCAATTCTTGTCAGCTTATACATATATGTTTCAGTGTTACAGACAATTTACATTTATTGTTGATGCCAATGAATCTTGGTTACTAAAATTTGTTGCAACATATGGGGAAAAAATATCTATGAAAAACAAGCAACATTTATGGAATTCTAACTACTTGTTATGCATTTTATGTCCCATATTTTTGGAAATTTAAAGCTGATGTTATCACACATTTAAATATTGAAAAGGCGATGCAGCAGACGGCAGGCATTGTCTTGGGGATACATCGTGATTATATGACATGTTTTCATATAACTAAATGTTGTGCGAACTTATGTTTAAATACCTTTCACCACAATTTTATGAGGGATCGTCCACTGGTGCAAACCTACCGGAAATTTAAAAAAAAAATTCAATATTTAAAGTTCGTATTCGAATGGTGTGCATGTAATTTTGATTAAGCATAGGATTTTGGCTCTTATACATTTAGCAGATAGAAATAAAACGTTATAAAATGTATCATGTAAAAGAAATGCTTATATACAGCTATTGTAATGGGTTAAATTTGATTACTTGATATCTAGAAATCGATATAGCACTATGTTATATTTAGTTGAAGAGTGTAACGCCTGCGTAAGTCTTAATTTAACTGAACATTTATTTTATAACTATTGATATTTGACAGAGTAAAATTCACTGATGAATTATTAAAATTGTTTTTTCAGAATCATAGCCACTTCATTTATAACAATAAACTGTCAGTATAATATAATTTGTTTATTTTCTTTTCTTCACTGCACCGATGTAGTATGCACTAATTTCTTCAATTCTTGTCAGCTTATATACATGTTTCAGTGTTACAGACAATTTGCATTTATTGTACGGAAATTTGTTGCAACTGATTAAACAAAAGACATGGATATGGAAAACAAACAACGTTTATGGAATTCTAAATACTTATTATGCATTTCATACAGCATATTGTTACCGTGTTTTAACAGTGACGTTATAAGACATTTTAATATTGAAAAGCCGACATAGCAGACGGCAGGCATGGCCGTGGGGATACATCGTGACTTTATGAAATGCTTCACACAGCAAAATGCTGTGCGAACTTATGTTTAAACACCCTTCAACATAAGCTCATATGGGATCGTCCCCTGGTGCAATCCTGCCGGTAATTTTTTTTTCTAACAATATTTGAAGTTTGTATTCGTATGTTGTGCATGCAATTTTTATAATGCATAGCTTTTACCATCCATACAAATATCAGATAGAAATTAAACTTAATAATATTTCTTAAATAAACAAAAAATAACATTTTTGGTGTGCTGACCTAAATTACCCTTAAGGGACATAATCTAATAAATACTTTCATTTAAGAAAAATGGGTTAATTACCTTAAAGTATTATATTGTGGAAAAGATGATGTTAATTCCTAAATGGTTGGGTTAGTTTGGAAATAATATTTTAGATAAATGAATTTCTAAATGATTATGATTATATGCTAATAAACTAATATAATGTCTAACAATTGTATTTCTATAATTGGTGTTTTATGACATGGGTTATTAATTAAATGATGGTGATTTCTAACTAACAAATAAGAAAATAAAGTTATATATGCATTTAAACAATTTACAAATGAATCATTAATAGAAAAATGAAGTTATAGATACTGTTAATAAAATAATAATATACATATATCACAGTTACATTTTCTATATCTAATTTACACTAAATCGAACGTCCCTCCTTTGCGTTGGTGAAGATGGAGCAATACTCTTTGTAGACTATTATAACATAGTTCATTTCGGCAAAGTCTTTTATGCTCTCCTTCAAGAATAGTGTATAAATATAGTTTCCTACCACGTTATGTAGGTTCATAGCTAACACTTGAATGTTCTTCTAGCTTATATGTGTGTCAGCGCATGTTACTTCTGCGTCTGTTCGTTACACTTCTCATAGCACTCATTATTTTCATACAGGTTACATATTTGGCGATGATAACGCACTTACGATGTGTCTTAATCACCAGATACGGCATTGAGTTATCTAACATTACAGTGTCACTGTTTCTGGTGGTGTGTGGTCGATCCCTTCCTGCAGATCAGGTATTTCAATAGATGATGGACGACTCAAAATGTCTGCAACAGTATTTAATCTTCCTTTTAAGTGCTGGATGGTAAACGTGTTAATTTTGGAGAATCAAAGCCCACCTGTAAATTCTGTTATTGCTAGGAAGTCCAGACTGCATCACAGACAACGGAGAGTTAGTGGATTCGATCACAAACTGTGCTCCTGCCAAAAATCTATGGAATTTCCTCACGCAATAGATCAAACCGAGGCCCTCCAATTCTGATGCTGAGTATTTTGATTCAGCAGGGGTAATCTTGCGACTTACGTACATTACGGGGTGGAACGTCCCGTCGTAGAACTGTCCTAGTATCCCAGATATGGATATGGCACTCGCATCTGTGCGTAAGAAATAAGTGAGTTTTGGATTAGGCATACGAAGGATAGGTGGAACGCTGAAAAGATGTTTCAATTTTGATAACACACTAATTAATCTTGCATTAATATGTTCGATGTGCAACGAGGATGATCTGTTGACTAACTAACTAATCTTGCATCTTTTACAGATAACTTAGCCGAAGCTTTTAAGATGTTAGAAAAAACACTGGTGATTTCCGCCAGATTTGGAATGAATTTACTATAGTAGTTTACCAGACCAGTAAACTTCGGACCTGTTTCTTGTCGTTGGCATTGTCAAATTCAGAATCGTAGTGACGATTCTGTCATCAGTTTTTAATTGGCCCCTGCAGATGGTATGACCCAGGAAGTCAATTTGTTCCATGCCCAACTCTACTTTGGACGGCTTCGCTGTGAGCCCAAATAATCGCAACCTGTCGAAGACTTGTCGAAGTTCAGTAAGTGTGTTGTCCAGTCTTCCGTATGAATGCATATGTCATCTATATAAGTAGAAATACTGGTCATCCCGTGGAGAAGATCCCTAGTTAGACGAACGAAAGTCGCTGGAGCGTTACGAAGGCCGAAAGGAAGAAAGCGCCACTCATATAGTCCGAGAGGAGTGGAGAAAGCTGTAAGATGAATATAATTTATTTCCATCGGGACTTGTTAATAACCTTTCGTGTGATCAATCTTGCTAAATATGCGAGATGTAGACATGTCCAAGATCAGATCCTCGCATAATGGAATAGGTTCAGCGTCAATTTTGGTTATTTGTTTAGACGGCGATAATCGACACAAAGTCGAATAGTAGAGTCATTTTTGGCGACAAGGACAATAGGGAAAGAATACTCTGACTGAGATTTCTGAATGATTCCGCTCGACTCAAGAGATAGAATTTCTTTGTCGAGGTTCGACCTATAGTTTAAAGGAATAGAGTAAGGTAGACACTTGAATTGGTTGCGGTGTCAGTCAGAACGATAGAATGTTCTATTCTATCTGTCTTTCCTGGGATGTCGGAGAAAATGTCTCTGTATTCTGTCACTAGCTCTATGATTTGTCGTCCGTTGGTCATCTGTCAGTTTCGTTTCTATCTTTATGCTGTTAATGGTCGCAGTCGCGTCCTACAGTAGGAACGGGTAATTCCATCTCGTCTTCGTCTGTCTCGTTCAATTACTGTTGTTGGTGTTAGCTGTGTGTGCTGTTATCCTGGCTAAGTGTGTTTGCGTTGTCGCTGTCGTGTGTCGCCCTATCTAGTGAAGTTGTGTTGTGTACGTCTGTCGTCTCATTGCTTGGTGTTGGTGCAATCTGTTCGTCTGTCTGCTGTTCTTGTCGTGAAAAGTATGGTTTCAGCATGTTGATATGAAATACCTTTAAGTGTCCTTTTATCGATATTTCATAAACCACATCTGATATTTTACGTTCAACGTTGAAAGGCCATTGCCAAGATGTTAGTAACAAATTACGTTTATCAGGTAGTAGAATCAAAACCTTCTGGTTTGGTTCGAGGTGAATAGTTTTCGCACCCTTATTTGCATACTCGCGGTACATCTGTCCTTTCCTCTCCAAAGATGCTTTGGCTATCACACACGCTTTCATTATTCTATCGCGTGTTTCGGTTACCATCTCATACGGTGTTACTTCTGTTGGATTGTCTGGTAAGCTAGTGATTAGCTGATGGTGAATGGTTAGGGGTCCTCGAGGGTTCGCCCCATAAACTAACTCAAAAGGTGACAAACCCGTACTCGAGTGCGGAATTTCTCTATGGGCAAATAGCACTGCTGGCAATAGTGTGTCCCAATCAGATGGGTTCTCCTCTGTTACTTTAGCCAGCATGTGTTTGAGATCCCCGTTAATTTTTTCTATGATCCCGTTGCTCATTGGGTGATACGGGGTACAGAAATGCTGCTCTACTCCTAACAATTTAGTTAAGGCTTGCGTAGCAGCCGAAATAAACTGCGTTCCCCGATCTGATAAGATAGATCGTGGGAAGCCAAAGAGAGAAAATATGTGCAAAAATACATTTGCCACATCTTTGGAGGTGATGTATTTGAGTGGGATCGCTTCGATCCACCTGGTGCATAGGTCCACGAGAGTAGTATATAACGGTTTCCTTGCTTGACACCTGATTCAGGGGTCCAACAATATCGACCGCTGCACACTCAAATGGTCTGGATGCTAATAATGACCGTTGATCTTCGGCCGTCACATGCTTTCCCTTTCGTACAAGATGTTGACAAATAGTACAAGAACGACAGAAAGATTTTATGTCCGAACAGAATTTCGGCCAGTAAAAGTGTGATAGAACTCTGGCTCACGTTTTATCATAAGCCAAATGTCCAGCAAACGGTGACTCATGTGCGATTTTAAGCACATTTTGTCGGTTTGTTACAGGTAACACCGTCTGCTGAATTTCATGGTTATTATTTGTGTAATAACGCATGAGAATTCCGTTAAATTTTCTAAAGTACCAAGATGCATTCTTAGTCACTTTCGCTCTTTCACCCAAAAATTTAAAATATGGTGTAATTGTTTGGTCGGTGCTTTGGGTCTCGATAAATTTCTGTCGATTAGTGTTGGTATCTGCACCACTTGGTGTTAATAGCTGTAGCATTTCATTTTGTAGGTCAGTATAGTTTGTTTCTGTATCTGACCTTGTTACAGCGTTAGCCATGTGTGTATGTTTCCAGGTTCTTATGTCGTCGTCTGTACATTCTTTCAATGCATCTAGGCATCCCAAAATAAGATCCGTGCATGGATCTTGTAGAATAGCGCACGTAAATGTGCCGGTAAGGAATGGGGTATTGATATGCGCTTTTGCCAGTGGATATTTCTCAATGGTCACAGAGAAAGTACGGCATTTGACAAATTCACCCTATAGTCTTCTGGTCTAGCAAGTTCTCTCCTTAAACCCAGTATAGTGCTTCCGCTATCAACTAAACATTGGCATGGTTGACCATTGACCTGTATATCGTAGAACTTAAGTATACCTCTGGAGGCACACGCTGCGTTAGCATCTTCATTTGAACATGGTATTATGTGCCCACATTCCAATTTACCATCCGCATGAAACTGATGGCATACTTTATATTTCTTAAAGTCTAAAATATCTGTTACTAATGATACACTCTGACATTCACTCGTTGGCAACACATTTACAAGTTCTGGATCAATGTCACTCTCATCGTCTGATGATGTATCGATGAGTGCTGCATTGTTTGCCTTCATTCTCTGTCTCCCAGTACATTTATTGCTATAATGGCCATAACTTGAACAAAAATAACATTTGACAGCCCGTTTAAAGGATGATCTTCTGCTTTCTTGCTTCTTTAACACTGCTTCTAAGTGTGACGGATATGTGGGGTTCTTATCACACATCGAGTAAGTCGGATGAAAAAGATTGCAATAATTACATCGAGGTGGTTTCTGATATGGTTTGTCCTTCTTACGGTAATCTTTCTGGTTGTAAGATCTATCAGGAACTTTATTTGCAAAAGCTGTAATTTCTGTGTCATGTGATGTAGTTTTAAATATGTCCCGATTAGAGGAAAAATAAGCTGACCCCCGTTTCTCTAATTGCTGAATGGACTCAATATCTGACTGTTGTAAAAACTTTGCAAAAGGGGTAGGAACGGTAGAAATCACCTTGTCCATTACCATCAGCTCTTCTAGTTTTTCATAGCTGTTACCTACTTTAGCAGCTCTAGTCCACTTTTTAAATGTGCTCTGCACGTTAGAGATGTAGTCTAAGAAGGTTTCAGTTGCTTTTGACTTAATCTGTGAGAATTGAACTTGGTACCCAGTAGCGTCTAAAAGAAAATGTTGCATTATCCTATCGTGTATGTACTGATAATTGTTTCTAAGCTCTGTAGGTAAATATTCTATTACTTTTAAAGGCTCCCCACTCAGGTTCCTCATGTAAATCATTGCCCAATCATCTAAAGGTATTTTCTGTGTTTTTAGTTGGAATTCTATGTTTTCAGTCCATGCGCTAATTGAATCACCTACACTGTATGGTTTGATAAGGCCCTTGTACTTACTAAATTTGTTCTGTTCTTCTTGGCTCTTTTGTTTGCTAGAAGCTATTTGTATGTTAGAATCTACCTCCATTTCCTTCATCTTTAGTCTAATCTCTGAATCTACTTGTATCTGCTTTTGTTTGGTGGCTTCCTCTGCTTGTTTGTTAGCATGCTCTAAGTCTAACTGTTTCTGTTTGATAGCTTGTTCTGACTCTAATTGTTTCTGTTTGGTAATTTGGTCTAACTCTAATTGTTTATGTTTGATAACTTGATCTGCTTGTTTGTTGGCATAATCTAATTCTAATTGTTTCTGTTTGGTAACTTCTTCTGCTTGTTTGTTGGCATAATCTAAGTCTAATTGCTTCTGTTTGGTAGCTTCCTCGACCTCTTTCATTTCCTTTTGATGCTGCCTTTCTAATGCTCTTTCATCCCTGTCAAGAGCAGCTTTTCTCTCTGTTTCTTCCTTATGTCAAGCTATTTCTTCTTTATACTTTTGATCCGCCCATTTCTCTAATTTTTCACCAGTATGGCCCATTGCCATGCCCGCCTGGATACATTCATTTAGTGACACCATTTTTGCGTAATGTTAGTTCAAAATGATATCACAATAATATTCACACAATAGTTTATAATAATGTGTTAGTAAGTATACATTTTTTACTGAAAAAGAAGATGCATGATTAATTTAGAGCATACCAAAATATTCGGAAAATATATTCATCTAATTCTTTGGAATGTACGGTACTTGGGATGTTCCACCGCTGTCTTTCACACTTATAAACTGATTTGACTTGATACCACAAGGGCTGCTTCTGGTTAGTAGAGCAGCAAAATTTAGACACACGCTTAAGTTGTCAATACAAGCTCATATTTTATGCGAATGATGAATGAAAAATGTGATAGATAGTGATAAATGGTATTAATGGATGAATGATATGATCGTCTGAATGATTGTTAGATGATATGTGAGATGATTCGTCGTATGACAGTCGATGTCGTCTTGTCTTCACTTTCTGACTATGGTGTAACTTCGTTCTAGGCTGCAGTTCGTCGCTAATCTATTTACTGACTTCGTAGAATGGTGACATTGATGGCTGTATTACACGCAATGAAATGTACACGGTGGTTACGATGGTTACGATGGTAATGTTCACTGATGATTGTATACATTTCAATTGCTTTTAGTATAATAACACACTTTCTAATTAATATTGGTAGAATTTCACACTTTACCGATTTAATTTGGCTCAATTGTGGTTCACACTCCACAAATTGGTGATCGTATAATTTACCAAAGAAAATTATTTATGTCATGTATAGAAACAAATTTGCATTACTTTGAAATATATCACACAACAATAATGTTGAATCGTGCAATGAACTGATGCTGGTTCAGAATATTCTAATACCAATCGATAGCTAGCGTTCGTTCAGTGGTTTATAATACCACTTGCCCGCTGGCGTTAATTGTTTGTTGATTATTACAACAAATGCCTGCTATGACTGCGCAGAAGCGTTGGTTCACTGTAATCTGACACCAATTGGGGTCCTGCCTGTCAGCGACTTGTGCGCTAACAGATTCTCAGGACTCCCCTACTTTCGCACCGCACGAAATAACTCGTGACATTTGCGAAAGGAATGCAATTTATTTAGAGCCGACATTTGAATGGCTCTACGAGCGTTATACTTCATCATCATTATACAACATGAATGCAATGAAGTGATGAGAAATGATGCTAGTATTCACAATCTAAATGAACAGCCCTATGTTTGCCTATTGCCTAGAAACTATAGCATTTGTCAAGGATACGTCTGCTCTCTACCGTCTCAAGTCAGGTCTGTCCACACGCTACACATTGCGTGGACAAGCACAGACACTGTCCCCTCCGTGCAGTAGCTATTATTTCATGCATGGTCTCGCAAGCACGCTGGCTTGTGAGTTAGAGTAACCGGGTATTTCACGGTTACTCGCAAGGACAAGCTTCCCAATGACTTGGGGAAAGCCCTCGCTTAGTTGAACGCATTGGCCCCTGGTCTTACACAAATGTGCCTCCTTGTGAGGCTATTTATAGTGCTTGGTGTCTCTCCTGTCTGGTGTCTCCCTACTAGACTAGTGTTAGCTCCTATCGCCTCTGTAAGGCCTTATTGGAGATCTTGACAATATTTGACAGAGTAAAATTCACTGATGAATTATTAAAATTGTTTTTCAAAATCATAGCCACTTCATTTATAACAATAAACTGTCAGTATAATATAATTTGTTTATTTTCTTTTCTTCACTGCACCGATGTAGTATGCACTAATTTCTTCAATTCTTGTCAGCTTCTATACATGTTTCAGTGTTACAGACAATTTGCATTTATTGTACGAAAATTTGTTGCAACTGATTAAACAAAAGACATGGATATGGAAAACAAACAACGTTTATGGAATTCTAAATACTTATTATGCATTTCATACCGCATATTGTTACCGTGTTTTAACAGTGACATTATAAGACATTTTAATATTGAAAAGCCCACATAGCAGACGGCAGGCATGGCCGTGGGGATACATCGTGACTTTATGAAATGCTTCACACAGCGAAATGCTGTGCGAACTTATGCTTAAACACCCTTCGACATAAGCTCATATGGGATCGTCCCCTGGTGCAATCCTGCCGGTAATTTTTTTTTTTTTTTTGCAACAATATTTGAAGTTTGTATTCGTATGTTGTGCATGTAATTTTTATAATGCATAGCTTTTGCCATCCATACAAATTTTAGATAGAAATTAAACTTAATAATATTTCTTAAATAACAAGAAATAATATCATATGATATGTATTATGCATTAATTTCGTCAATTCTTGTCAGCTTATATATATGTTTCAGTGTTACAGACAATTTACATTTATTGTAGATGCCAATGAATCTTGGTTACTAAAATTTGTTGCAACATATGGGGAAAAAATATCTATGAAAAACAAGCAACGTTTATGGAATTTTAAATACTTGTTATGCATTTTATGTCCCATATTCTTGGGCATTTAAAGCTGATGTTATCACACATTTAAATATTGAAAAGGCGATGCAGCAGACGGCAGGCATTGTCTTTTGGATACATCGTGATTATATGACGTGTTTTCATATAACGAAATGTTGTGCGAACTTATGTTTAAATACCTTTCATCACATGTTTATGTAGGTTCATCTCTTTGTGCAAATCTGCCGGTAATTGGAAAAAAAACTCAATAATTAAAGTTCGTATTCGAATGGTGTGCATGTAATTTTGATTAAGCATAGGATTTTACCACCTATACGTTTAGCAGATAGAAATAAAACGTTATAAAATGTATTATGTAAAAGAAATGCTTATATACAGCTATTGTAATGGGTTAATTTTGATTACTTGATATCTAGAAATCGATATAGCACTGTGTTATATTTAGTTGAAGAGTGTAACGCCTGCATAAATCTTAATTTAACTGAACATTTATTTTATAATAATTGATATTTGAGAGAATAAAATTTATTGATGAATTATTAAAACTGTTTTCGAGAATCATAGCCACTTCATTTATAACAATAAACTGTCAGTATAATATAATTTGTTTATTTTCTTTTCTTCACTGCACCGATGTAGTATGCACTAATTTCTTCAATTCTTGTCAGCTTCTATACCTGTTTCAGTGTTACAGACAATTTACATTTATTGTACGGAAATTTGTTGCAACTGATTAAACAAAAGACATGGATATGGAAAACAAACAATGTTTATGGAATTCTAAATACTTATTATGCATTTCATACCGCATATTGTTACAGTGTTTTAACAGTGACGTTATAAGACATTTTAATATTTTGAAAAGCCGATATAGCAGACGGCAGGCATGACCATGGGGATACATCGTGACTTTATGAAATGCTTCACACAACGGAATGTTGTGCGAACTTATTTTTAAACACCCTTCGACATAAGCTCATATGGGATCGTCCCCTGGTGCGATCCTGCCGGTAATATTTTTTTTTTTTGCAACAATATTTGAAGTTTGTATTCGTATGTTGTGCATGAAATTTTCATAATGCATAGCTTTTGCCATCCATACAATTTGCAGATAGAAATTAAACTTAATAATAGTTCTTAAATAAAAAACATTGCATGTATACCGCGGTTTTAATAGACTAACATTCACTCATAAATTATTAGCACTGTTTTACAGAATTATAGCCACTTCATTTATAACTATAAACAGTGTTTGAATAATATAATCAGTTATCTTTTAAATGCAGGAATATGATGATTTATTGTAAGATACTAGAGTACAGCCTTCACTGTATAGAAAAGACAGAATAATGTAGTCGGTCATATGATATGTAATATGCATTAATTTTGTCAATTCTTGTCAGCTTCTTTATATGTTTCAGTGTTACTGACAATTTACATTTATTGTAGATGCTAATGAATCTTGGTTACGGAAATTTGTTGCAACATATGGGGAAAACATCTCTATGAAATACAAGCAACGTTTATGGAATTCTAACTACTTAGAACTACTTGGAAATTTAAAGCTGATGTTATCACACATTTAAATATTGAAACGGCGATGCAGCAGACGGCAGGCATTGTCTTGGGGATACATCGTGATTATATGACATGTTGTCATATGAATAAATGTTGTGCGAACTTATGTTTATATACCGTTTAACACATGTTCGTACAGGATCGTCCTCTTGTGCAATCATTTGAAAGAAATTCAATATTTAAAGTTCGTATTCGAATGGTGTGCATGCAATTTTGATTACGCGTAGGATTTTGCCACCTATTCTGTCAACGTCTTCACTTCACTCACAGGCACTCAGCTTCTTCATACGCACTCAAAGAAAACGTATGGTAATTTTCCATCGTTTATTTCCAGGCGAACCTGATATCATCACACAATAAATACAGGCGGTAATTCTCATACGAACATACATATGCCGCCTTTCATAATCTAATAGCACACGATAGTTTCACACTTCAATACTCGCACTACTCAAACTAGTACTCTCGCAATCATTAAGAATTTCCTCAAAAGAAACACGTCATCTCTGAAACTTTCCCCAAGTCCCGTTTGACGATTATCAGCTCAACCGCTGGGCTAGTTGCACTAGACCCCGTGCCGTTGCGTGAACCCCGTGCTATCTCAACAGTCACGTTGTACTGCAAACTGTCCGTGCTAGGATAGATCAATCGGTATACTGACATATCATCCTTTCATTTAAGTGTCCCGTGAACGGTGGTCCCCTTGTATCACCCCGTCTGGTTTTACCGTTACTCTGTCTAATACACGATAGTGTCCCTTACTACGTCCTGTCTCCACTTCATATACTGTCCTGTAGATGTCCTGTCTCATGACCCTCTGGTGTCCTGACTTATGTCCTGTCTTATGACCCTCTGGTGTCCTGACTTATGTCCTGTCTCTACTCTACCGGCTATACTCTAGATGTCCTTATCTATAACCTCTACGTTGTTATCTTAGTTGTCTTAACTCTATTCTGTCCCTTGTCCTCTATATGTCCTGTAGCTACCCCTCAACACCCTGATATTCTCCCATCCCCCCCCCCCGGTATTGTGTCGCCGAATTCATTCCAAAAGTTGTGACACAATGTCGTCTATGCATATTAAAAAAATTAGTCGGAGCTAATTTGTCAGTGTGTTGTGTGATAACTTCAACCTTCACATTAGGTAGCACTTCTAATCCATAAGGGTATGTTCCACTGTTGAAATATCTATCCCCTGGTTTCTAATTAGTGTAACATACTTGTCATGTTGCCAAGAGTCACTACTCTCTTACACTTCACTACTGGAAGCTGTTAACGAACCAAGTTAACTTGTCTTGTAGTTATGATTAAATCATAACGTGCAACGCCTCTCAAACATCCAAACTGATGTCCCGCAACAATTTGCTCCTTTTACAGACACAAATCATGAATATTTATATTCATGGCTCCCGTGAAATGTTACCTCAACATATTCTACAAGTTCTGTGTCTGCTGATTTTTACCTATCTAGCTTACGCTTGTTGATAGATTTTCATCTGTGTAGTCATAAGCCCCATTAATCTGTTGTGTCCCCTTGTGAAAGTGTGATCTCCCTTATTTCAAACTTGCTGTTTGTATGTTATCTGTTTGTATTCTGTTTGTTTGCGTGTTCTATTACTATAAGTGTATGATTCACTTAGTCCTATAGGTGTATGTTTATAATCTGTGTAATTTATGTTTCCAAGTGTCACAGGTGGGTTTCTGTATCTCACACATGAAGACTTATGCTTAATTTCTCGGATCAGTTGCCGAACTGCGATGCATGAAAACATCACCATAGTTGCAATGTAAATTTAATTCAACACATATAAAATCAATACATGGCCACATGTGTTACACAGAAGACGCAGACAAATCATTAGGAAAAACATGTGTGCACGAAAGCGCACCAATTTTCATACATCTCATTTTAATGCATTCATTCCTTCTTTCACGCACTTTTCAATGCCTTGGTTGCACCAAGTGTTATTAAAAATGTTTATCTTAATAAAAATAAAACATGCTCAGTTTTCAAATTATTACAGAGCTGGTTGGTATCCACTCGCTATCTAGCAGTGAATTATATAATACATCCTTTATTTACAGGCTTGTTGTCTTGATTTGAGCAACCCTAAGGGAAGAAACTGCTGATTACCTTGGTGTCATTTTAATGTAATGTATGGTGTTACTAGGGGTAGATAATTTAACTAAAGTAGAAATTATAGAAGAAATGTGTTAACTCCCTTAAATTAACATGTGGTTGTTTAATTACTTACGGAATTTAGAAATATGCAGTTCGAGATGCATGCAATTTATTGCATGTATAAACAACAATTACTAATATTTATTAAAGTAGCTTCATTTATCCGTTTAAGCTATTTTAAAGGAATATAAATTTGTAATCTACATTTCTGTTGGTATTAATTAACTAAGGATTTCTTTGATTTACACAGTCGCTAGTATGTCTATTTCTTACTATACTTGCTGTAATTCCCAGCAGGGATTTATCTATTTCTCATAATTGGTTTTACATTATATCTAAACGGGAAATGTGCATAATAGTGCAACTTTCATAAAAATTCATTAGCTACGTACATGTAATACACAATATAATGTCATTAGTGAAATCTAACTATCTACCTTAGCTAATTATGATGTCGTCCCATGTGACGGTGATGATGTTGCGTCATTCCTTTCCTCGATTGGGAATTCGGAAGGTCTGGTTAGCAAATCAGTTAGAATGTTCCTTGAACCAGTAATATGTCTAACGGTAAATGAATAGTTTTGGAGAATAAGGGTCCATCGATAGATCCTGTTGTTCTTGGGCAGTCCTTTCTCAATGACAGTAAACGGGGAATTGTCAGTTTCAACGACGAAATGTGTCCCAGCAAGATACTTATTTAATTTAGTAATACAAAACACAATCGCAAGATCCTCCAGTTGAGAGACCCCAAACTTAGATTCAGCCGTAGTCATCGACTTACATAGACAATTGGATGCAAAATCCCGTCGTAGGTTTGGGGGAGTACCCCTGATATGGTTGTAGTACTCGCATCAGATCTGAGGGTATAAGGTAAGTCCTTATTAGGCAATCTCAAAATAGGGATGTTACTAAATAATGCTTCAGTTGTGACATTGCGTTAATTAAAGAAGCATCTTTTACATTTATCTTTGTATTCATTTTCAACAAATCTGAGAACACACTCGTAATTTGTGCCAAATTTGGTATGAACTTGTTGTAATAGTTCACTAAACCAAGTAGACTTCTCATTTGTTTCTTCGTTGTTGGTATCGTGAGGTTTAGGATTTTTGTCACGATCTTATCATCAGTACTCAAGTGGCCTTTAGATAACTTATGGCCTAGAAATTCAATTTCTTCCAGTGCCAACTCTAATTTTGTTAGCTTCACCGTGAGTTCAAATTTTGTCATGGTGAAAATATAATTTACATTTTGCATACAAGTAGAAAATACAGATGCTAAATTAATGCCAAATGAAATGAGAATTTTTTCTTTCGTTCAAAATGTCATTCGAAAATGGTGGATAATTGCACCCTATTTCAACATTTTGCAAGCAACATTAGTATGATAGTGAATAGACACATGATTGGTGTTGGTTTCAGTTGGTAAGCAAACCATGCTGTCCATATAACCTTTAGTAACATCGGTGATATAATTGCAATGGAACTGATTACGCGCCATATTAACGGTTTCTGTTCTGTTTTGCGTCACTTTCATTATGTCATTTGCACCACACATCACTGTGCAGTGTGCTACTGTTCGTGTGTTTCAGATATGTTGTCTGCTAGCACAGGACTGTTGGATATGTGACTTTTTTTTAGCCTGGTGTATGGGTTGTCTGTTGTGTATACTGTCTATTTGTGTCCGTGCTGTCTTGTGATGTTTCTAATCTGGTTTCTAACACTTTTATTTATAGCGTCACAATAATTTGCATAACAAGAATTTGTGTTATGTAACCTCTGATGATGTTTTGTTGTGTTCTGACCAGTTGCGTTCCTTGACTTTGTACAATTTTGTTGCTGTTCTTTGCTACTTAATTCTTTATTTATAGTGGTTACTTTCATTGCTGGCTTTCTTTCCATATACCTTTTTTCCCATGCATTAATCTCTTTGCTTGTGCAGTATTTTAAGTCCGGTAAACACCCTATAATAAGGTCTGTACATTGGTTGTGCAGGATTGCGCACTTATATGTGCCTGTAAGAAATGGTGTACAAATTTGAGCTGTGGCCAGTGGGTATTTCACCACATTGCCTGAGAATGTTCGGCAATTCACATACTCGCCTGTGTAATCTTCTACGTTGGCCAACTCCTTTTTTAAACCAATTATAGTACATCCGGAATCGAGCAAGACTCGACAGTGTCTATCGTTAACCAACCCCGGGTGGAAAGTTAATTTTCCCATGTCGGAAATTACTGCATTGGCATTCTCATTAGCAATAGGGATTGTATGCCCGCATTCCAAAATATTTTCCTTGTGGAACTGATCACAAGTTTGGCATCTATCGTAATTTAAAATATCTATTGCTGCTAATGCATTCTCTTCACATTCATGCGTTTCTTGTTCATCACACTCGCTTTTGACGATGAATCAATCAGCACAGCATTCACAATTCTCAATCTTTTACTGCCTTCACACTGTCTTCTATAGTGCCCAAAAGATTTACAAAAGAAGCATTTGACAGCCCGCCGGTAAGTTTCTCTTTTACCTTGCTGCTTCTTCACCATCATGTCTAAATGGGCTGCATATCCTGGATTAGATCACACATTTGAAATTGGAAGTGCGCAAATTTGCAATACGGACACTGTGGTGTATTAGTTCTTGCTTTCTCTCTATATTTAAAAGGTTTTTGTGGCCTAGTATTTGCACCTGCCACTATATTCTTTTCATCATTACCAGAACTGAAAATATTTCTGTTAAAGGAAAAGTAAGCTGACCCCTTTTTCTCTAATTCTTGCAATGACTCAACGTCAGTTTGTTGGAGAAATTTTGCAAAAGGTTCTGGAATGGATGATATAATTTTGTCAATAATCAACATATCTCTTAATTTCTCATAGTTTTTGTTTACTTTTGCAGCGTTAAGCCACTTATTATATACGTCCTGCACGTAAGAGACGTAATCAATAAACGTTTGATTTGATTTTGGTTTCAGCTTGGAAACTGCACCTGATATCCCGGTGCATCTAACAAAAAATGCTGCATGATACGTTGGTGTATATAATCATAGTTATTTCTTAAATCTTGTGGGATGGACTCTATAACTTTTAAAGGCTCCCCTGAGAGGTTATTCATATAGATCATGGCCCAATGTCCTCTCAGAACTTCTTGGTACTTTAATTGGAACTCAAAGTTCTCAGACCATGCACTAATGGAGTCACTTTGGAAGAATGGTTTGACTATTCCTTTATACTTATTGTACTTATTTTCCTCTTCTTTACTTTTCAACTTTATAGTTGCAATGTGTACATGTGATTCAACTTCCAGTTCTTTCATTTTCAACTGGGTCTGTGCTTCAATTTCTTTTAATTTTGTTGTTTCTGCTAACTCTTTAAATTTTGTAGCTTCAGCTAGCTCTGCTAGCTCTTTTTTGTGCAATCGTTCTTGAGATCTTTCTTCCCTCTCCCTATCCATATGTTCCATATATTCGTTCTTTGCCCACTGTTCTAATTTATCTCCAGTGTATCCCAGGTCTTTCCCTGCCTCAATACATTCTTTCAACGCTGACATTGTTACAAGTCATATTTGAAATTTACAATGTTCAATTACAATACAATGCGTAAACAACAATACGATACTATACTTTATAATTTACAGCAATTTGAAACAAAAATAAGATGCTACTTTACTGCACTGTCAACAAATATGGGTTACTTATCTGAATTATGGACAAATTCTTTTCTTTCTCTCTGAATAGTGGATGATTCCGTGCCCAGGTTTACTTTAGATCTGGGTCGTTGGTATCAATTTCGCCCTCTACCCTTACAGTCCTGGTATGTAGAGGAGCAACAATTAATGTGATATTCAATCGATAACAACAAACAACATTACAATTTGCACCCAAAAATAATATGTCTGTCTCGTCCAATTGTCAGATGAGGACTGACTGCGTATTTCATGTTGTAGTTATTGTCTGTCGTTTTGTCTTCTGTCGTGTTAATAGTGTGTTGTAGTCTTTACAGGATCTTGAACATCAGCTGAAACGACATTCTGAAATTTGATGTACTCATTTTCAATCAATTTATGACATGTGACTACCTGATCAATCTCTTTCAATTCAAACATTTTCTTTCGTTCGTGCTATGATTTTACGCTATTTTCTGTCTGTTCAATAGTTTCATTGTGCGGCTATGTAACTTTTACACACTCAGTAACTTTCACAGCTTACACACTCGGGCGATGGAATCAATCGCAAATAGAGCTGCAGTAAAGCTATTTAAACTTTACCTCCTTCGTTTTACACACGCAGTCGTCACTAGTAAATTAGTTACACTTTTTCACATGTAAATAGGTTGTGACCAGTAAAGCTCTTAAACACACAAGCAATGGGTTCAATCGTGAACTTCTGACATCAAATAAAGCTGCCTGTCAACGTCTTCGCTCACTCACAGACACTCAGCTTCTTCATACGCACTCAAAGAAAACGTATGGTAATTTTCCATCGTTTATTTCCAGGCGAACCTGATATCATCACACAATAAATACAGGCGGTAATTCTCATACGAACATACATATGCCGCCTTTCATAATCTAATAGCACACGATAGTTTCACACTTCAATACTCGCACTACTCAAACTAGTACTCTCGCAATCATTAAGCATTTGCTCAAAAGAAACACGTCCTCTCTGAAACTGTCCCCAAGTCCCGTCTGACAATTATCAGCTCAACCGCTGGGCTAGTTGCACTAGACCCCGTGCCGTTGTGTCATTCCCGTGCTATCTCAACAGTCACGTTGTACTGCAAACTGTCCGTGCTAGGATAGGTCAATCGGTATACTGACATATCAACCTTTCATTGCAGTGTCCCGTTAACGGTGGTCCCCTTGTATCACCCCGTCTGGTCCTACCGTTACTCTGTCTAGTACACGATAGTGTCCCTTACTACGTCCTGTCTCCACTTCATCTACTGTCCTGTATATGTCCTGTCTCATGACCTTTTGGTGTCCTGTAGATGTCCTGTCTCATTACCCTCTGGTGTCCTGACTTATGTCCTGTCTTATGACTCTCTGGTGTCCTGACTTATGTCCTGTCTCTACTCTACCGGCTATACTCTAGATGTCCTTATCTATAACCTCTACGTTGTTATCTTAGTTGTCTTAACTCTATTCTATCCCTTGTCCTCTATATGTCCTGTAGCTACCTCTCAACACCCTGACATATACATTGAGCAGATAGAAATAAAACGTAATAAAATGTATCATGTAAAAGAAATGCTTATATACAGCTATTGTAATGGGTTAATTTTGATTACTTGATATCTAGAAATCGACATAGCACTGTGTTATATTAGTCGAAGAGTGTAACGCCGGTGTAAATCTTAATTTAACTGAACATTTACTTTATAACAATTGATATTTGAGAGAGTAAAATTCACTGATGAATTATTAAAACTGTTTGTGTAACGTAGTGTAGAGCAGCCATCAGCAAGTCATATGCTGAGAGATGACCATGGTGCCGACTGCACAAGAAATTACCTACAGTCATTACTCCTATGAAGGCGGGCGCAATAGACAGAGCTATTGCCATACATGCCGCAGGCTGGCAGTTAACTTGAGAGTCGCACTCAACAAAATAGTATTCAAGAAGCGCAGTCAGACTTTGCACCCCACATTAGTCCTGATTTATTCATTTCTGATCTATGGCTATGATTCTGTAAAACAGTTTTAATAATTTATCAGTGCATTTTAATCTATCAAATATCAATTGTCATAAAATAAATTTTCAGGTATATTAAGATTTACACAGTCGTTGCAATCTTCAAATAAATATAACACAGTGCTTTATCGTTTTCTAGATATCAAGTAATAAAAATTAACCCATTACAATCACTGTATATAAGCATTTCTTTTCCATGATACATTTTATAACGTTTTATTTCCATCTGCTAAATGTATAGGTGACAATATCCTATGCTTAATCAAAATTACATGCCCACCATTCGAATACGAACTTTCATTATTGAAATTTTTTTTGTTTTCAATTACCGGCAGGATTACACCAGGGGACGATCCTATACGAACTTGTGTTGAAGGGTATTTAAACATAAATTCTCACAACATTTAGTTATACGAATCGTGTCATATAATCACGATGTATCCCCACTGCCATGCCTGCCGTCAGCTACATCGGATTTTTAATATTAAAATGTGTGATAACGTCATTTTTAACTGCGCTCTCGTTTCTTAGAATAAATCATCATATTTCTGCATTGAAAAGATAATAAACAAATTATATTATTTAGACATGAAGTGGTTATAATTCTGTAAAACAGTGTTAATAATTTATCAGTGAATTTTAGTCAATTACAACCGCTGTATATAAGCAATTTTATACTTATTAAGTTTTAGTTCTATCTGCAAAATTGTATATGTGGCAAAGGCTATGCATAATCAACTTTACATTCACCCCATTCGAATGCAAACTGAGGAAAATTGTTTTTAAAATTATATCTGCAGTGGGACATGCAGGGGACGATCACGTACGAATTAGTGTTAAAAGGTGTTTAAACATAAGTTCGTAAGAACATTTAGTTATTTGGAAACATGTCATATAATCAAGATGCATCATAACAGCCATACCTGCCGTCTGGTACATCGGCTTTCAATAATAAAATGTGATAACGTCATTTTTAAAATGCGCAACTTTATTTGACATGAATGGCATAATAATTATTTAGAAACCGTAAAAAGTTGTTTGTTTTACATACAGATGTTTTTCATTAGTTGCAACAAATTACCATAACCAAGATTCATTAGCATCTACAATAAATGTAAATTGTCTGTAACACTGAAACATTTAAAGAGCTGACAGGAATTTAGGAAATTAAAACACACAACATATCCAATGACCAATGACCAATAGTCTGTCATGTCCGTTCAGTGAAGACTATCTTCTCGTTTCTTACAATAAATCATATTTCAGTATTGAAAAGAACATAAACTAGTTATATTATTCAGAAAGTTTATAGTTATAAATGAAGTGGCTATGATAATATAAAACAGTGTTAATGATGTATCACTGAATTTTAGTCTCTCAAATATCAATTGTTATAAATTAATATTAAATTTCATTACGATTTACAAGGACGTTCTACTCTTTAACTAAATATAATACTGTGCTTTATTTTATTTTTATTTTTTGTTTCAATATACCAAATGTTATCGTTTTCAAAATTTAAGTAATCAAAATTAACCCATTACAACGGCTGCATATACGCATTTCTTTTACTTTAGATATTTTATTACGTTTTATTTATATTTGGTAAATGAATTGGTGGCAAAAGCCTATGCTTAATCAAAATTACATGCACACCATTCGAATACGTACTTTTGATATTGCAATAAAACTTTTTAAAATTACCTGCAGGATTGTACCAGGGGACGATCCCATATGAACTTGTGTTGAAAGGTGTTTAAACATAAGCTAACATTAGAAATAATTTTTTTTTTTTTTTGGGGGGGGGGGGGGCATATCCTTTACAGGACATCGCTGTCAACACCAGCATCTTTCAGCTGTATGTTGATTTCTTGGCAAGATTACGCTCAGTAGTTTTCCATTGCTTTCTGAGCGGCCGGCTCACATACCCCGTAAGCTACCGATGCGATTCGAACCACTGCTGATTCTCACCGTCATCACGTTACCCACGAGAGTATACAAGATTACGGAGAAAAGTCATAACCTCTAAGCCACGAAGCCGGCAACATTAGAAATAGTCGCGTAAAATCTGTCATATGATAACGATGTACCCCGATGGCCATGCTTGCCGTCGTTACATCAACTTTCCAATAATAAAATTAGTAATAACGTCATTTTTAAAATGCGCTATTTTATATTATATTAATTGAATACAAAGTATTTAGTAACTGTCAAAATGGTAAGGTGCCAACAGTTCCCTTGCAACAAATGTTTGTATACCCAGTCCGCCACTGTTGGTAGGTGATGTAGTGTGTATGACTTTATTCGTCAACCACTCGAGAATATTCCATCCACCAATGTTGTGGTCCTGGATCGAAACTATGTGGTCTCTAAAGAATCTAGGGAAGTGTGGCCCTATTATTGCCGGCTAACAGATTCAACGAGTAAACAACCACTATTCCTTCACGGTGCATCATTTTAATGTTATAATAAGAAACATATGCTCTTTGACTTAGCATTTTAGCAGAGGAATAAACCAAAGGTACATGAATATGAGGCCAGCAAATTATCTGTCATAATAATTATTGTCTTAAATTGAGTGAATGGGGGAACATAACATGAAAATTAACACGAGTAAAACAGAGGTATTGACTATAAACAAAGAAGAAAAAGCAACATCGATTCACCTAAACGAACATCCCTTGAAACAAGAAAAGAGTTTCGAGTACCTAGGAAGTATAACATCATCGAATGGCAAATCAGAAGACGAGATAGAAAATAGACGCAATAAGGCAAACCAACTCATTGGACAAATGGCACCAATACTAAAGAACAAACATGTATCTAAAACTACTAAGAAAGCACTTTACAACACAATCTTCCTAGCAACTCTATGTTACCAATGCCAAACCTGGGCAATTACAGAAAAAGAGAAAAGTCTGGACGTTGATGTGCTATATTTGACCTTGTTGTTGACTCTGTTGTGTATGTAGTGTACTGATCTTTCACTGTGTCTTATCGTGGTATATTCTACTCTGGGGTTAGTTGCCTTGATGTTTATTTGTCTATTAGCTATAACTGCAGATGGACTCTATAGAGATGCTTGTTCTCTCTCTCTCTCTCTCTCTCTCTCTCTCTCTCTCTCTCTCTCTCTCTCTCTCTCTCTCTCTCTCTCTAATTTGCTCTTCTATTTACATTCATTTATATCTTCTTATTTCTTTTCGTTCTTGATATTTCTTAATCATTTGTACATATCCTTTTATTCATTTATAATTCTCATTCATTCATGTTGTTCTTGTATACTTTATACTCTCTTCCATTACTTTATCATTCTTCGTTTGCACTTATTTATGGTAATATCAATTTACATTCATGTATCATAATATTTATATAATACATAAATGTTTCATAATTAGCAACAAATGCACATTGAACCAATAAAGCAATTTAACACATATACAACGTGTACGTAGCTTCATTCGTGTAATGTGTAAAGTATTCTGGTCTAGAATATTTCTCCAGAATTATCATAGTTTTTGTTTTCTCTCACGCTTCCTTTCTTTCCAGCTGTCGTTTATATGGTTTGTTGAATCATAACCATGCCTTACTTTACCACTTGCCTAGTTTAAACACATAGTGTTATTGTATTGGCCATATGTGTGGTACTGTTGGATTGACAGTCGTTTTGTATCCAATAATTAGTTATACTGTGGTGGCGACTTTGAGTGGTAAAACCATTGGTGTCGCTTGTAATTTGGGTAGTGGATCTTATTATGAGACCATAAGTATGTTTTTGTGGCACTGTTCAACTTCACAATATATTGCATGTAAAGATACAACAACTGATAATGATATGATAAGGAGTAATAGGAATAATATGATAATGAGTAATGATAAATGAAATGATAATGATATGATAAGTGATAATATCCCTTTTCTTTCATTTTTTTTTCTTTTGTTCGTTTCTTTTTCATCATTTTTTTTCATATATATATATATATATATATATATATATATATATATATATATATATATATATATATATATATATATATATATATATATATATATATATATATATTTCTCATAATGATAATGATACAAATTATAATACTTAAATTATTTCTTGAATTTATTTCCCTTGGAGGAGTACCTGTCAGGTGTTGATCCAACTTGTGTTCACTCGACATTGGCCTTTGGATACTCTGTTGGTCTATGACCTTCTATATTGTTCATACTGTGTTCACGTGGCGTTGGTCTTCTATATACAGCTTTATTCTTTCTTTCCATTCAGCTTCAGACACACGAATGCTATCTGAGAATGATAACATCTTTGGATGTATATATCTATATACATATCAATACATAACAAATTGTAATACAACAAATAGCAGTAACTAATCTTAAGCTGTTTCCAAATGACCTGCAAATGTCCTGATCAGCAGTTCAGAGTGCTGGTGATTCTTCAAGTACCCTTTACATGAGGTAGTACATTCTAAATGATGTGTAGATGACGTACTGTACATTTGCAATTTTCCTCTTTTACAGTCTACTTAAGAGGTCTGCAAGGTTGTTATCTTTGCATGGACTGTGGCAGATATCAACATCATAATCATGTAGAAGTAAGGACCATCTGTGCATTTTTGTGCTGTCGAGATTCAGTCTCTATTCTGAAATCATTTTTATCGTATGAATTTATTGTTTTAGCTATGCTTGATACAGAAAACAAGTGTGTCATTTCATAGCTTATGAAATAATTGCATGATGGCATATCATGAATAGCAAGCCATACCAAACTGTAGCTCCTCTGTAAGAGCTGTAGTCATTGTTACTGTATTTGCATCTGATGTTTTCTTCTGACCTTGTATGTCCATTGGAGTAACATTTTCAATCACAGAGCAATCTTCTGCTGAGAAAATGTTATCATATGAGTCATGGTGAACCATTTGAATGAATATGCTGAACAAATGTCCAAGTTAAGATGTGTGGTGTTATATTGAGAGTGGTACTGAATGGTTAAGTGTGTTTTATGCTTTGTTGCATCAGTACCTATAGATATACTAAGTTACATTTCTTTAATATGCAGTACTGCACAGTGGTTCGCGTCTTTCTGTGTGAAATACGTTGTTATTACTTTAAATTTGTCTATCTGTTGTGTTTTTCTTTTCTTTCGTCATCTGTTAGACCCGTGCATTTCCAGTACCTATTCCAGTTCCTTATTTTACTATCTCGTGTTCGTTTGTCAATTTGGCTTTCGGGAACTGTTTGTTGTTGTCATTGTCTTAATAAGGAGTTTGCGTTGATATATTGTACCTGTGGTACCTTTCTGGGAATTTCATTTTCCCAATTTGGTTTTGATTAGTCAACGTTATCTGTTCGTTTTATTTTAACTGTCTTTTTCGAGCGTTGTTGTTGGATGGTTTTATTTTTATAAGTGTAATATTCATCAGAAGATATATCATCAAAACTTTCAGATTGTTTTTTAACGGAACATATAGGCTGAATGAGACCATAATCTGAGCATTTATTAACCTTCGTATGAGTTGTATCTTCTAAGTATGGTGCTAGAAATTGTTTAACACTTGCTGTACTCTCAGTAAATGATGGACTAATTAACTTGAAGCTTTGAACACCTAAGGCTACTCTGTCCTTTTCTTCGTCAATTTCGTTAAATCTAATCTAATTGATACTGCATCCCATGTAATCACTTCATATGTGGAACGTTTTGGTACCTCCAAATCATTATTGGATTACTGCTGGTACGTATCTATGTATTCTTCATTTGTCTGATACATGTCTGTCCCTATGTCTGATTCATCGTCCTCTAGTTTGATCTTTCTGTCTTCAGTTGTGAAGATCAGTGATGCACAGTTACCTTCTGCTATGTTTAGAGTCTCCTTTTCCCATTTTTCTGTGTCTTGACACGTACATTCTTTGACATCTGGGATGTTTCCTACTATTAATTTTATTGTAGGGTATGGTAGCACTGCTACTTCTACACGCCCTTGGAAGTGCAGACAATTAATGTCCGTCCATGCTACTTTATATTGTTCTAACGACCCACCAAATGTTCTGCAGGTTACTTTTTCGTCAGTATAGTCTTCGTCCTTTATGAGTTTTCGGACTACACCAATAATTGAAGTACCCGTGTCTCTGATCATTCTCACAGCTAATCCATTCACTAACGCAAGTCGGACGTTTAAGTTTCCATCTGTTGTGTAGACGAAGTTAGCCTCCTGTATGTAAGCCTTATTGTTCCTACCGTCGTCTTGTCTATTATCTATGTCCGCCGCATTTGTGTTTTGTTGTTCGTACTTCGTCACTGCTTGACATGGCGTATGCCATGTTGGCGTCGTTGGTCAACTGTCTTAGCTTACATGCTTTGGCCAGGTGGCCAAAACTATGGCAGACAAAACATTTTAAGTTGTTTCTGTAGTCTGACGCATATACTAGGTCGCTGCTATCCGTCTCTTGTAATTCAGCTTCTGATTTTGCTATTAGTACTTGGTCGTCCGCAAACAGGAGTTCTCTGATTGTTAGATTTTCAGATGGTCCTTCTTCCTTGTTCTCATCATGTGGTGTTCTTGCGGTCTCTGTTTGGCTGTTGTTGTTTTTTTACATATGTTGTCTATATATGTTATGAACAGGAGAGGGACATGACACAACCTTGTTGTACTTCAGATCTTATGGTGAGGGTTCTGAGTGTCCTCCAGTTGCTCTCATTATGCATTTACTGTTGTTGTGTAAGCTTCTGTTTAGGTTTGTTAGATTTGTACTCACTCCATATTGTTTAGGGATTTCCCACAGCTTGTTTCTATCTACTCTATCAAATGCCTTTACTTGGTCGACAAAGGCTAAGTAGAGTGTTTCATTTAATTCTATTGATCTTTCTGTAAGTTATCTAAGAGCAACAAGTGACATCTGTGCATCCTTTATTTTTCCTAAATCTAAGTTGTGTTTCGCTTAGCTGGGGTTCTATAGTAGTTCGTAATCTTTTCTCTAGAATTTTGCAAAATATTGTCCCAGTATGACTCAACAGTGAAATGCCTTTGTATTGTGTACATTCTCTTCTGCTGCTTTTGTTTTTCCAAATTGGGATAATTATGGCGTTTCCCCAATCTCGTGGTGTGTGTTGTTCTATCCAAATATGGTTGAATAGTCTATGTAGCCATTGCCATGAGACGGATAGCAGCGACCTAGTATATGCGTCAAACTATGAAACATGATCACAACAGCTCAAGCAACGTTAAGATGAGTTTCTTGTAAGCAACAAACGCTTACGTTTTCTTTGGCCAAGATGTTTTCTAATTCTATTCTTTGTTGTTTTTTTGTGTTTTTTTTTTTTTTTTGTTAATGACGTCATGGTGCAAATGGCGGCATTCCATAAATTGAGTATTTTCCAGTAACATTGATACAGTTTTCGCGATGAAGGTTTGATGTGCCAACGTTCAATTTTGCCATTTCTGATACATCAATATGTGGGTGTTCCCAATTTGGATCTGGAATGTGTAAATTCGGCGTTAATGAACTGTTCTTTTCATCAGATGTGTGTATCGATATTGCATTGCAATAGAGGATAGGCTGTTTACGTCACGTTACTAATGGCGGCACCCATCGATTTCCATGTAAAGTTTGTAGTTTTGCAATTCTAGTAAAAGGAAAATACTTTATGATACTATGACGTGGCCATCGGCGGGGAAAAGAGATCTGGAGACATTACAAATTCCTGTCTCATAACTCTCTTGATAGGCCGATATTGCCATACTTCGTTTGTCGAGTAAGACCACAGTCGACTCAAGCAAACTAAAGGTGCTGAAGACGGAGGCAGTCAGCCAGGAGGCGCACCATAGAAATCAGGCTGCCACGCAACCACGCTAAGAAATATGTCGACAACTGCTAAGAGACTTAAAATAATGCACTGGAATGCAGAGGGTGGTTTAATGCGTTTTAGACTCAAGTGTGACCGTCTGGGACTCAGGAATATCCATATTCTGTATTGGAACTAGCGCCAGCGTAAAACAACGGGGCTCTATTCTAGAAACCCTGGTTTACAGGAATGACATTGTAGCGCTCCAGGAGATGAGACTGGGTGACCAGCTACACCGAATTGCCGGCTTCAAATATTTCTACAACAGACGACATCTGGGAATGGCGATTCTCATTTGCGACAACATGGTGGCGTCAGAGCTAGACATGTCCAGTTGGGACAGTGACGATATACAAATACAGGCGTTAAGAGTTCAATCCAGTCTACCATTCGTGTTGGTTAATGTTTATGCAAAGTGAGTATGGATTCCCAGAAGTGGCAGTGCTTAAGTGAAATATTAGGTCACGAGAGAAATGTTATTTTCTGTGGCGATTTCAACGCTAAAGGCAGATCATGGGGAAACATTTCCTCCAACACACAGGGGGAGGAGCTCGAGATTGCACTTGAAACCATTGACCTGGTTTGTATCAACAGTGGCTGTGTCACCAGGACAGCAAGCCGTCCAGGGGATGAGGACAGTACTATTGATCTGGCGCTGGTTTCTCCTTTACTCACTACAGTGTGTAGATGGGGTGTCCTGGGACACCACGGCAGCCACCACCACCCTTGCAGAATATTGGTGGGAAAAGTTAGAACCAGGCAGCACAAGCTAACGGTCAAGACTTTCCAATATGACAGTACAGAGCAAGATGTGGTGAGTAAAACAAGACGTGACAAGCGCAGAAAGCTTCACGGCAGGAAAAAAAAGCTGGGAGCAGCCACCTTGGTGGAATTTCGAGGTGGAGAAGGCTTGGGTGGATAAGCGTAGTGCTGTAAGGAGATGGCAAAATGCCAAGAAGAAGCAGAACTGGCCATCCTAGTCCCTGCATGCCCTTAGAAAGAGAGATGCATACAAAAGTAAGCTATTAAAAAAAACTGGTCAAGGTGGTTAAAAGTGAAAAATGGGCAGAGGTGTGTCAAAGAGTAAGCACAGACAGGTCATTGAAATTGTTCTGGCGACTACATAAAAGCATGAGTGGGGAAGTCAAGAATAAGAGCATTTCTGACTTCCGAGGTGCTGACCTCATCTGGCGGAGAACTGACGAGGACAAGGGCAAAGCCTTCTTTGAACGCTATATAGAGCAGAGCAACCAGACAGACTTGGGAGGCTACATTTCCTCCAACACACTCCATCTTGCCAAGGAGGTCACCTCAGACAGGTGCAAGGCCCAGAACACGTCGGATGAAGACACAGTGATAGTGAAAGAAATCATGGCTGTGCTTCAACGATCAAAAAAAAAAAAAAAAAAACAGCGCTACAGGGCCCGATGGCATAAGATACGACGACATCAATATGTGTACCGACAACGAGCTAGAGAAACTCGCTGATATGTACAACAACAGTATAGGGAGTGCTAGCATCAAGTAGGAGTGGTTACACCGCTATCTGATTCCCTTTCCGAAGCCTGGCAAAGACCACACAAAAATTCAGTGATATCGAGTTATAACCATGCAGAATACAATAGGCAAGCTGCTAGAGAAGTTAATTGCCAGGAAAATATAAAGCCAGCTAGAGGGGCAAGGTGTTTTCCCACCTGCCCTGGGTGGGTACCGTCCAAAAAGAGAAACCTGGATGAATGCAGTAGTTTTTGCCCATGATGTCTATGAAGGTTTCCACTCATGCATTGAAACCTTTGCTGCAGCGATCGATCTTGAGGACGTGTACAACAGAGTACCATTGGATTTTGTAATGCTTTAGCTTCTTGAGCTAAAAATACGTCCATTCCACCTTAGTTGAATCGCTGCAGCCCTCTTCCAACGGAAAGTACTTGTTTAGGTGTGGCAGTTGGACTTCAGAACAAACAACAATATTATCCTGGCTTACCACAGGGATCACCATTTTATCTCCGTTACTGTTCAACGCCTACACAGTGAGAATCACCAGTGAGCAAAACACTGGACCTAGTAGGACATTGTCATATGCCGATGATGTTTTAGTGTATCGTCAGGATAAGGATAGAGATCAGGTTGCGGTGGAACTAGTACTTGGTGTGATGAAGCTGGGGCAATGGTCAACCCAACAAAGGCAACAGTGACTTGGTTCTCGTTGAATAATCATATTGTCAACACTCCAACACCAACTGTAAAGCTGTGTTCAAAGACGGTGGAAAGAACGCAGGCAATGAATTACCTTGGGATACGGTTTGATCGAAGCCTTGCTTATAATGAGCACATAGTCCAGGGAATAACAAAGGCCAAGCGGGGTTTGGCTGCGATGCAGGTGATGGTTTTTTAAAACCTTTTTAAAGCCTTTTATCCTTCTTTTTTTTTATCAATCAATCAATCAATCAGTTGCCATGCCGGAAAGCGTGGGCTGGTCATGACTCGCCATTTCACTCGATAACCAGTGTCGTGGATCAGCTCAGTGTTCCTGTCTCGTCAATGCCATGTGGCCAAACCATCCAGGTATTTTCCTCTCGGTCTTCCTCTTGGTCTGTTCCCTTCGATCTTGCCAGTTGTCACCAAGTTCTCCATTCCATTTCTTCTCATAACATGTCCAAAAAATTTTGACTGCCTACGTCTCATTTCTCTAATCAGTTTACGATGTTCATTTGTCTCCTTTAGTACTTGGTCATTGGTTTTTCTGTCTGTCCATGGTATTTTTCATATATATATATTCGTATAAATTCTTTATCTCGTGGTGCACAATTTACGCACAGATTTTTTGCACGTGAATTTCTTACCACATTCTCCAGTCCTTTGTTTGTGAGTACTGATAATGCAGCAAGCATGACGGCAGCATTTGATGGACGGTTTGATACCGATACAGAAATGCACCAATCTGGTTGTACTGAGCACAGGTTATCAACATGCATTACTGATAGCTTCAGCTGAGGCGTGATTTCTGAACTGGATCAGTTCATGGATCAACTTGCATTTATTGAAACATATTACAATACACGTCAGGCAAAGGCATCACAGCTGCCATTTTCCATACCAACAAAATCTGTAACACGTGAATGGCGATCATATTACCAACAGTTTCAATGCCCACTTAAAAAATCACTCGCGTTACTTTATTGAAGATGATGAATAATATTTAAACCACATTCCGAATATTGCTCAGATTAAAGGGATGCTGTACATACATGAGAAATTCAAAACTTTTTTTTTTTTTAAACTAGAAATTGATGGTGCTTCATCTCATTTAATTTTGCTGTTATACTTCCTCCTAGACTACCAGTTGTACAAAGTTATTGTTGATATTGACGAAGAAACTTCCAGCAGCATGGTAAAGAAATATTGTTAGAACTTTCAGAAAATTATTGGAGTAAAACGTTGGCCATATTGCGGCAGTTCTCTCGCAGTTACTGCAGCATTCCTTATTAGAGTTGATATTAAAGCCAAAATAGAAGACATGGTCAAGTCAGTTGTTACTAAGAAGAAAGGGAATGTGGACACCAATAAATGGGCCAATGATTGGATTGCTTTTTCTAAGTCTGTTGTTCCAACTGTTATTTCATTCATCAAGGATTTAAATCTTTCTTCTGAATCATCTGCTGTATGTGAAGTATCAGGAATTGTAGAACAAAAGCCGAAAAGTGATTTTGACTTATTTTTTTATCCTCCACCAAACAACGAACTTACGTTTGATGACCCTTAAAACAAATGCCTTGAGGATGAAGTCACCATGTTTCAAAAATTACGGCAACCAACTTCACAACCATTAAATTATTGGGAAAATGAACATAGGTTTCCACTGATAAAAGCAAGTGCGAAAATTGTTTTGGCCATACCAGTGTCCTCAGCAGCAGTAGAGCGCTTATTTGGTGCAGCTAGATTGTTGTTGAGTAAGTTACGAAAACGGATGTTACCAGCTCTCGTTATAAACTATGTGCATATCAGATTTGCATGTAAGATGAAAAATGTGGAAATGGTTCAGGGATTACCTGGATTAACTGAATTATTAGAAACAGTTGATCAGCAGGAAATTGATAATGTGCTGAATGAGCAGAGGGACTCAGAAACAGAATGAGAGTGTAAGAATGACACTGAAATTTCATATTTTGATTAAACTTTGTTTTAATAAAATACTCTTGAATATTAAAATTAATAAATTATGTTGTTTTACATGTCTCTTTGTACATGTAGTCCTATTTAGTAGACACTAACCCTAAACTTTCATATGCTTCATAATTTTATTTGAACTGTATTCCATATTAATACTATCATAGGAATCCCATGGGATGGGATGAGATGGGACAGGCATAAATTACCATGGGATGGGATGGGATGGGACTGAAAAAATGTGTCCCATGGACAAGCCTGGTAATACATATTAATGTCACATAGGGATCTACACCGGGGGTCAGTGGTTTAAAACAGACGTAGAGGTTGGGGGTTTATTGCAAATGCAAATGGGCGAGTCTTGACAACAGAGAGTCTGGCATATGAGACTACGACCTCCAGCATGAGAATAGAGGTGGAAGAGGTAACAGCGGTATTCCGTTGATTAGAGGAGACTACAGCAATTCACATCGTATTCATTACGGAATCAAAGGGTATGCTTAGTACGGCGGAGAAAGGAATGTTTCGTGTGGAATGGCAATCCTTGCTTCAGAGGTCACGAATTGTGAAAATTGTAAGGATGTTTTGCCCTGGCCAAAGGGAATGAACAGGCTGATGGGCTTGGAATTGGTAAATTGCGTTCAGTAATCCCTAAGCCACAATGGCGTTGTTAATACTGCGTATCTAATTTCAAAGGAGAAGTAGGGTGCCTCTTTGCCTCCGCTAGCCTACGGGACAACCTTGGGCAGAGTGGAGTACCCGTTTATCCCCCCGATCAAGGTTACGTAAAGCCATGAGTGCAGGTGGTGGATGAAGTTGAAGAGCAGCCGATATATAGTCGTAGATTAAGATCTCCACTTTCACGACGGTGGGCCGAGGATCTCTTCTTGGAGACAATTGCTACGGCCATCTGCCAGTATGGTCATTGCGAAGAAGGAAACCTTGGCAATGCCTTTGAGAAACAAATGTTCAGAATTAAATATTATTATGGGTGACTTTATTTGTTGGAAATCAACTATATGGATGCACAGTAGTCAAGTATGGACAAAGGGAATGGAATGAAAGAAGTTGCAGACTTGTGAAATGGGGAAAAGAGCATGATATGATTATTGGAAACACCTGGTATCAACAACATCCAATGAGATTATCGACATGGAGGAGTATTGGCAATAAGGTCAGAAACCAGACTGATTACATCCTCTTCGATAGAAGATTTCGAAATGCCTTTAACGTAGCAAAAACTATACCAAATGTAGACTGCTACAGCGACCACAGATTATTTATAAACAATATATTTCTTGTTTGCGCTCGCTCGCTTTGAACTCAAGCGTTGTCCATACACTCTATTTATAGTAGTGATGGACTGAATTTTGCGTGTGGATTAGCTTTCCCTATTAATGTGTCCCCTCGCCATCAGGCTAATCCACTCCGACTTCAGAGGCAGTTGTAATTTACGTCTTCAAGTCAAGGACGACGGGTCACCATTTTAGTCCAGCTGTCCGGTGTAGGGGCTGAACCGCTTACCTCGGCATCAGCACAACGGATGTTTAAGACCACGCGTTCTTGCCCATTCTACCATGCTTACCTGCAGAAATATGCATGTACAATTTTTAAAAATGTCAAATATACACACAGAAACTCTATATTTTATCTATGTACACTGAAGAGTGATGAGATTAAAGATACATTCAACGTAAGAGTAAAGAACTGACTTGATACATTGTCCGATCTGCACATGCTATTTCAAGATAGCAGTGACCAATGGAAAATATTGAAGAACTCAGTCAGCCGGTGTCACAGTCTCGGATCTCTAGGGGATCTGAACTCGGGCTCAAACAGGCAACAACAACTCCGTTAGATACAATATAGCAACATTTATTAATATGATATATACAGTGCGCTGGCGAAGTGGGTTTTGACAGCCCGCACTTGACAAGTTGCATATCACAGAGGTTTAACATCACACATGATTATAACAAACAATTCTAAGCAACTATCTAGCATATGTCTACGGCCCTAAATACACATGGGTCTGAACTATCAAGTCCCTCTAAGGTAAGCCCTGTTGCTTCCCCGATGTCCAGTCTGTCTCTGCCGTTTCACACGAGTCGCAATCCGACACGGGTGGTAACTCTGTCCGAGTTCCTCGTGGACCCCGCAATCGGTGGGCCACATCAGTGTCCACGGGACAGTGGACACACTGACCAGTCCTTCGATAAGGCTCTGGATTCTTCAAGCCTTCGAGTGACTCACTTCTTTCCCTTGAGCGGGAGTTTTAGCCCTTCGCCACTATATCTTACTTTATGTTAGTTACCGGCCCCATGTGAGGCTGTGACAGGAGTCCCCCTCTCCCCCCTGATCTGATGGGTTATTATAAGGTAATTAGTTCTGTACTAATTCTGTCACAGAATCACATAAAGTCGGTGTTTGTAGTTTGGTGGATAGTAACTTGGCAACCTACACATCGGCATCAACACTCATGTATTCTCCCATACACAACTTGACGATGATTTGCTGAAGAGGTCTCTCCCTCCTGTGTCCTTAAAAATGCTTATCTGACCGAAGTTACGTGACGTTTCCTAGTTGTTTTTACAACCCGTCCTTCTCAAGTATCCCTCCAAGATACCAAGATAATTAAACTCTTTGTAAGAGAGTATTAACAAGACAAAAGTCTTGGCTAATTAAGTACACCTGCAAATCTTGTACTGTGTGTGCATTTCAATACACTTTTACTCTCGTATGTTGTATAATGCCGAATATGTAGTTACGCTGTTGTTTTATCCTCTCTGACTACCTGTGTCTCTGTTGGCTTGTTAGTGTGTTGACTAATATGTTGCTGCTTCTAATAAAGTGACTGTATTTTAATTGATAGTGTTCAGTGTTGAGTTTTGTGTAAAGTGTGTGCTCAATGTGTGGTTTATCTCCAAGCGTCACGAGTTGGGATATCCTTTATCATGAACTACCCCAATGTGTAATGCATGATCGGGCATTCCAAGCAATGGCGCTTAGATGTAGTGTCTTAAATCCTAAACATGTATCAACAATTTAGACAGGTAATACAATTTACATGAAAGACGCAGACAAATTAAAATAAATACGTTTTGCCTACAATTTGTCCGCTCAGTATATCGCTCTCTCATTTAATTCATTCACCCTGACATTCACACGTCTTTCATACATAATAGTATTTGGTTAAAATATCTAAGTAAAGTTGAGGTAAGTCTTACTGCCCTTAGAAAAAAACGGCTTAGGTGATATGTTCCCTTTAAGATAATAAGTACTTTTTGTACGAGTACTCAAAACATGGTTAATAACTTAACTAGAGAAAACTGCATAGGAAGAATATTTAGCCTATGAGTAGAAATACCTGTAATATTATGGTAGAAAATATACAAGTTACAGGTTGACATATTTTATATACATAATTCAATACAAGTATAATACATATTAAATACTACTAAATTAATTAACTAACTAAATCCAGCGATGATGTGTGCGTTGTCCTCCTGTTGTCCGCATGTCCTGCCATAAATGTTAACAGTTACTATGGCTGTCTCTTGAATGTTGTAATCGACGTAGTTCTATTTCGGCTGTTTGCAAAGTCTCTTAGCAACAGCAAGTATGGAATGTTCTTAATGTCGAGTATAAAGTGTTCTTACTGCTTTCATGATCACTGTCAGTTCACTGGTTGAAATCATTTCACAGATGTTATCTATCGCCGGATTGTTTCTAGAGCTTTGGTAATTGGTAGTATAGGGTTCTCAAAGTGTCATGTTCGTGGGTGTTATATGTAACCTATTCACTGGGGTGTTATTACTTCTAAATGAAAGTTCTCTAGCAGGTGTAGAGGTACACTGTTCTATGCCACAAAATAAAATATCACAGCTTCTTGTATGGCGAATTATTAATGTGCCTAATGTTATTCTGCTGGCGCATTTGTTTGTCGCGATAAAATATCAGCAATAATGTTGTCAGTGCCTCTGATATGGCGGATTTCGAAGTCGATATCTTGAAGAAGAAGACACCATCTTTGTAAACGATGGTTTTTAGGAGCACCTTGCTTAAGCACCAACAATGGCGAGTTATCGGTCAGCACAACAAAATGGGAACCTAAGAGGAACTTAGATAATCGGCGCATACAAAATAGTAGACTTAATGCCTCCAATTCCACCGTTGAATACCGGACTTCTGCTTTGCTCAGCTTCCGGCTTACGTAGAGTATTGGATGTCTCACTCCTTGCACTTCTTGCATTAAACATCCTCCAATTGTGATAGCACTCGAATCTGTGGTCAAAATAAAGGGTATATCTATGTTTGGTAATCTTAATACTGGTGGGTTAGAAAAAATGCATTTCAATCTGCACATTGCATCCTCTAAGCGGGTACTTTTACAAAATTTTTCTGGATGATCTTTTGTCAACATATTAGAAAAAACTGATGTAAGTTCTGCCCAGTTTGGTATAAACTTGGCATAATAATTTATGAGACCTAATAAACTTCTAACTTGTTTCTTTGTAGTTGGAACTTCTAGATTGTGAATTTTAGATACAATTTTATCATCTGTCAACAGTTTGCCTTCAGAAATTCTATGACCAAGGAAGTCTATCTGTTTATAGCCTATTTCAACCTTGGAAGGTTTGATAGTAAGTCCAAAAAGAAAGATTTGGTTAAAGACTTGTTGGAGTGTAAGTAAGTGAGAAGTCATATTAGAAGAATGAATGCATATATCATCAATATAAGATTGCACGTCCTTGATGCCGTGCAATAACAATCTAGTTAACCTAACAAATGTGGCGGGAGCGTTTTTAAGACCAAATGGAAGATATCTCCATTCGTACAATCCAAGAGGTGTCGCGAATGCTGTTATATGTCTTGAAGAAGGGTGTAGTGGTACTTGCCAGTAACCTTTCGCTAAATCAACCTTAGAAAATAAGGATGATTGAGACATATTCAAAATGAGGTCTTCACAGCTGTTCATTGGCTCAGCATCTGTTGTGGTTATCGTATTTAACCTTCTATAATCTATGCACAAACGAATCGTTTGGTCTTTCTTCTTCACCAGGACAATTGGCGAAGAATATTGGGACATAGATTTCTGTATTATTCTATTTTTTTCTAGATCCAAAATTTCTTTGTCTAAATTTGCTCTATAATGCAAAGGAATAGAATATGGTCTACATTTGATCGGTGTCAGATCTGTCAACACAATTGAATGTGTTATTTTGTCAGTCCGTCCAGGTTTGTTTGAGAAGATAGTTTTATAGTCGTTAAGGAGAGACAAAATGTCTTGTCGCTGCTGTTGTGTCAAAGTGTCAGAGATTTGTATGTCCTTCATACTGCTGTCGTCATTCATAATTGGTACTGGAATTTCCGTATTGTCTACGTCCGTCTGATTTATTACTGATGTTACTGTTTGTAAATTGTCCTCAATGTCATTGTCGTCGTCGTCGAGACTAATAGTTGTCAATGTGTCGTCAAGTTGGTCGTCGTTGTCGTTATCCCATATTGTCGGTACTGTAAATATGTTTTCGTCGTCTTCGTTGTCGCAAGAGTGCGTCGTTAACGATGCTTCGTTTGTCGAGGTGTCATTCAGTTGGGTAATTGTCGTTTCGTTTCTGTCATCAGTTATCATGTGAGGCTGTGACAGCCGGGTTGCAAACAACAACTATCCCAAAAATGAAGTTGATGTGTTGTAAGAAATAGATGATGGAGAAGGCATATTAAAACTAATGGGGGGGAAAAGAAGAAATTGCACAAATAACCATGAAAAATATGAAGAGATACACGGGAAAATTTGGAAATTGTACAAAGAGGCAAAAGAAGCTTCATTCATTCATTCATTCAGTAGCATGTCCTCTGCAGAAACTCGCTCCCATAACAACCTTCCGGAAAACTTCTCGGTCATAAGCAAGGTGTCACGCGTCGGATACACCTATCTGGAGATCATCTGCCACAAGCTGCTCCCATCTTCTCTTTGGCCTTCCTCTCCACCCCCTCCCCACCCCCATGTATTGTTCTCTCCAAACTCTCATGACTTTGGAAGTGACCAAAATATTGTTTTATCGTCTTTAATAACCAAACGTCTTCAATATTCAGCTCTTGTCGTATGGATGCATTTTTTTTTGGTATCCTAAATAGTCTTAGAACCCTTCCATAACATTTATATTCAAAGGCATATATGAACTCTTCAGCTTGTTAAATACGTGTCCATGTCTCACATGCGTGTTTGCAGTTTGAAAGATGCCTAGGGGTTAGCAGGTTTCTCCGTAACCCCGAATATTCTCGTGGTTGACGTGAGCGCACGAGAATTGGAAGCGGTTCGAGTCGCGCCAGTGACTTATGAGAGTATGGAGCCGGTCGCTCAGAAAGTCGTGGTGTGCTGATGAGCGTAATCTAGCCTAGAAATCAACATACAGCTGAAAGATGCTGATGTTGGCCGCAATATACTGAAACAGGATGGAAACGCGGAAAAGGCGAGGGTAAATTAATAAGTAAGCCACAAATGGCTGTAGAAAAATAACTAAATATGATAACAACTTGAAACCAGTTTATTGTTATATAAACATTGTCCCTTTATTTCTCAACATAATTTACACCAACATTTATGTCCTTATCCCATCGTATTATCAGTCCTCCCTGCATAGAAATTCATGCTCTGTTTTCTCTCTGTACGACTGAGTACCATTGGATTTTCTAATTCTTCAGCTTCTTGAACTCAAGATAAGTCCGTTCCTCCTTAGTTGGATCGCTGCAGCCCTCTTACAACGGAAAGTAGGTGTGGCAGTTGTACTTCGGAACCAACAACAATATATCCTGGCCTACCACAGGGATCACCATTATCTCCGGTGCTAGTTCAACGCCTACACTGTGAGAATCAACAGCGAGCAGATCACTGGACTGGGAAGGACATTGTCATATGCTGACGATGTTTTAGTGTATCGTCAGGGTAAGGTTAGAGAGCAGGTTGCTGTGGAACTCAAACTCATAAGTACTTGGTGTGCTGAAGCTGGGGCAATGGTCAACACAACAAAGGCAACTGTGACATGGTTATCTTTGAATAATCATATTGTCAACACGCCAACACCAACTGTTAATCTGTGTTCAGAGACTGTGGAAAGAACGCAGGCAATGAATTACCTGGAGATACGTTTTGATCGAAGCCTTCCTTATAATGAGCACATAGACTAGGTTATAACAAAGGCCAAGCGGGGTTTGGCTGCGATGCGGGTGATGGCGGCAGCAAACTGAGCGGCGCCATCTATGCCTCCTATACGAAGGGACTGGTTATGTCTGTTTTTGAGTATGTGAAGGCGATCCTGACTCTCAGCCGTAAGCAGAGAGAAAGGATGGAAAGGATACAAAACGAATCTATGTGCATTATTCTTGGATGTACAAGAGATACAGCATGCAGGGCGATGCGCTACCTTCTTGATTTTCCAACCATTGAAGACAGACTATAAATGTGCAGAGCACGTGCCTACCTCAGAGTCAACGCAAACACACAACATCCACTGTATAGTAAAATTAGGAAAGTGAAGGGCAGCAGGTTAAAAAGAGGAAAGTCGTGGATGGGTCAAGCGGAAGACATTCTTCAACAGGTGTGTTCACTGGAGGACTTAGAATCTGGCGAAGGAGTGGGTACAAGTGCCACCAGATTTCTGTACGTCCTTTGCAGTTTGCATCCAACTAGACAGAAAATGCAGACAAGAAAAAAACGGCTGCTGTGGATGCGAAAGTACAATCATTGATTTTCGAGAATTCGTTAGACGGTGATGCTGTCATTTACACAGATGGGTCGGTTGTCCGACATGTGAGAAACTCATGGGTCTTTACGGCGCAGGCGAGAGGGAGAATTGTGAAGGAGGGCTCTGGTGCTTTTGTTGAGATCACAAGTAACCCGACTATTGAAGTAATGGCAGTAAATAAAGTTATAACATGGCTCGAGACACAGACATTCACTAGGGCATGTGTCCTTAGCGACTCACTGGGCGTGCTCAAGAAGCTACAGACGGGGTCGATCCGAACAGAGTGGTTGTTGTCTCTGGAGCGGTCTCGGATGGCAAAGATTAGTTTCATCTTCGTGCCAGGGCATGCGGGAGTACAAGGAAATGGGTGGGCTGACAAGCTCGCAGGTATGACTAATGTTGAGGGAGGACGCGCCATGGACGAGGCTCACATTCTGGATGCACTACGAGAAGTAAGAATTTTGCGAGAACCAAGTGATGACTGCGAATCAACAACCATAGTCAGACAACGAGAACAGCAAATTAAAAGATGTGTGGCCAAACAAGAACACTACGCAGGAAGCCAAAGAAGACTGATAAATCAGCACAGAACTGGTGTCGTTAGCCGCTACACACTGCGGGATTTGCTGAGGAGGGGATCCGAGCACTTATGGACTGAATCGTTCGATGTGCAGCGAGGATGATCTGTCGATTAACTAACTAACTAGCTCTGTCTTCTAAACCATGTTTTCACTTCACATTCAACATCGGCGTCATTCGCGAAATGTCTCCCGCCAAGGTGGAGTTTTCAGTGTTTATGATGACAAATGTGTATCCCGTAAAGAGGTGCATAGTTGGATAGAAAAAGTTACGAGGACCAATCATGAAGTAAGTCACACCGTTCTGTGGCATGGAGTGTCCTTGGCTATATCATCTCTGGCATTTCTCATATTTTCGGCGAACGTGTTAAATAAATAGAGGGACAGCATACAGTCCTAACGGACTCCTTGCTTGATGTGAAACCAATCTGATGTCTCACCCTATAAGTCTAACCGCTGCTTGTTGATCTAGAAAGAGCATTATTATAAGTTGTACTGCATGTGATGGAAAGCCAATTTTAATGATTTCCCAAGGTTTCTAATGCTGTACACAGTCAAATGCCTTTGACTAATCTACAAAACATGAGAATATGTTTACATTAAATTCTCTACACTTCTTTATGATTAAATGCATGTTAAGTATGTGATCTCTTGTTCTTCTTTATTGTCTAAATCCGGCTTGAACGACGATAATCTCTTCTTCCATTTTCTTACGAAGTCTTCCCATTATGATGTTTTGTAGAATTTTACTTGCATGACTGATCAAGGTTCTATAGTTGGTGCATAATTTCAGGTTGCCCTTTTTTCGTATTGGAATGAAGATAGTTCTCTTCCAATTCAATGGCCATATACCATATTTCCATATCTTTTTACATAATGCATGATAGATGTGCATGCTTTCTTCTCCTCCCGCTTTAAGTAGCATCAGCTGGTATCTCATCACATCTTGGTGATTTCTCATTCTTACAATTTCATCTAATGAAGGTTCAGGTTATGTCTCTGCTGTCATTGGTTCATGTATCTCATTCATATCCTCACAGTCATTCATATAGCATACATTCAACTGCAGTAATCCTGATATCTTTTCTAGACGTTTTCTAGATTCTATTTGGGTATTTCTCAACTTGTCACAGATAACTATTAATTTAGGTTGAAAATTTATTGTCAATAACGTTAATTTTTTGAACATTTCGTAATCTCTTCCATTCTTATGATATTACTCAATTCTAGTACAACAATCTTGTAAATATTGGTTTTTGTCCTTTCTTGTGTTCCTTCTTATTTCTCGTGTTAAAGATTTATACTTCATCCTATTGTTATCGGTTTCATTTCCTCTCTGTTTCTGTTTCGTTGTTTTATTAATTCTAACGTGTTTGATGTAATCAATGGCTTCTTTTGCTTATTCTTGGTCTGAATTAGATTTCGGCTGCTGTTATTAAGAAATCTATAGCTTGTACTGCCAATTCAGGTGTCATTTCCTCCTGTACAGACTTCAAAGTTCCAAAACGATTCTTCACTTCTACATTATATGTATTTGTGAGACTAAAACGAAGTGACATTGGTCCTCGAGTAAGCTTTTTGAGTTTTACTTTCACATCTACTTCTAATATGCAGATATATGCTTTTTCTTTTGTATTGAAATATAACCTATTTGGTTTTTGGTATTACTGTCCGGGGACTTCCTTATGAAGATTCTTCTTGGGTGTTGTTTAAAACTTCTGATGGCTATAGTCAACTCATTTTCTGAGCAAACTTCAATTAATTTGTCACCTGAATGTTTTCTCTTTCCCAATCCAAATGTTCCTGAAACGTGTCTCTCATTTTCACCTCTTCCTATACCTACTTTTTATCTCATTATGACCAATCTTATCTAATGTGTCTTATGGTGTGCTGTAATAATCTTCAATTATTTCATCATCCTCTGCTGCTGATGTAGGTGCATATATCTGTATGAGAGTTGTGTGTGTGTGTGTGTGTGTGTGTGTGTGTGAGAGTGTGTGTGTGTGTGTGTGTGTGTGTGTGTGTGTGTGTGTGGTATGTGTGTGTGTGTGTGTGTGTGTTTATGGTCTCTAAGTCTGATAGTGAGGATTTTATCATTAACCAGGTTATATCCACTTAAAGCTTTTTCTGTTGTTTATCTAAACAAAATGCCATTCCACTCTGGCCTCCGACATCACTACCAGAATATATGAAAAGACTTCCATTTCCATTTCTAAAATGTTCCTCTTCTCTCCAGCGATGTTCACTAGTTCCTAAAGTTTGAGTATTTAAACTTTCAATCTCATCACATACCACCTTAATATTTCCCTAATACAGACTTCTTGCATACGACTTTCCTAGTCTCACTCTGCTTCTTAGTCTTACACATGGCATTTCCTTGGTAACACCGTCGGGATTGTATTCGTCATCACAATTACTAGCACTGGCTCCTGAGTCACACTCTTCTCCAATGTTAACAGATCTGCCTGATCAGAAAAGAAACACTGCTTGGGGAAAATTTCATGGAAACTGAAAACAATCACAACACCCGGAATACTAAATTATTGAACAAAAGAATTAATAACATTACTAAGAAAAGAACATGCACATTGACGGGTTACCTAAACACCAATGATGGCAAAATCATAACAGAAAAAGATCAGATGTTAAATGCCAGTTTTTTTAGTTGACAGTGACAGTTAACTGCCCGGTCAGACTATGTGAAAGACCTTTATAACGACATAAGAGAAGGAACATATCATCGGCGCCCGGTGGTGATATTTAAGCCAAACACAACAACCAGGCGACGAACGGCAAGGACACAGCGTGGAAAAAGAGCAGGCGCACGTAGGAAGCGGTTAAAGTGTGACAGATTGGGCATCGGACACGTTCGAGTACTGTACTGGAACTGTGCATCATTTAGTCAACGCCGACCCATTCTCGAAAAACTACTGTACCGAAACGATATTGTGGTCTTACAAGAAACACAGCTCGGCGACGGAACAGTCAATGTCACGGGGTTTTCAGGGCTTCTATAACAGGTGGCACCTCGGACAGGCCATTCAGGTCCGCGACAACATACTGGTGTCTGAGATCGATATGCCCGCCTGGAACAGTGATGCCCTGCAAGTGCAGGCATTAAGAATAATGACGCCAGTGCAGCTTGTAATCGTGAACGATTATGCGCGTAATGGGAAGGTCTAAGTTCGACAATGGCAGAGTTTGTTTGATATAGATGAAAGGCATATCATCTACTGTGGGGACTTCAATGCCATAGGTAGTCAATGGGGGAATAGCATCACTAATAGACAGGGAGAAGATCTGGAGGACGCCCTGGCATCTGCTGCCTTAGTCTGTCTGAATGATGGGAAGGTCACTAGGATGGCCACTCGACCAGGTGATTCTGACAGCGTCATTAACTTGGCTCTGGTGTCACCCACCATCGCACCGATGGGGCACACTGGGATACCACGACAGTGACCACTACCCTTGTATCATCCTGATCAAGAAAGACAGGGCCAGGAGTCAAGGAAACAAGACAAATGCCTTCCCTTATGACAACACTGGTCAAGACGCCATAAGCAAGATCAGAAGAAGAAAACTAACTTCCTCCCGCAGGAGACAAGAAAGATGGTTGCAACCACCATGGTGGAATGGAGAGGTCGAGAAGACATGGCTGGGAAAGAGGCAGACTGTCAAAGACTGGCAAAAAGCCAGAAAGGCTAACATGCCACAGAGGTGAGTTGGCGAACCTGAAGACTGAGGTCCATAGGACGATGACTTTATTCAAATCCTGCGCCAAACAGGCCAAGGCCGAGAAATGGGGCGAGTTCTGTATAAAGGTGTGCTCCGAGCGATCTCTTACGGCATTCTGGAGCCTCCATAAGAGCGTGAACGGTGCTACACAACGTAGGGGTATTCCAGACTTTCAAGTCACAGACCTCACATGGAAAAAGTCGGATGCGGATAAAGGTAAGGCCCTTCTTGCACGCTACATAGAGCAGACTGACCAGAAAGACGAGCCCGCCAGACAGAGGACCACAACGACTCTCTCAGTTGTGCGATGGGGTCGGGACAGACGAAGAATACATAATCACAGCTGAGACAATACGTGCGATGCTCAAGAAATCACATAACACCGTCCCAGGCCCAGACAGCATCCGATATCGTGACCTACTGGTGATGTCAGATGATGACATGGGTGAACTGGCCAGAGAATTCAACACCAGTATCCAGAGGGGTCAGATCAAAGAGGAATGGCTACACAGCTACTTGCTTCCGCTACCAAAACCGAACAAAGACCATTCCAAGATAAGCGGTACAGAATCATTACGATGCAGAATACTGCTGGCAAGCTACTGGAGAAAATTGTAGTACACAGACTTACTTGTGACTTGGAACAACTCGGCTGCTTCCCGCTCACACATGGAGGATACAGAAGTAACAAAGAGTCATGGCTGAATGCGGCAGTCTTTGTTCAAGATGTTTACGAAGGATTTCAGGTCAGAGAAGAGACATGTGCGGCCGCCATAGACTTAGAGGACGCATACAATAAAGTATCCTTCGAGCACTTGATGCAAGCCCTCCTCAGACTGAAAGTGTCCCCTCACCTTGTACGATGGATAGCTGCAGGCCTGCTCCAAAGGAAGGTGGTGCTAAAATGTGGAGTTGGTCTTCTGAGCTGACAACGATATGTCCAGGATTGCTGCAGGGTTCACCACTGTCACCAGTACTATTCAACGTGTATACGGTGCCGATCACTGAACAACAGTTGGACGGGAGGGGTAGGACTCTGTCATTTGCTGATGACATTCTCGTGTATCGACAGGGTCGAGATAGACAGGCAGTTGCCATTGATAAGCAGGGCGAACTAGATCGAATTTCCTCATGGTGTACGGATGCCAGTGCCATTGTCAACCTTGCAAAGGCATCGGTTGCATGGTCTTCCCTAAACAACCATATTGTGAACACAGACCTGCCGGCAGTGAGAATGGATGGGAGCATTTTGAGTAGAACCCAGTCGATGACATATCTTGGCGTGAGGCTTGATCGTAGCCTGTTTTTCAGAGATCATGTCGATTATGTCATAACGTAAGCTCGAAAAGGTTTGTCGGCAATGAGAGTCATGACGACTACGAATATCGAGCAAAGACTGCTAATACTTCTGTTCCAAGGACTGGTGCTTTCACCTATCGAGTATGCCCTGGCCATCCTCACTGTCAGCCCTACATAGACTGGAAGACTTGAAAAGGTACAAAACGAGGCCATGCGCATCATTTTGGGCCTGCACGAGAGACACCAGCTGTGTAGCGATGGGATACCTCCTTGACTTCCCGACAATGAACCACAGGATCAAGATCTGGAGAGCTCGTGCATACTTGAAAATAAGTGCGGATGAGCAGCACCCTCTGCATGAAGATATATTCAGAGAAAAGGGCAACATGCTAAAGAGGGGCAAATCATGGATGGGTCGGGCAGAGGATATCATCAGACAGGTCTGCAGTCCTACCAGTATCAACCCCGGCAAGGAATGGGTGCCTGTGTCTCCAGCTTTTAAGTGCACCTTCTCCTGCATTATCACACTTGACAGACGGTACAGAGAACAGAATCCTGTCATTGTCAATGCAGAGGTCAACGCGCTCATCAATGAACACGCAGACAACCCCCAAGTGCTCATCTATACAGATGGATCTGTTGTAAAGAAGCAGAGAAGTGCATGGACATTTACAGCCCGTTCAGCGGGCCGAACCGTCCAAGAATCCAGTAGTGCCCACACTATGCCCACGAGCAGCATGACGATGGAGGTGATGGCAGTAACACATGCTTTCCTATGGCTAGAAGCACAGCATTATACCAACGTGTGTGTACTAAGTGATTCAATGGGCATGATTCGGAAGGTCGAAGCTGGATCTGTACGTAGACAGTGGACTGTGTCGCTGAGGAAGTCTGTTGTCCGTAAAGTCACCTTCATCTTTGTACCGGGACATGCAGGAGTCGAGGGAAATGAACGAGCTGATAAACTGGCTGGCTCTGCACCCCCTGCAGATGGCCAGCCCATGGATCGTACCGATGTTATTTACGTCCTTAAAGAATGGCGAGAACAGAAGACTTTGACGTCAGTGAATCCACATCACTGTCCAGGATGAAAGACTTGGGAGTAAGAATTGGCCAAGCCAGACACGAGCGGTACATCGGGAAAACGAGGTGCCTCGTCAACCAACACAGAACTGGCACTATTAGCCACCGAACGCTGATGCTTATGCTGGGGGGAGGATCTGAGCACCTATGGACCTGTCCGGAGTGCAATGAAGATACCCCAACTGATAACTGATAACTGATAACTGATTCTGAATAATAATTAAGGACCACACATTTTGAGGATGGAGGTTCCGAATGCTCTTAACCATGTGAAAACTGGCAAGAGCCCGGGTCCAGGCAAAATAACAACAGAAATGTTCAATGCCACAGATAGAAGAATACGGAATAGACCACGTCCACCAGACTGCTGGAACACAATATATGATACTGGAGATATACCTTCTGAATTATGTAAATTTATATTTATGTGCAATCCTAAAGAAATCAGGAGCTTTGAAATGTGATCAACATCGAACACTTAGCATAATGAATGCGTGCGTGCGTGCGTGCGTGCGTGCGTGCGTGCGTGCTTGCTTGCTAACACAGAAAGAATAAAATAAATAATTCAGTGTATCCAGTCATACTATTCTGAGCTGTGTTTATTATTTCTTCGTGTTCTTGCTGTTAAAACTTGTGAGTATATCTAGGAAAGCTTCTGTGCAATTTCCGAGAACCTTTCTACGAACTGAACATTCTAATGTGTGCACTAACAGAAACATGGTTTATATTTCTTCTTGGCACTGTTGCTCCTCTGGCTGTGGCAGATCACGTGAGGTACGCCTGGTCCAGCTGAAGGTCTATATCACCGGTGTAGACAGCTTTGATTTCTCTGTTAGGCTGTTTTCTAACAGTCAGTGAGATTATACTCTTGGGTATGAGCGAGACCTGCTCGGCAAGGTCACTTCCAATGTTACTGCCCTGGGGATTCTCGTCAACATTTTGTGACGATTGTACTGGCGTTTTACAATTATTTCTAATCCCACTTTCAGAGACATAATTCTCTTGTGAAGCCTCAGTAACATAGTCATTTTCGTATTTTCGGGCAACATTTGTATTACGTTTTATCTCAGGGGTGAATGAATCGGGTTTTTCTGGAATATCTATTTTATCCACATTCTCTATATGCGCATTGCTTTGATACATTTGCTTTATTTTTGTCTGAAACGTACTTAGCAAAATAACGCCCGCCTTTGGAAAAGCGTCCATTGGTAAAGTATTCACATTTGCTGCCATTTCCTCAGCGAAGTAGTTGGGACTTGTAGCATTTTGTAATGTTGTTTCGCAAATATCTGAGACATTGTCCTTTTTCCGGTTACCAGATGGAGGGCGTCGATAAGGCCTGGATATGTCTATCGCTGCACACTTCTCCTGAGCTATAACAATTTTGTTGGCTGTAACTTTCCGCGTACGAATTATGGATGTGGTGACCCTTGAACTGTTCAGACAACTGAGACACTAGCTCTGAGCAACTGACGCTAACTACAGGGGTATCATTATGCCAAGCCTGATCACCCATATTCGTTTCCCTTGAACAGGGTTTCTTACCGATGGGACAAAAGCCCAAATTATTGGTCGCGTCATCGACCAAAGATGGCTTACAAGACAAATGGTTGCGATTGGCTACTAGAAGAGTCGACATTCCATAATCTTGACTTACACCACACGAATAATTACCTCTGACGTTATCAGTTGTTCCATTGTGAGCATCATTTACAGGCCCAGAGATCAGCCGTTTAGCGTATTCCTGGGGTAATATTGTATAGTTGCTGCCATTAACAGCATCTGCGTCAGTGTGGCATTCGATATTGCTAAAAGTTTCTTTATAAGTCTACATGGCCTAATGGAGTGCCGATGATGTATTGATTGATGCCAGGGCCATCTGAGTCATTACCATGAACAGTAGCATAAGCAGCCTGTTGCTGATATGTTGTGCCACCTTGGCTGTTATCGGCACCAGCAGAGATTCCCAACACTGCGACATCTTTATAACGCTCTTTTGTTTGCGACTGAAAGCTATGACATGTAAACTCCATGTCAAACTTCCTTTCCTCGGTTTGTAATTCACAATCCAAACAGTTACACGGAAACTCGCTCTGTCCAAGCACTCCTGGCTTTTCGAGTTCTGGTTGCATTTGTGTTATTTCTGAGTTAGTAAGTTCTAACTTTTCAACAGTTCTTCGTTGATCTTCAGAGACTGGTTCATAAATGTCTCCCGTCCAAGACTTTAGAGCACTGCGAATGATAGTGTTCAAGGATTTTCTGGCGTGCCATAAGAGCCTTCTGGACTTCAGCAAAGGTTCCGTGGTTTCAGCATATACCCTTGTTCTATGTCCATCAGTCACTGCTGGTGGTGATGCGTGATCGTCATTCTTCTCTGTGTAGGGAAAAAGGCAAAACAAAATATAAACAGTGTGTGATGTTTCTTTGAAATATTGGGAAGGTGGTATGTGTGTTGCATTAGACACATAATTGATCATTATGTTAGTTCTAAATCCGATCCAATCTGCAGTCTGTATTACAAGGTCACTAACTTAAATATTAAAAGCTGTAATATATGCTTAGAAAATATAAACACTTTGCAGAATATATCAAGCTTTGTTTAGCGTTTAGCGAACAGCAATCAGCGTTTTTAACTAAAGGGTAATATTCCTAAACGAGTATTTTACAATAAATGTTTGAAGAGAGAATTCTTATTTATTCTGAATTCTTACTTAAACACGATATCGACAATAGGTAACATTATCAACAACCAAGTGGGAAAATGGTCGGCACGATAGCGAAAGTGAAAAGGCGCTCAGTCCCCGACATGAAGTAATAACACTGCTCTTGTCGTTCTAGACAGCAGATGAATGCGACCTAGAAAGATACACCGGAGAATACCACACCAGTTCCTGACAAAACTACTCCAGTCAAACTACATTTGAAGGAAACAGTAATATGAGAGGTGGATAAAACAACCACGATAACTGCAATAGTGACACCCAATATTAAGACACAAAAAGCACGCACCAAGGCAGTCAGTCCTATAAAGAATACAACAGACGAAAGGAAAACAGCCTCACAGTAATACTAGTGGAAACAAAACCCCAGTTCTCCTTAAGAAGGTCATCAGCAAGAGTAACGTGGCCAGTCTACGGAAGACACAAGACATCTCAGTCGTGACACCAGACCGGACAGACAAGACAGCCAACATGCTGTCAGAAATAACAACCCACAAAGGTGAATTACGCGTGCCACATGACATTACGGTCAAAGCTACCAGCCTGTCAAGCTGATAGACGATAGGAGGGAAAACGTTTGACGGCACTTCCCTCTATGAACATAGGAAGATCAGACGGTACGATCAGGTGGTATGTAGATCACGAAAGTGGAGTGGACCATTCTTCTTCTTCTTCTTCAGCTTTCCGAGCCATTGAGGTTCTTTGCTGCAAATACAATCCGTCTCCATTCGTCTCTCTGGTGGACCTTCTCTTGCCAGTCGTTGATTCCAAGCGCTTGTAGGTCTGTACATGTATTATCTCTCCACCGTCTTCTTGGTCTACCTCGGGGTCTACGGTCATTTATTTCCTGAGTGTAAGCGAGTTTTGTTTCCCTATTATCTTCCACTCTTTCTATATGCCCCAGCCATTGTAGTCTATTAGCCTTCATGATACCAGTTATTAGCGGGGACTTAAACAGATCATAAATGTCTTTGTTACTTCTTCTTTTCCACTCTCCACTTTGTGTATCCCTAATGGGTCCAAAGATGCGTCTTAAAATTTTGTTCTCAAAGGTTTGTAACAAGGCTTCGTCTCCTTTCGTTGTACTCCAGGTTTCAGAGCCATACAGCACAACTGGTCTGATCAGTGTTTTGTATATTGTGATTTTGGTGTTACGAGATAGCGCCTTTGATTTTAGTAGATGTTGTAGTGCATAGTATATCTTATTTCCAGAGTTGATTCTAGTTTGTATTTCTTCCCTTATGATGTTGGAGCAGTTGAAGATTGTACCCAGGTATTTGTATTTTTCCGTTCTTTTAATGGTCATATTATCTATTTGTATGTGGCCAGAGTTTTTAGCCATTCCGTCTCTTGAAATTACCATATATTCTGTCTTATCTTGGTTGATAACCAGCCCCATCTGTTGGGCTTTTTCCTTTAAGTGAGTCAATATTTCCAATGTCTTTTGTTCACTTTGCCCTATAATATCTATATCATCTGCATAACCAAGCAGCTTGGATGTTCCTCCAATATCACATTCCTCCTTTATCTTCCTTACAACTTTCTCTAGAGCCAGATTGAAGAGTAGCGGCGATAGTGCATCACCCTGTTTCAAGCCAGATGTTATTTGGAAGGGGTCTGATTTCCTGCCTTTATATGTTACTATATTATAAGTATCTTCCATGCATAGTCTGGTCATGTTGATTAACTTCCTTGGTATTCCAAATTCCTGCATAGCATTCCATAGACTATTCCTATGGACACTATCATAAGCCTTTTTAAAATCCACAAAAATGTTATGGAGATCTCTTTTATATTCCCAATGTTTCTCGGCTATTTGTCGTAAGATAAATATCTGATCTATTGTTGATCTGTTTTGTCTAAAACCCGCCTGGTAGTCACCTAATATGTCTTCTGAATATGATTTTAGTCTATTTAGTAATACTGCGGATAGTATCTTATAGCTTGTGGACAGTAGTGATATTCCTCTATAATTTCCACATTGGAACTTGTCTCCTTTCTTAAAGATAGGTATCAATAATGACTCTTTCCAGTCATGGGGTAATTCTTCTGTCCTCCAGATTTTTATTATTAGTTCGTATAGCTTTAGATGTAATGCATGGCCACCTGCTTTATGCTTGCTTGTGTTCGTTGGCTTGAGCTCCAACGCGAAGTCCTGTATGTTGGATGAAGGCATCCTGTTGTCCAACATCAGTGTGATGTCATACAGGACCTGAGTTTTGCATGAGTATCCGTTGTCCCATGTCTGGCTTATTGGTGTGCAGACTGGTGGTTCCTCGCCGTACAGGCAGACACTCTCCGACTTCGGAGGAATCGGCGATCCTACTGACTTTAGCCAGGACCCCGAAGGGACCTGTTGCCCAGGACGCTCGACGAGGACGCGTCAATAGGTCTTGGCCAGTATATAACCCGGCCCTGGTGCCTTGGAAACACCTCTGCGTCCCACCTGCTTTTATAAATTCAGCAGCAATTCCATCAGTCCCAGTTGCCTTATTGTTTTTAAGTCGTGTGATTACATATAGCATTTCTTCAAATGTAGGTTCTTCAATTTGTGGTTCGCATGTTAGAACCTCTTCCTGTGGGAAAATGTTACTTGGAGCTTCACAATTTAGTAATTCAATAAAATATTATTTCCATGTGTTGCACATTTCCTCATTGGTATTTATCATATTCCCATTTTTGTCTTTTAAACCATATGTGTTTTGTTGGTGCCCTCGTTTTATTGACTTCAGTTCTTTAAAAAATTTTCTGGATTCATTTTTCTGGTGATTAGTTTCCATATCTTTGATTATATTACTCATATATTCTCGCTTCTGCTGTCTGACTATTTTTGTAGCCTCTTTACATTCATTTCTATAATGCTCTTCCTTTTGGATGTTATTGATGTCATTTAACCATACATGTCTGGCATTCTTCTTCCTAATGACTGCTTCTTCACATTTTTGATTGAACCATCTGTTCTTTCTATGCGTGGTTAACACACCGAGACATTCTTCTGCGGTAGATTGAATTGTATTCTTGATGTTCAACCAAGTTTGGTCAACGCTTTCCTCAGAAGGGTTTTGCAGAGTTTCAAGTTTACATTTTATTTCATCTGTAAATTTCTCTTTGACTGTAATGTCTTGTAGTTTTTCTCTGTTATATGTTGGGTGTAATCTTTGTAATTTAGTATAGAAAGCTCTCTTAAGTTTTATTTTAAATTTTGCTCCAACGAGGAAGTAGTCACTGTGGCACTCAGCTCCTCTATAACTTCTGACTTGCTGTATGTTTGATGCATTTCTGTTGTTAATTAAAATGTGATCTATTTGATTATAGGTTCTCTTGTCACATGATTTCCAAGTTTGTTTGTGTATATCCTTTCTTTGTAGTCTGGTACTGCTAATCTGCAGTCCTTTGGCTTCTGCCAGGTTGATGACTCTCCATCCATTATCATTTGAAGTTGTATGTAGGCTTTCCATACCGGCCACATTTTTATTAGTTTGCTCTCTACCTATTTTTGCATTGAAGTCTCCCAGCACAATCAGGATGTCCTGTTTGGAGGTTTCTTCTATGACATCTTCCAGATCATTATAAAAGTCTTCTTTAATAGAATCTTCTTTCTCTTCAGTAGGTGCATGTACATTAATTATCGTTATATTTTTCCATTTACCTTTTATTCGTAATTTACTACTCCTGTCATTAAAAGCTTTAAAGTTTAAAACGTTCCTCCATAACTTTTTTTGATGACAAATCCTGTTCCTAATTCATGTTTATTTTGGGTGTTTCCTCCATATATTATAATCATTCCATTTTGCTCTAAAGTACCCTCTCCTGGCCACCTTATTTCTTGAATTGCTGTTATATCCATTTGATATTCAACCGGCTCCCGGGTTAGTTCTTCGGCCGCTCCAGCTCGATATAGTGTCGGTACATTCCATGTTCCAAATCTCAAAAGTCCTTTAATATTCCAAGGTCGTTGTCCAAATAAGTCAGTCCGATATCGAGGCTCATGTATTTGTTTCGTAACAAAGAAAGTTTTTTACAAAGGTGGGGATGTTAACCCCACGCTTCAACCCCCAACCTGGAGGACCAGGGTGTTTCTCTTTGTCTGTTCTCTACCCTTTGACCTGTCCGGCTTGGGAGGCCCTGCTGGTAGCTACGCTACCGCCGGCATAGCTCTCAGGGTCATTGAGAAAACTCAAGCTCCCCCACCACGACAAGGTGGAAACACCATCGGGGGAGGGAGTGGACCATGCCATTAAAAAATATCCCGACAAAAGTTGCAGTAGTGACTACTGGAATGGCAAGATATCCCCACCACAATTACAATATATTAGAGGCCGCAATAGCCCAAGTACTACATCCCCATGATGTTGCAGTGTCCCCAGTGTCAGAATTTTGGCACAAAAAAATCAACTGCGCGGGAAGATAGACATCTGCAGGCATTGTTCAACAGAGCATGCTTTCAAAGAGTGCTCGCTATCCACTAAGTAAAGACATTGACTTTCTAACCGGACAGCAAACAGAACATACTTCGGGAAGGACAGAGCAAAACGCCTGAATGCGTTATCTTCAGGTGTGCAGAAATGTAAGGAGAACAGTCATTACATCAAACCGACACCTTTCAATGAAACGCAAAGAAGATGAGAGACAACAAACGATATAAACGATGCTGAAAACATAGTTTCAAGGCGAGCTAACACAATAAAAAGAAAGGAATAAAAAGATCGTGTTGGGAAACAACAACCCCCTCCCCCCAACCTCTCCCCCTCCTAAAACGATGTCCAATAACCAGTCAGTGACGTTGAACGTGAGCAGGCCATGTACATCAGCTAAGATATAAATGATGTTCAACAATTAAAATCGAAAGAGTCCAGGTATTGATGGCTTAGCTGAAGGCTGATACGGAGACAATCCTCAAGCGAGTATAAGACGAACAAAAAGAACTTTAGATGCTCATAAACGAGATGACAATAGCGAAGAAGACACAACCAGACGACAGCAGCCAACCAGCAACACTACAAACTACTAAGAAGATAATGATAAACCACACAAACCAACGAAGATGGTTAAAGAACTTCAAGAAGAAGCAGTTAGAAAACAATTCATCACTGTACTGATGCTCTTTAACACAAGGAAGAAGACACCGGATAAGACATACCAAATACATCCTCAATATTGCAAGGGTAGCAGAAAACAGACACAGGAAGCATACAGTAGCCGGTGAAAGCTGGAAGTCTGTGGTTGTTCCTTCTGCGTATATTAGTCCTGCTAAAGATTATAACCTAAAAGCTCATCAGACTTGTAAACATCCCTCACCAATAAATGTGAAACGGAACAGGATTTAGAAAACAAAATGCAACAATAATTATGAACAACTAAACGCCATGGTGTATTTGGAAAAAAAAAAGCCTCAACTGTTGACAAATGTAAAAAAAATGTAGTAAAGCAGCAACTAAAGAGATATAATAGCAACAAACACTGGACAATCTAAATTGAAGACGCAACATAGAGGCCTTAAATGTAAACAAAGTTGGAGATGCAGGTTGAACGAATTTTTTCTTTTCAAATCGAAATCGGTATCGAATTAGTGTATGTAGGTAAGAAAATGAACAAGGTACGTGTATAGACTATGCTTTTTGTATTGTATATTATGCTTTCAGATTGTGGCTTTATATCTGTTTAACTATTCTTTTTGGGACGCAGAGGTGTTTCCAAGGCACCAGGGCCGGATTATATACTGGCCAAGACCTATTGACGCGTCCTCGTCGAGCGTCCTGGGCAACAGGTCCCTTCGGGGTCCTGGCTAAAGTCAGTAGGATCGCCGATTCCTCCGAAGTCGGAGAGTGTCTGCCTGTAAGGCGAGGAACCACCAGTCTGCACACCAATAAGCCAGACATGGGACAACGGATACTCACGCAAAACTCAGGTCCTGTATGACATCACACTGATGTTGGACAACAGAATGCCTTCATCCGACATACAGGACTTCACGTTGGAGCTCAAGCCAACGAACACTAAGCAAGCAAGCAAGCAACTATTCTTTTATACTTTTACAATATTGACTATTACACGTTTTTTTCCATATGGTATATGGTGCCTATTTTTTGCGTTTTCTACCTTCGCGTATTGTCTTGTAGTGTATAACTTATACAGCTGGCTATGTCTTATGTCTATCTTATTCTCTATTTACATATTTTTTTTAAATGTTTGTAAATAAGAAATCCCTCAATGACGATCAAAAGGAAGAAATCGTAAACAAACGATCAAAGGAAATAAAATTCCATTGAAGATCAGGGGGAAACCGTCCATAGACTAAAAAAGGGAAGAAAATGTCCATACAAGAGCTGAGAGAAGAGAATGTCATAGACTAACAGATTAGAGGGAAGAAAGAAGAATAACATAGGGTTGAAAATATCTGTAGAAAATCAGAGTGAAGAAAATGTCCATAGAAAATCGGCGGGGTGGGGGGGGGGGGGGGGGGAGAGAAAATGTCCATAGAATAGGGCGAGGAAACTCATAGAAAGACAGGAGCCCGGGAAGGTTAACCCGGTCAACAAATGCCCGCAGAAGTCGGATGTGTCGGCCTAACGGCGCAAGAACGCAGCTCTGCTGTAAACAGGCACAACGCAGGCACATCCGGAAAAAAAAAATCCTGATGAACGCAGAAGAAGAAGAAGAAGAAGAAGAAGAAGAAGAAGAAGAAGAAGAAGAAGAAGAAGAAGAAGAAGAAGAAGAAGAAGAAGAAGAAGAAGAAGAAGAAGAAGAAGACGAAGAAGAAAGACAGGAGGATAAAAATGGCAATAGAATAATAGTTGGAAGTAAACGTCCATTTACTAATAAAGAGAAGAAAACACCCAATGATCAGAAGGTAGAAAAAGAACTTAATTTTTAAAAACTGAAAAACAGCTATAAAATATATTCGGGAAGAAAACTACCACAACATATCAGAGAGAAACAAACACCATAGACGATCGGAGGAAAGAAAACGTCTAAGAATATCAGAGAAAAGGAAGATAACATACGATTTATTGTTAAATTGAAAAACGACAAATGATTATATATGTAAGAAAAGGTCTAAAGACGATCCGAGTGAGAAAAGAGTTCACAGACGAGAAGGTAAATTATATAGAAGATGAGGGAAAGGAAAACGTTAATTGAATATCATAACCAATCAAACAGCCTTATAAGGTGGGAGAGTAGAAAGCGGCCATAGTAGAACACACAAATGGAAAACGTCCATCGTATAACTGACGGGAAAAAAACGTGCATAAAATTTTGTGGGATGAAAACGTTATGGATACTTCAAATGTTAACCATTAATATACACGCTATTTTATAGAACAATCTCGAGTATTTCCTGCTGCATCAATGGTTTACAATTACTTGACATGCTATTTAAATTAAACTATTTCTAGACATACTGTTTGAGAAACTAGAGTATTTCTTGCTGCATGAAGTGTTTGCCATTTACAGACATGCTGTTTCACAAAATTTAAGTATTTACTACAATTTAAAGCATGTACAATTAGACATGCTTTTCTAAATAACAGAGTGTCACTTATAGCGACAAAGGGAAGACACCGAGCTATAGCACAATAGTGCTTGTGTCATAATACGAATTTGTTTTTTTTTGCTGTGCAAAATGCAAAACATGGTTAATACCTGAGACATGTGACCACTGAAAAAAGATTTAAACCCAGGACCATCAAACCAACAGGTCCCGGGAAGGTTAACCCGGTCAACAAATGCCCGCAGAAGTCGGATGTGTCGGCCTAACGGCGCAAGAACGCAGCTCTGCTGTAAACAGGCACAACGCAGGCACATCCGAAAAAAAAATCTGGATGAACGAAGAAGAAGAAGTAGAAACCAACAGGTCAGTGCGCTAGCAATGGCGCCTCACAGCTGACCTTCAGTTGTCTAATCACATTTATAGTTGTGCCCGTTGTATTGTTGCCACTTACAGGGCTTCTCAAGTTGGACGAGTCACACAAGATGGACCAGACTAAGAGAAATACAAACTTGACGTCCTGCAGCCTGACTGTCTAGTGCTAAGAAAAGTAAACTCGACATGTTTGTCTGTCGAAACAAAAGTAATAATCGACATTACAAACAAATTCACAGGTAGCAATGGATGCTTGTAGAAGACTGGAAAAGGGCAGAAACTAGCGGATGCACGAGACAATAAATGTCATTAAAACTATTCGCCTACTAAGATTCGGGTCCATCTCAAGAAACTAATTCACTTTACAATGGCCTCAGACAGTTAATAAATAAAAGACTACGAAAACAAACCTTGCAGGGCTATGGCGTCGGTGCTGAGAACTGTCTCGTTACAGTTGAGTGGAATGTCCCTGGCGCCGCTACTGTCTTCCCCACTAGGACAGTTGCCGTCGGGAAGTGGCCCAGGCTGCGTGTGATGTTTGCCATTTTGTAAAAGGTCCCGTGCCAACTGTTAATGATTTCATAGATCATTTTTAACAAAAAGGGTAAATAAAGAACCATTAGAGATCAGATCAGGACACATATAAATCCGCGAAGCAAGTAATGATAAATATAAATATATATAAACTCCCCCAAAAACATCGCGTTAATCTGGCATCATTCATCGTCTATTTCTTTTTTCTTTTGCCCTCTATCTCCTATTGGGGAATAGGCCTTCAAACAATTCATTCCATGCACTCCTATCCTTAGCTATTCCATGCAGCTCCGTCAGTATCCTCCCCATATTATTCATGTCTGTCTCTACTTCTCTTCTCCGTGTGTTTTAATGTCTTCCTTAATTTCTATTGCCATGTTGGTGGGGGGGGGGGGGGGGTGTCAGGCATTGGTGGTACCTTTGGTAAGGATGGCTGTCACTCTCTTTTCAAGAGACCACCCCCCGGGCAACAGCTGTGTCAGGCTGGCTAAACCAGGCGTGGGTAGCCGATTTGGTGTCAAACTGATCGGTATGTCTACCCAGCATGTGAAGACAGGATTCGGCAGACTGCGCGGAAGAAATCATTCCTGATTCATCGGGCAAAACGGCGTTTACCTGCAAAGCGTTGTGGAACGTAATGAGCATGGCAAGGTACGTAGAGCGCCCTGGTCATCCACTGCATCTGTATTCGTCTCCAGTTGTCTTGACGTGTCTTGCCACTGGACTCAGATGGACTCAGGCGAGAGAGTGAGGTCGACGAATTGCACAACTCTTCCTCACTTTAATCCAATTCATCGCGCAAGTCATTCTTCATCCAACTTCATATATCACCTTCAAGCCCTGTGACGATGAGCGAGCGGCGAAGCGGCAGGCGTGGATACGCTGGCAGCTGTAGTCGCAGACCTGCACACAGGCGGCTCAAGCCATATGGTCGTCTTTTACTGACCGGAGCAGCAGTGGGATTCGGCAGCCCCCTGAGCGACTGAGTAGCCCTCTATAGGAACACACTGCTCACCTCCATAGCATGAGGAAGGGGCTAGAAAAGGTGCCCTAAACATTGTCTGCTCCATCACTACCTAACCAGCTAGCCGCGGTTGGTGGGTACCCTTAACTGCGGTCGACATACAAACAAAGATAAAACAAGCAAAGCTAAAAGAGTAAACCATATTCCCTTAACAATAGGAACTTGGAATGTACGCACCCTACTTGACAGAGACGGCGCGTCGGGTCCAGAGAGACGAACAGCACTGATTGGGAGAGAGCTGGGCAGGTACAACTTCGACATTGCAGCCTTGAGCGAGACACGACTTGCAGAAGAAGGCCAAATCTGTGAAATAGGTGCCGGCTACACATTTTTCTGGGGTGGAAGGAAAAGCGAGGAAAGACGCCAATCCGGTGTGGGATTTGTCATTAAGTCTACCCTGGTCGGCAAACTAGCTGGATTTCCAAAGGCTATAAACGACAGGCTTATGACCATTAAGTTTCCCCTGCTGAATGGAAGGAAGCATGCAACCATTGTGAGTGTCTACGCACCAACTATGACCAATGAAGATGATGTCAAGAACAAGTTCTATTGAGGACCTGCACAATGTATTAACACCTGTTCCCAAAGAAGACAAAATTATACTCCTTGGGAATTTCAACGCCAGAGTAGGCACGAACACCACCTCTGGAGTGGCATTACTGGAAAGCACGGAGTCGGAAATTGTAACAGCAATGGGCTCCTCCTCCTTCAGACACCTTGCCGAACACGATCTCCTGATTACCAACACAATTTTCCGTCTTCCCATGAGAAATAGGACATCGTTGATGCACCCTAATTAGAGACACTGGCACCTCATTGACTATGACATCGTCGGGAGGCGTGACAGACAAGACGTTCGGGTGGCAAAATCCATGTGTGGTGCAGAATGTTGGACAGACCATCGTCTCATTATCTCAAAAATAAACATACACATCAAACCACCACGGCGTCCTCAAGGGGTAAAAAACTAAATGTCACCCGCCTAAACAGCAAAAAAAAAAATGCAGTTATCGCTTGAAAATATGCTGGAAGACCCCCTCAAGCCCAATGATGCAGCTAAACATGATGCAGAAACAGAGTGGAGAGTCCTAAAAAACATAATTTACAACACTGCTATTGAGATCCTGGGTCCAACCCCCAACCCCCCCCCCCTCTCTCTCTCTCTCTCTCTCTCTCTCTCTCTCTCTCTCTCTCTCTCTCTCTCTCTCTCTCTCTCTCTCTCTCTCTCTCTCCTCGAAAGCATAAATACTGGTGTGAGGAAAATTCCGAAGACATCAACCAATTGCTGGCCGAGACACATCGATTCCTCAAGGCACATTTGAATGACCCGAAGTCAACATAAAAAAAGATGCCTTCAAGAACATTCAGATAGTAGTGCAGCAGAAACTTCGGCACATGCGGGACTCCTGGCTGAGCAGAAAAGCTGATGAAATTCAAGGCTTTGCTGACAGGCATGATATTAAAAACTTCTACGACTCACTGAAAGTGGTCTATGGTCCTACTTCACCAGACATAGTTCCCCTCATCAGTGCAGATGGTGGAACATTGGTCCCCGATAAGAAAGAAATCCTTCAACGCTGGGCAGAGCATTTTAGCAAAATCTTAAATGCAACTTCCTTCTTCGATGATGAAACCATCAACTGCCTTCATCAAGTTCCCACTAATGATACACTTGATGACCTGCCAACCATAGTGGAAGTAAACAAAGCCATCCAGCAACTCTCCAGCGGCAAGGCACCTGGTCCTGACTCCACCCCAGCAGAGATATAGAAGGCAAGTGGGCTGGTCCTAACAGAGCAGCTTCACCAAGTCTTTACAAACATATAGGTGAACGAGACCATGCCACAAGATTTCAAGGACGCGTCAATAGTCCACCTTTACAAACGGAGAGGAAACAGCCAATAGTCCACCTTTACAAACGGAAAGGAAACAGCCAATCCTGTGACAACCACCGAGGCACCTCCTTGCTTTCAATTGCAGGGAACATACTCGCCAGGATTCTTCTCAATCGCCTATCGGCCCATCTCGATCAAGGTCTTCTTCCTGAGAGTCAATGTGGCTTCAGAAAAGAACGAGGAACTGTTGACATGATTTTCGCTGCAAGGCAGCTGCAAGAGAAATGTCAGGAACAGAACTCTGAAATGTTCTCCACTGTCATTGACATTACCAAGGCTTTTGATACAGTCAGCAGAGAAGGACTGTGGAAGATTATGGCAAAATATGGCTGTCCGCGAAAGTTTGTCAATATAGTGCGGCTATTCAATGATGGTGTGCAGGCAAGAGTACAGGAAAATGGTGAACTTCTGAGCCCTTTCCTGTCGCCAATGGAGTGAAACAAGGATGTGTCCTGGCACCAACACTGTTCAGCCTCATGTTTTCAGCTATGTTGACCAATGCCTTCGAGAACAACGACATTGTAATAGACATCAACTACCTCGTGGATGGAAAGTTATTCAATCTCAGAAGGCTGAAAGCTAAAACCAAAATTAACAGCGACACCGTCAAAGAGCTCCTGTTTGCTGATGATTGCGCTCTATACGCCAACACAGAGGCGGACATGCAACATAATGTTTCAGCTTTCTCACATGCCTGTGCCAACTTTGGGCTCAATATCAACTTGGAGAAGACTGCAGTTATATGCCAGCCAGCTCCAGGGAATAATCACACTGTGCCGAATATCAAAGTGAATGGTCATAGACTAAGTGTTGTGGACAAATTCACCTATCTTGACAGCACTGTGTCACAAGCTGCCACAATGGATGACGAAGTGAATGCAAGAATCTCCAAGGCCAGCGAGGCCTTTGGCAGACTGTATAAGAATATATGGGACAGAAATGGAATAAGCCTGCAAACAAAACTGAAAGTTCTACAAAGCAGTTATATTACCCACACTGCTATATGCTTGTGAAACCTGGACTGTTTATCAGCGACACGCTAGAAAATTAAACCACTTCCACACAGTCTGCTGTTGGAAGCTACTGAAGATTAAGTTTTTTATACTTATGTTTAGTTTCTGTGGCTAAGGGTCTTAGCGAGACGCGGTTTGTGAGCCCGTATATCCGGGTTCGAAACACAGCTGTGCTGGTTTTTTCGATAAAGGTATAAGGGCCGGTCGTTAGAAAGCAATGGCAAACTACTGAACGTAACACTTGCCTAGTACATCAACAGCAGCTGAAAATGCTGATGTTGACTGCAACGTCCCGTAAGGGATACGCAACAAAATTTTAGTTTCTATCTTTAGTTAGTACTGAAGATTAAATGGCAAGACAAGATCACAGACAATAAAGTCCTAGAAAGAGCGTCCATGCCCAGTATCCACACTCTACTAATGAAGAATCAGATTCGCTGGGCTGGTCACTTAACTCACTATAGCTAAAGAAGATAAAACAACAGCGATTCACCTAAACGAACATCCCTTGAAACAAGTAAAGAGTTTCAAGTACCTAGGAAGTATAATATCATCAAATGGCAAATCAGAAGACGAGATCGAAAATAAATGCAATAAGGCAAACCAACTCATTGGACAAATGACACCAATACTAAAGAACAAACATGTATCAATAACTACTAAGAAAGCACTTTACAATACAATCTTCCTATCAACTCTATGTTACCAATGCCAAACCTGGACTATGATAGAAAAAGAGAAAAGAAAAATCACAATAACAGAAATGAGATTCCTGAGAAGAATACTCAATGTATCAAGAAGAGATAAGATCAGAAATGAAGAAATCAGTACTAAAGTGGGGGTTATGGCTGCACTAGATTTTATTAGAAAGCAGCAAGTCAAATGGTTTGGCAATGCAAGTAGGTTACCAACTAACAGTATACCACAACAAGCAATGATGTACAGACCAGAGGGAAGCAGAGGAAGAGGCCGACCACGTAAACGATGGACGCATGGAATAACAGAGTCCATGGGAATATCGATACATGAAGCCCATAAGCGGGCACTCTCCCACTGTTTATACTTCACCTCAATACCGCAAGGTACAAGAGGAACATGATGAGATGAGATGAGATGAGGTCACTTAACTCGCATGCCAGATCACAGGCTCCCTAAATTATTTTTTACGAATTTTTTACGGCGAGATGCGTTGTGGTAAACGCTCCCAAGGCTGCCAGAGGAAACGCTTTAAAGACACTCTGAAAATCTCACTGAATGCTTTTGGAATTCATCATGACACCTGGGAGACTGCAGCCAGAGATCGAAATTCGTGGCATGCATCATTACGCAAGGGTGCAGTCACGTGTGAGGCAACCAGGACTGCAGAAGCTATGAAGAAAAGGCAGGACAGAAAAAACCACTGCCGGAAATCCTCCTCCAGAAACGTCAAGCATTCTTTGTCCTCATTGTCAAATAACATTTTCGAGCCAAAATAGGCCTTATCAGCCATCTTAGAACTAACGGCTCCATACTTTCAACCCCACTGGATGAAATGAATGGTCATCATCATTCTTGATGGACAAACAAAATTGCCCTGTGGATTCCAGAAAAAGGCTGTTCTAGTTATACAATTCCCAGGTTATCTCAATGTATGGCCTATCCAGCGAATCTTATGTCATTGTTAGCAAAATGTTTAACAATTATCAAGTAACAGATGATCAAATGTACTTTGATTTTGAAATGTTACATGTCTTTTGCGATCAACCCCAGGTTTATTTTCTAGGCAATTTTAAGTCCAGTAGTTTGCCATTGCTTTCTGAATAAGAAGTTAACATGTACGTCTAGTTGATCGTTGTAGGAAGTGAACTCACTACCTCGCTATCATCGCAGAGGAAATTAAAGAGCGAACGCTCTTAACATTTCGGCCACATTGACCTCCCACCTTTGATTAAGACTTCTTTATTCGCCATGTCGTAATATTTGCCCCATTGTTGTACATAACTTTTTTTAGCTTCAATTATTTCGTCCATTTGCTTGTTCAAATTCTAAGTTTTCCTCCCAGGCATAATGTAGAGTATGCTTACCAACTGATGACTCTAATTCTCAGTATTATATAAGTAAAATAAAGAGCCCCATTTTCATGAGATGCAATGGCTACAATCTATTATCCCCATATGTTTAGGCCAATGAGCACTTTATGGTTGATGTGGGCAGTATCGTGTTGACTTTACATGTATTTCTTCCACTACTTTGTTCCAAATGCACGTCTTTCTAACAGACATAATGAAGAGCATGAAGAGTTCGCATAGCAATTGATAACTCTCCCTCGCATTAGTAAGTAATTCCAGTAAAGGACCCAGTCATCACTCTTGTGTGTATACAGTTATCCCCATATTGTTAGGCTACACGGCATTGGGTGAGATGTGTGGTCGATATTTCCCTGGCTATTATTACTTTCCGCCGGCTTCCTGGCCTAGAGGTTAGCGACTTTTCTCCGTAATCTCGTAACCCCTTGTAAGTAACGCGACGACGGTGAGAATCAGCAGTGGTTCGAATCGCGTCGGTAACTTACGGGGTATGTGAGCCGGCCGCTCAGAAAGCAATGGCAAACTACTGAGCGTAATCTTGCCAAGAAATCAACAATCAGCTGAAAGATGCTGATCTTGACAGCGATGTCCTGTAAAGGATATGCAAAAATTTATTTATTTATGTTGATTTCTTGGCAAGATTACGCTCAGTAGTTTGCCATTGCTTTCTGAGCGGCCGGCTCACTTAAGTCACCAACGCAGCGAGGAACACTACCAATTCTCGCGCGCTGCGAGACCCTACGTGGATAAACGGAATTACGGAGAAAGTCGTTTAACTTCTCGGCCATGGAGACCAGCAACTATATAAGAATAGGAAGAGGAAATGATTCTTGTCTACACTTTGAGCGTTATGGGTATGCGGTGTTAGCCCTATATTTGTATAGTCCAATCGACACTTGGTGGATGGTGTAGTCAACGCCACATGTGCCGCCTTTACACTTCAAAACATTCCTGGTACCCGTCTTAGGGCGGTACGACCTGGGAAAACAGGTTAGTTTATAAACAATCACCGGCTCGTTGTGGATTTGAACACATTACCACTGAGTGAGCAGGCAAGCATGCCAACCACTGGGCAATGCTGCTCCCATTAGGATATATGCAAATGTAGATATACAAAAATCGTAAATACATATGCGTATTTACACAAGAAGCGGTTGTTGTACACAGTGAGCAGCTGGGGTTAGAATTAAATTGTAAAAAAGACACAGATTATGGTCGTCACTAGGAAGAACGAAGTACCACAATGTAGTATACAAGTAAATGGGAATATTCTTCAACAAGTGAATCGATACCATTATCTCGGAACAGTCATAACATCTGATGGGAGATGCCTTGAAGAGATTAGAACAAGAATCGCCATGGCGAAAGTAGCCTTTAGCAAGATGAAAAACATTCTGACCAATAAAAAGATGTCAGTTGAAACGAGAAAAAGAGTGTTGAGGGGATACATAGAGCCTGTTCTTTTGTATGGATGTGAAACTTGGACAATGAGCAGTCAAGCTGAAAAACATCTGATGGCTGCAGAAATGTGGTTTCTGAGGAGAATGCAAAGAATACCATGGACAGATAGAAAAACCAATGACCAAGTACTGCAGGAGAGAAATGAAACTCGTAAATTGATTAAAGAAATTAGACGTAGACAGTCAAAATTTTTTGGACATGTTATGAGAAGAAATGGATTGGAGAACTTGGTGACAACTGGCAAGATCGAGGGGAACAAACCAAGAGGAAGACCGAGAGGAAAATACCTGGATGGCTTGGCCACATGGCATGGACGAGACAGGAACATTGAGCTGATCCACGACTCTGGTGCTCGAGTGAAATGGTCAGTCATGACCGCCTACGCTTTCCGGCATGGCACATGACTTGATTGATTGATTTACACAATCACTTCCGCCAATTAGTTGTTAGTTGTGGTCTCGAGTTCACGACGTTAAACAATAGATCTCTCTATATATAGACAATTGCTACCGTCACCAACCAATATAGTGAATGCCAAGAAGGTGAGCAATGGCAACGTACTTTCGTTACAACTGCCTAGAAAACTATAGCAGTAAAATATTTCTATCGATAACACAATTATGCCAACAGATATATTTATAAATGGAAAGAAATTACAGAAAGAGTGTAGTATATGTTCACGGCTGACACTTGATGGCGATGTGATGACAGAAATTAAAACAACAATCATCGCTCAGTTTTAAAAAAAAAAACTCAATCAATGAAAATCTGTATGGACTGGATCAAATACAACAACAAAAATAAGAGTGCTTGGAACATGTAGATATCCCATGGCAAGCAACATATGGGTGTGAATCTTGGACATTGAACGATCAACAAAAAAACACATATGCCTCTTCGATAACAGGCGTGACATAAAATTATTATAAATTCATTGGACGTAAAGAGACCAAAGAAGTCGATCCAATCAGAGCTCAATGTTGAAGAAGGTTAGTTATTAAGGATAATGAAAGGCTTGGGGTATATAAAAAGATATGTATGTACGAAAACGATAATTGTGGAGAGAGGTGTATCGGTGGCGTTGAGAAGAAGAAGACCACAACCTTGGTGGGTTCAAGATGTGATAGATCATATACACATAACAGCAACAGAGGCAGGACATCTGGCTCATGACAGAGAGAAGTTTCGAAAAACTGCTATTGGAGCGAAGTTCTGCACAGAACCAGCCACTAGATTATGAGCGTAAGGAAACATTACAATTTAAAACGTCGAAGATGTTATTATTGCCGTTTCGCTGCTTATAAAAACTGGCATATCTCTTTGTGTACTCACATTAAACATCACAGGCGACTTTTGGCTTGTATCCTTTGGCACCATGTCGTGGATGACAAATGGACTGTTGGATTTTAACCTACACCATCTACTGGTTGTTGACTCTGATATTCGCTTTCGACTCCCATCGATCACTTCCATGTCGATAGTGTCTGCTTCCGTCTTCTTTTCCCGAACTAAAGAAAGAGCCTCAAGCTGGTCACCTGATAGAAATGATTTACTCAGCTCTTGTTCATCCCGTACATTGTCCCTTGGATCATCAAAACCTGAATTGAACCTTTGAGATGGTAAGTATGATTTGAAGTACAAATCTCGCGAGTAATTGGCCGCTTGTTCTACTCGAAGTGGAGCATTTATCTTCAAAATACTGCTGAGTTCAGGAGTGTTAATGCCATCATGATTTATCTCGAACCCTTCTGTGTCCTTTTCCAACACTGGCAAGTTTCTGTCGACTCTTCTCGCCATCCCCATCGTCATGGGCACCGTGAACAGGTGTTTTCTATAATGCTTTGTAGATTCGACGCTTGTTCCAACATTCATAGTGCTCCTATCAGGCAAGGTGTTGACAGCGATATTTGGTTTAACATACGTTGTTTCACAGTCTGCATCAACTGTTTTAATCTCAATATACTCATGTGCCTCTTTTGCTCCGGGTCGGCGAAGGAATGAAGACGGCAGCACATTAAGACTGTTTCTTCTATATATGGGGTACTGATTCAAACCTGTTTGACCCCCTTTCAGCTTCATCAGGTAGCAGCAGAAGAATGCACTGCACAAGGACATAATGCAGATAAATACTGCTGCAGGGATATAGATGAATAAGATGTAGTGCTTGCTGGTTTGTTGTTTTTCGGTTAACATGTCCACAGATGAGAAACTACTAGAAGTGAGGTTAGTATGATTACGAAGCAAATAGTGTGTCTCACATCTCAACCCTTCATAACCGGGGACACATTTTTCGCATAACCCTGTGAAAGGATCACACTGTTTTCTAAAACAGCCGGTTGAACATGTATTATTGCAATCTTGACCAAATAAGCCACGATGACATGTGCGAGAACAAGTTTGTCCCATAAAGCCAAGCTGGCACCGATAACAAAACCCGGTGTCTGGCTGACAAGCTCTATTCACGCACGTTGTAGGACAGAGAAAGTTACAATCGTTGCCAAAGTACCCTAATCTACATTCACTCTGGCAATCTGGTGGCATCCGACCAGGAGGACAAACAGCAGAAGCCTCAATCAGTGCGTATAAGGCCGATAGTGCAAAAACAATTCTAGCAAAATCACGTGTCCATTTCTTGATGGAATAACTGCCACACCTTGTGTGTTGGTAATGCAGATTCATCCTTTCAGATATCATGTGTATTGCCTTTACTCTGAGATCCAGATATGAAGTTCACACAAAGGGCTACACTTCTGGAGATACATGTTTGTTTGGCATTGTGAATTCTGTAACACACAAAAAACATGTTAGACATATTTTAACTACCAACATACAACCCCAAATTGTTAACATCAACAATTTCAATAGAAAGACTTGTATAACCTCGGATTTTGATGCCTTCGGTTTTCACCTATTCGTGTTTTCGTCGATTTTTCCCGAGAAAAACTGTGACTCGGTTTTCGTCGGTTACCTCGGATTTCGTCGGCCTGTCCACTGGACCTCGCTGCTAATTTTGCGGAAACAAAAGGACCGATGAGTTCTTCGGCTCAGTTTGGCGTTGTTTCTCGTTGTGTGAGCATCACTTGCTAATAAGTTAACACGTTCCTATTAGCTCCATCATGGGACCAAAGACAGTTTCCAGAGCCGGCAGTCCTTCGAAGAATAGGGCCAGGAACACGATCGAGTTGAAAAAGGAAATCATTGAAAAATACTAGAGCGGCATTAAGATTGCTGACATCGACCGCGTGTACGGGAAGTCGCCATCAACGATACGTTCCATTATGTCGAAAAGGGAAGTAATAAAGGAGGCTAATGTAGCGAAAGGCGTGAATGTGCTAACAAAACAAAGATCGCAAACAACAGAAGATGTCGAACAGTTATTGCTAATTTGGATAAATCAAAAATAGTTAGATGTCGATTCTGTTTCGGAGGCAATCATGTGTGAAAAGGCCAGACTGTTTGTTGTATGCCGATCTTATTAAGAAAATGCCTGGGAGGAATGCTAGTGTACTTAGTGATTTTAAGGCCAGCAGAGGATGGTTTGAAAAATTCAAGAGGCGCACTGACATACAGTGTTACTAGGCATGGCGAAGGTGCGAGTTTGGACACGTCTGGGACAGAAAAATAGTATTAAACACTATATTTATTCTCTATAAAATGGGTTTTGGTCTTATTTTGTAGTGTCTAGAACGGATTAATTGAATTTACATTGATTCATATGGAAATAATTGTCTGGGTTTTCGAAAGTTTCAGTTTTCGACAGTTTCGGATTTCCCCGATTATTTTCGGAAGGATTATCGACGAAAACCGAGGTTTTACTGCAATGTGTTGGACGTAAAATGTGTATGTGGAACAGGCTAAAGATTGTCAGACTAAGATTATGAAAACAGTACGGAACGGGGGCCGGTCTCCCTGGCCTAGGTGTTAGCGTCTTTCTCCGCAATCCCGTATAATCTCGTGAGTAACGAGATGTGCGCGAGAATCGGTAGCGGTTCTCGCCGCGTCGGTAACTTAGGGGTATGTGAGCCGGTCGCTCAGAAAGCAATGGCAAACTACTGAGCGTAATCTTGCCTAATACATCAACAGCAGCTGAAAAATGCTGATGTTGACTGCAACGTCCTGTAAGGGATATAAAAAAAAACGGAGCTGGGTAATAAGCTGTGTACTGAAGACTGAAGCAAGATAATCATGGACACGACAAAGAATCTGTTTGCAGGAAGATCAGGCGAGGAAGATGATGAGAATAATGTTTGCGTTCAGACAAATATCTGTAAATATTACCGTTCCATTCCACTATAGTGGCGATTACTTTTTGGCAACCCTGTTAATAAACAGCTACCGAACATTACCACTGGTAGTAGGATCTCCAAAAGTCAGCAAAAGCATACGATCGCATGGACACTCGTCAACATTTCAAGGATAAATTTGATTGACGGATTGGCATTTAGAATTTACCACATTGTATTTGAGGGAAACCTCAGTCTCCTCCAGACAATGGTGTGATGTCAGAACTTTATCATTGGCTGAAAATATACATACTCATTATGTAACAACGCCTACACATGAATCAGTAAGCACATATTCCAGTAGAACTGTTAAAATAATAGCCTCTATTTCGGTGTGCATTAGACGGCTCGCATTACCCTTCGAGTGCCGATTTGTTTAAATATGGGTCACGCACCATATAACCAATACATCTAAGGCATGAAGAAGTGTCCTTTACTTGTTAGTTGTCAGCACAGATCGTATCATTATCCTCACAGCTGGTACTGGCGAATGGTGGATAACCGGAGATAGCCTCTATTTCGGTGTGCATTAGACGGCTCGCATTACCCTTCGAGTGCCGATTTGTTTAAATATGGGTCACGCACCATATAACCAATACATCTAAGGCATGAAGAAGTGTCCTTTACTTGTTAGTTGTCAGCACAGATCGTATCATTATCCTCACAGCTGGTACTGGCGAATGGTGGATAACCGGTGGCTTCACGTTTAGATAAGAAGTCACAAGTGAAAGATGATATTTGTGTAGAAAGATGGCATATTCAAATCCGATCTAATCTACATAACATAGAATATATATATTTTTTAACGTCATCTGGCTTAACTGGTAACAATAGATGCATACCTGCGACGTTAACAAATTAACACAGGAGGTATATCCTAAAATTAACAAATATCATTATCATTCAAGTACAACCTACACTACACCATGAGCATCAATGCACATAGTCTATTTAATATGAAGCTGTTCGTCTTACACCGTGAGCATTAATGCACATAATCTATTTAATATGAAGCTGTTCGTCTTCCTCATTAGTACTCAGACCGCTACGATAAACAAGTTCTTGGTTCATGAATCCTGCTACTAAGGAGAGTTTTCAAAAAAAAAAAAACATCGGTAGCAGTAAAATCCAAGCAATCATGAAGAAGCCTGCGAAGGGCTTGGCATGAGTTTGTCCATGCTCCATTGGAAGATGAAAGTCAGCAGAAAGAGGAGAAGACATGAATAAGGACAGTTAAACAATAATTAAACAATGTATGAAATGAGAAACAAGGTGATGATTGCGTGATGTGCACGTGAACTAGTCAGTATACACAAAATGCGATCTAACATTTGTTCATTTGTTTCAAAAGAATATGATGTATTTTGTTAAACTCCTTTCTCTGCCGCCTTTCCTTCACAGACAACTATAGAATTCTGAAACTGCGGTTTGTCGAGATAAGATGATTGTGACTTTTTCAACTGTATAGAACGTGACTAGCATAAGTGGGACCTATGTGGTCTTTTCCACTTTCTTTATCTCTAATATGGATGCTAAACTTGCTTTCTTTGCTTTATGTGGTGTCTGCTTGTTCTGAATATCTCAAATTGATTGATTGATTGATTGATTTAGGAACCGACATCACAGCATTCGGGACATTCCCATAGGCGCTCCGTCCCCATCTACAGCAGCCAGCGAAGAGTTCCAACACTGAATATCTCAAATTATGGTTATAAACCCCAAAAGTTATGCGTAGAAGGCATATTCAGTCACAAAGAAATAAACAAATGATGGTTTAACTTTAATAGTTTGTTTCGTTGCATTTGTCTGAATAGGTCGGAATTCTTCTACTATATAATAAAACGGTCTCTATGCTTGGGTGAAATTCAAAATGGATTTTTTTCGATATGAGCTTTTTCTTTGCATATAAATTTAAAACAAAGAATACAAAAAGAAACACTACTTTAGTTTCCTGTAAACATTACCCACTTACAGTATTCCCCGACTCCAGGTGCCAGCAAGAACAACCTAATGAAAATGTTACTGGACGCAGTCATAATCTTCTTCCGTTACCTTAGGCAGCCATGACTGAACATCTTATCCTCCACTGCTTAACACATTTTCATTGAGAGTATTCAGCAATGCTGATCATCTTGCAGCAAACATATTGTGGAACGTTGCAATGGGCATATAGTCCTAGACCAATATTTTCTAGATCATTCAACACTCGATGGGTGATATCATTATCAAGACGCACGCTTTTACTTTTCCTGACATCCATCTGAGGCTAGATCATCCTGGGAGACCATGTCAACTGTAAACATCAACCACGATGCAGATTCGAATCCATGGCTTCTGGATTGGTGGGAGAGCGTATATCCCAGTGGTTCTCAACCGGTGGTGAACACCCCCGGGGGGGGGGTCCGGGGTGGGGTGGGGGGAGGGATTAAGATTATTTCAAGATCGCGTTAATACAAGTACCGATTACTTGATAGTGTTTTTCTCTTCATACTTCTGTACGTCTCACCCTTCCAAAATTCATTTTATAAAGTAAGTAGACCCACAAATCACGTTTTATGTGGACGTCTAGACTTGTTTTAGTATGTGCTATTAAATTTAGCTTCCATTATTACGTAAACTGTGTAGGGGCGGGCGGGGGTGGATATTTAGGTAGGAAATACGAAGGGGGGATGACGTTCTGAAAATATGGTGACGGGGGCACGAGCCAAAAAAGGTTAAGAACCACTGGTATATCCAATACGCTACTGCAGCTCTTATTGAAATATATGTTTACTGTATAATGTAAAACTAATCAGAGAACGGCATATTATCCGTGTCTGACATTCTGCTTTATGTACTTAAAGATTTCTAAATTATCGTCATATATATATATATATATATATATATATATATATATATATATATATATATATATATATATATATATATATATTATACATGTTATGAGAAGAAATGACTTGGAGAACTTGGTGACAACTGGCAAGATCGAAGGGAAGAGACCAAGAGGGAGACCGAGAAGTAAATACCTGGATGGCTTGGCCACGTGGCATGGTTGAGACAGAAACACGGAGCTGATCCACGACTCTGGTAATCTAGTGAGATGACAAAACATGACCGCCCACGCTTATCGTTATGGCGCATGATGGACGGATGGATATATATGTGTGTGTGTGTGTGGGGGGGGGGGGGGTTATAAATCCTTTACCGGGGTTGCAGTCAGCCCCAGCATTTGTCGACTGCAATTTCTTGGCAAGTTTACTTTCAGTAGTTTGTCATTGCTTTTTGAACGACCGTCAGTCATACCGTTTAATAAAAATCAACGCAAGGCCAAACTGTCCACAGCTGTGGTTCGAACGCGGTATGTGGGATTACGAATCGAGTCCGTAACTCCTTCACCACAAGCAGTTTCGTCATCAGTGCATAATTGTTTAGGAGGTTGATTAGGTTATCATGTTTCACGCTGCCGGACGCATGTTATTAAACATGGATAGAGCAGTTGTTAGTTTTGTACCTCTATAAATCAATATTGTTCATCGGTGATTTCTAGTTTATTCACGTATCGTACTCTTTTCATAATTGTACTCAGCAACAGCTTTTAGTGTGACACATAAGTCCATTTAAAGCGATGATCTTCAGCACAAGGTATCTTTAAAAGAGCTATAAATATGGATTTCAGTATGTAATTAAGAAATAGATGTATATGTTAGTTGCTGCTTTATTTGTTCGTTATTGCTTCACCATCATCATCTGCCACTTTTGCAGTCAAGCATGGTGTGGAGGAATAGTTGGCTCCACGGCGTCCGATGGGTGGCACTGAATAGTGTCATTCCGTGTGACTGAACAATGTCTTTGATGTCGTCAATGCATTTACTTCTCGGGCGTCCTCTTCCTCTCGTGACATATCTACTTTGGTGTAGTTGCTTAATATGTTTATACGTTAGTTGTTGCTTAACATTTTTATTTATCAATTAAATGTTGTTTTTTTTTTTTTTTTGGTTAGTTGTCGCTTTGCATATTTTATACTATTTATTGATTTACATCTGAGTTTGTTAGTTGTCATATGCATTTATATGATAGTCCTTGCTTTATATGCTTATGTGTTAGTTGTTTAACATGTTTAATTGTTAGTTGTCGTTTCACATGTTAACGAATTCGCGGATCATGCTGAGATGGGTGAAGACATGTATACATCGTACAGAGTGGGATGCTTCAATTTAAAAATCAAATAGGGAGCATCCGTTGGATCTTTTCCACTAGGCGTGCTGGTCTGTTGGGAAACGAGCAGGCTAGCGGACAGATTGGCTGGATTTGTGCCGCTGGGTGGAGTTATGGTGCACGATAAGGCAGATGTGGCCAAGGCACTTTGGGATCATGTGTTATGTGTGAAAGAACATATACACCATCACTGCCTGGAGAGAATCGTGTGACAGGGAGTGACCAGAGAATTTGGCCGACACTCGGTACTTCGAGGAAAGGCCAGACGGATATATAATCAGATTGCAACTGGTACCATTAGCATTGGGGCACTTCGCTGGCTATTGAAGATTAGGGCGGAGCACGTATGGGAATGTTTCGAGTCCTGTAATGCCAATAAAAGGATGCCCAACAATCTTTACCCTGAATACGAAGGAAATGTCTTTCAGAACGTTGTGTTTTTTTTTTTGCAACAAAGCCTTTATTTAAATTGACACACTTATGCCATCTCTGCTGGCCCTTGAAAAGATCTTGGGAATTCAACACCCTTATTTTCTTTTCGAACTAAACAAGTTATCAGGTACCAGTATGGTTGCATCACTGTCAACATTATTTTTTCTTAGTTTCTTTTCTTTTGTTTTTACATTTGGGAAGAGAAAAATAGTCTCGTGGAGCCAAATTCGTATAAAAGAATGGGTGTGGAGACAAATCAATATTCAAATTATTGGCTGCTATCTGCATAAGCCAAGCTTCGTGAGAGGGCGCGTTTGTCTTGAAGCATGGGAAGATTGTGAGTGTATGCTAGCCCTCTTGCATCTGTCGTCGTCTTTGTTGTTGTTAGTTTGGTGCTGAGTCCTGCATAGTTCATTAATCGTGATGTCACGAAGCAGATTTTTTTTTTTTTTCAATATTACACCTTTGGGGTCAAAAAAAAAAAAAAAAAAAAGAAGAAGAAAAGTTAGCCTCACTTTTCCTGCAGATGTCTGCTCTCGGCTTGACATTTGTTGGTGGCCCAGAATTTTCCATTGCATGCTAGTAATTTTCAATTGAAAGTTATAATGATGAATTCAAGTTTCATTTATTGTTAAAATTATCGTCAAAATTTCTGACTGGCACTATTTTTACAATTTTCGAAAGTAGTTAACCCTTGTTTGCTTCTGTTTACGTGTCAACAGGTGGGCCCACACTTTTCTGGTGTGTAAAATTCAACTAACTCTTCCTTCATTCAGTTTTAACACACCAGCTATTTCCGCAAGTGCCATCTGGTCAGTGATTTCCTTTACTCTTGCTACATTTGCATTGTGCACTCTTGAGAACGTTCTCCCAGATCTTGGCAGATCAGTAACATTTGAGCTAACGCATGTAAACTTGCAACATCGTTTTCATTTTTTAAGCAAAGCAAACGAAGGAAGGAATCATATTGCACTGTCCCCAATCTACCTATACATTTTGTTAGTATCTTGTTCAGTTAACATCAATAATTTTATCATATTATATTTTGTTGTTTTAAAATTAAGAATTTTATCATAGCCCTGGCCTCTGGCTTCATTCTCCTGACAAATCGTTGGAGTAGTTGCGGCTGATAGGCTATGTTGCGCCGTGCAGCAAAGCAAGAGAATCCGTTAAAGAAACAAATGCACACTTCACACGTTCAGTGTACAGCTTTGAATGTGTCTACCACAGCGTTAATACCTTAACCACATGTTGGTGACATGGATGCAAGGCGCTGGCCTCAAACCTGAGAAAACCAGCAATGAAGCAAGTTGTGGATGTTTACAAAGTAAGCAATCGGATGGTGATGGACTTTCCCCTGACCCTGTGGGTCATCCATGGCGGATGGATGGAAGGACAGTCAATCTGACAGACATAAACTTAAAAAAAATAATCAAACACAGCACAAGCAAAAATAAGCAATGGCCAAACATGAAACAAATACACAATAAATATAAAATAATCTGAGTTCCAAAATGTATTATTCTTACCATAGAAATGAAGACAATTTATCTTACCCAGTAGCACATAGCCACACAACAAATGTCCACACACTAGGCATTTCACAAATTCATGTACATACAATCAAACTGCTGAATGATAACAGCTTAAAAATGAGCATTAAATATAACTGAAAATATGGTTGTTCATATGGTAACACATGTGGAAAGTAAGCATGACATAAGTGTGTCATACAAATGATGCTTTGGACCAAAAACAAAACGAGTATAGTTTGTCAGCGATAACTTGCGAATGGTAGAGATTGTCTAGGCCACGAGTTTGGAACTGACAGAAAGTCACAAAATCCGCCATTCATTTCACATGTTCATACATACATATGCCGGCTTCGTGGCTTAGAGGTTATGACTTTTCTCCGTAATCTCGTATACTCTCGTCAGGTAACGTGATGACGGTTCAAATCAGCAGTGGTTCGAATCGCATCGGTAACTTACGGGGTATGTGAGCCGGCCGCTCAGAAAGCAATGGCAAACTACTGAGCGTAATCTTGCCAAGAGATCAACATGCAGCTGAAAGATGCTGGTGTTGACAGCTAAGTCCTGTAAAAAGGATATGCTAAAAAAAAAAAAAAACATACATATATCCCTTTAGATGTCCATGTGGCAAAGCCACCTACCTCACGTTCCGAAGATCATGGGTGCATTTGTGGACTCTGTCATTTGGTTCAGAAGCATAATATTTTGGTGACACCTGGGGGATGTTGCCGCAGCTACAGTTTGTGACGTATTTGGCAGGTCACTCAGTGAAAAGAGACAGCCATATAGGATAAACCCGGTGCACTGAAGTCGACTCTCTTGCCATTTTAAAATTCATATCACTGGTGTGTATTAAGCTGACGTCTTACATATTTTCCTTCTTCGTACATCCTGAAAAAGATGGCTGCAATATATCCGTTTACAGCAAAGCTGGGATACGTGTTCCTGTTCAGCCAAACACTCGGCTTCAAACTATCATTATTTAGGACCTAGATTGACTTGCATGAGGCCAGCAGGCAAGTGCGATAACCACCACACTGTCTGGACTCTTATATTTAGCTAGTCTTTCAGATCAAATTGTCTTGAGAATATTATTTTAAATTGTATTCGAACTTGTCAAATAGAAAACTCAAGGGAAAAGTATCTGCACAGAACTAGTTGCATAGACGCTATTGCAGTAGCCATGTTCCAGTAAAATCACTCCAATGCTATCAATGAATATGTTCCTCTTTCTAATCATCGCATGAAATGTTATATACATATAAGTGAGTGGCACCTTGCAGTCTTGGCAGACCAAAGTATGAGTTGGAATGTGGCCAATATTCCATCACAATGCCTGAGCAGAGCTTCAGAGAAACATGTGGTGCCCAAACGACATGTTCCCTCTCTCAGCCTAGTCTTGTGTTTTCCAGAGGAATGGGTAACCAATACGTCTGGCACAAGGTAGGCTGCAGACGCTGGCGGCTCAGCGTCAAAACCTCCGAGACCTCGCCACCAAGAGCAGTTGGCAAGTGATGGCCAGACCCTGGGACCCAAGGGGTCAGGCTTAGCCAAGTCCCACAGGTGCGGGTCTCGTACATGCCTGGACCGTAAGGACACGTACTTCTGTCAATCACAAGTGTCCGGACCTGTGTAAAGCGTGCACTATCGTCAGACTCCCCGCCTGACTTTAGCGGATCCCGCAACCAGCGGGAATAGACCCGCCGAAGATACCGCAGGAGATATTGCGAGCAAATCTCTCATCCTTCCACTGTGCGGATCTCGCGACCGGCGAGAATGGGCCCGCCGGAGATATTGTTCGTCTGCTGCAGACAAATCTCTACCAAGACCGAATAGGTAAAGAAACGATAAAAGTAGTGGTATTTCAATTTCGCTTGCGCTCCCACCTATGCTACACCCTTCATGTGTCTTCACAAAGTCGGATAGAGTTCTCAATGCAGTTAAGTATAATATAATGCTATGAATACATCTTTTTCCCCCATATCTAATCATCATATCAAGTAATATATGCTTCTAATGATGCAGCAATTCTCATTGCGGTTATGTATAATGTAATACTATGAATTAATTTTTTCCTTATTTCCCACTATCTAATCACCATATAGGTAATATATGCTTCCAGTGCTACACTATTTCTCATTGCAATTAAGTGTAGTGTGATAATATGAATCCGTCTTTTCCCCTATCTAAGCATCATTCGAAGCAATATATGCTTCCAGTGCTATACTATTTCTCATTACAATTAAGTATAGTGTTGGGGCGGGGGAAATTTATAGGGAAGAAATACAAAAGGGGGGGGGGGGGGAAGAAGATGACATATGGTGAAGGGGTGCATGGGCCAAAAAAGGTTGAGAACCACTGCTATAGACCTTGGTCCTCAACATTCTGAATCAATTCTCTGGATATGACATCATGCCAAAGTCTCAGGCCCCCCAACATAACATCTCTTGGTCTGTCAGTCATCACAATGTTTTCTAGTGTCTCTCTTCTCATTATGTGATCAACAGAACACTGTGTGGTCTTGAATCAGGACTTGGAAATGTCTACAGAATGAGATTATATAAAGTGCTAGAGAGCCGCAGTTGGAGGGTGGGAGAATAGAGCTGTCCTGGTCAGCTAGCATGGCATCTCATCTATAAATTATGACCCAAGTCAAGCACTCATTTCTAACAGTCTTGATGGTATCGCTCATTAGTGGTAATTGGCATGAAGCTATGGTTGAAAACACAGATGAATCTCAAATGTGGCTCGTAATTTGCAATTTGTAATTGCCTTCACAAATTGACACCAAGAAACTCCCCATATTTACCGTTTATTTTGTTTATCGAAGAATTCTGTAGAAGTTGAAAGTTGTGGGATTATATAGAGAACAACTGATTCACCTATGGTGATTTGCTTGAGAATCTTACCCTAAGCATCATCATCATTCAGAAGCTTGTCCTGTACAGAATTTGAACCCGTAGCAGTCTTTTGAAACTTATTTTTATCATAAGCCAGCTGCCCTACCTCTGTGACTGTCATGTTTACAAAATTTATCACATCTTGAAAATATCTATGCTGCGATCATCTAGATAGCTTCCAGTGCTTCCACTTTGACATGGATAGGCCTTAGGTTCATACCAGAATATGATCAGCGTTGCCAGTAGTGGGTTGTGCTCAATATTTAAATCTCAAATCCTGAAACAACCAAATAACCTCTATATTTGTTTCGTGTCATTCTGATGAAATACAACCTATATATATATATATATATTTCCAAGGCCTCAATTTTATGCTCTTATGCTTGTTCATTGTCTACCCTTCTACACAATATAGTGTTCAGCTGATAAAATATATGACTAATGACATGTTTAACACCTTGTTTATCCTTCTAGGCATTAAGATCTTTCACACGTTCTTGAATGTATTTTTGGCTATTCATTCCTATTCTCTTGTTTCATTTCTGTTCCACTTCTGCCATCATCTGTGACTCCATGTCCAACATAGAAGAAACATTTTACTTGTTCTAGTAACTCTCTGTTTACAATAAAAACACAGAAAACATTAATTCAATTTCTTATATACATTCATAAACAATCAACAACTGTTTTGAGAACCCATAATGATGAAACTAACAATATTGTATACAAGAGTGAACAGGGCTGATATAATTAGTGCAGTACGGACTCATTTGGTGGATACTGATGAGACACCAACTCTAGACTGACTGCAAGAATTGGAATGCCTGGTCAATCACATCAATGCCACCTTCATGGGAAAGAGAGGAGATACCATAATCAACTCCTCATGAGAGAAGGGAGCAGAAATACTTTGGGTTGGCTTCTGTATCGGACAACTGAGCACGCATGGGAATGCCCAATGTGCAGTGACAACGTTCAACGTAACATAAGTAATGGAATAACATTCATCATTATCATAGTGAAATGCTTGCTTGCTTGTGTTCGTTGGCTTGAGCTCCAATGTGAAGTCCTGTATATCGGATGAAGGCATCCTGTTGTCCAACATCAGGTGTGATGTCATACAGGACCTGAGGTTTGCGTGAGTATCCGTTGTCCCATGTCTGGCTTATTGGTGTGCAGACTGGTGGTTCCTCGCCGTACAGGCAGACACTCTCCGACTTCGGAGGAAATCATAGTGAAATAACAACAATTATCATAATGTTCCACGCCAATTTTGGGAGTCTCTGTGGCGAAGTGGTCAAGCCGTTTGACTCGTGCTCCGAAGGTTGTAGATTTGATTCCGGGCCGCGTACTTCGGTTTACGAGTTAAATGTTTCAGAGACTCTTGTGGGTCATCGCTAAAAGCTACGGAGTTCGTGCTTTGTGCGACGCTTTCCGTGCTGTGGAAAGAGACTGAGCCATATGGGATAAAACCTGGTGCAATGAAGTCGACCCTGTTGACTTTTAAGCGACTTTTTAAGATGTGGGCAGTCAATTTTAGCCATCTCACACAATCACCAGTCTTGGGTCAGGCTGGTGCTCTTGTTCTAGTTATGTCTTGTGGCCAAGCCATCCAGGTAATTATTTCTTTGTCTTCCCCTTGCACTTTTCCCTTCAAGATTTTTTTATTACCATACTTGCCCAAAAAATCTTGATTGTCTATGTCTAATTTCTCTAATCAATATATGGATTTCATTTGTTTCTTGGACTGTCTCATCCATTTTTCTGTCCGTCCCTCAAATTTTTTTTACTGTCTTCAGAAACAACAATACACTGTATAATAATCACATTATCTGTGGATTATTTAAATTAACTTGCAGTGGCACAAAATGTAGTTTGATTCAACAAGGCTTAAATTGTCAATGTGGAGTCACAAAAACTAATACAATTAAAAGTACTACAATTATGAGGACTAAACAAACATTTTTGTTTCACTATGCCCAGATTTCAAGCTATGCTAGCATATTACATAAAACGTTCAAATGTAGCCGGAATAACCAATGTGAAATTGACTATGTCACTAAACAACCATAGAATAACCAAAAACATTCAACAATAAAACAATCATGAGTCAAGGAAGCAAAATAGAACTATGCTCTTTCCTTAAGCCCAAATATCAAGCAATGGGACATATTTAAACAAAAATGTAGCTGGAATCATCAATGTGAAATTGTGTATGTCTCTAAACAGCCACAGAATAATAAAAACAATTAACAACTTAACAATCATAAGATAGAAGCAAATGAAAACGCAATTTCCTTAAACCCAGATATCAAGCTATGGGACATGTTTAAACAAAAACATCGCAGGAATTATCAATATGAAATCGCTGGTGTCTCTAAACAGTGACAGAAAAACCAAAAACAATTAATGATATGGCAATTATCAAATACAGAACCAATCATGAAGCCTCTTTATTAAGCACATATATCGGCCCATGGTAGCATGTTTTGACAAAATCAACGCATGCAGTATATCATAAACTGTACAGTACAGTGGCCCAAGAAGAGGGCAGTCTTGGCTGGATTATTCTAGATCAATCACAAGTACAAGCAAAAGTAATCTTGTAACAAATGTTACTGTAGCACTGTGAAATCCCATGTAAATATACTATGTCACATCTTTAGGCAGTGCAGTGACCAGTTACATTCCTCACCATTTTCCCTATAAAATATAGCAGTAAAGTGCTTATTTATTACTCAACGCATTTAATCAATATAATAACAATAGCTGATCATGCATTTCAATTCCAATGTGTCATGAACCAAGTGATTGATGTGTAATCTTTCTGCTAGCTTGAAGTAAGAATGCATTGTTAGTTCATTCCAAGTACTTTTAAACTGGCCGACCTGGTCGATTCATGCCAAGCAATCTCTAACTCATGACCTCTAGATCTTTCTGTATATCTCTGCACTAGTTTAAAGATCTAACTCATGACCTCTAGATCTTTCTGTATATCTGTGTACTAGTTAACAGATATTTGTGTCATCTCTAACTCATGACCTCTAGATCTTTCTGTATATCTCTGTACTAGTTTATAGATATTTGTGTCATTCTCTAACTCATGGCCTCTAGATCTTTCTGTATATCTCTACACTAGTTTACAGTTATTTGTGTCAGCCTCTAACTCATAACCTCTAGATCAGTGGTCCTCAACCTTTTTTGGCCCGTGCCCCCCTTCACCATATTTTAGGAGGTCATTCCTCCCCCTCACCATATTTTTAGAAAGTCATTCCCCCCCCCCCCCCCCCTTTCGTATTTCCTCCCTAAAGATTCCCCCCCCCCCCCCCCCCCCCCCCCCCCCGCCCCTACACAGTATACATAATAATTGAAGCTAAATTTAATAGCAGATACTAAAATAAGTCTAGACACCTACATAAAACGTGATTTGCGGATCTACTTATGTTTTAAAATGAATTTCAAAAGGGTGATACGTACAGAACCGTAAAGTATGAAGGGAAAAACAATATCAAGTAATCGGTTCTTGTATTAACGCAATCTAGAAATAATCTTAATCTCCCCCCCCCCGCCCCTGAGGGGGGGGGGGGGGGGGGGGGGGGGGGGGGGGGCTCATGGCCTCTAGATCTTTCTGTATATCTGTGCACTAATTTACAGATATTTGTGTCATTCTCTAACTCATGGCCTCTAGATCTTTGTGTATATCTCTGCACTAGTTTATAGATATTTGTGTCAGTTGCTAACTCATGACCTCTACATTTTTCTGTATATCTATATACTAGTTTACAGATATTTGGGAGGAGCGACTGCCCAAGTGGCTAGAAAGCCAGATTCTCCTTCAAGAGACCCGGGTTTGAATTCTCGGTAAGGTGTGGGATTTTTTTCTGTCAGGGGCAAAAAGACAATCCTAACCTGCGCAGTTCGCGGCGACTGCACTAGCCAGGCGGCCTTAATTTCTCAGGCTCAGAGAACCCCCCCTGCCATACACAGCAAGGTACTATATTGGCAGTAAATGAGTTTTTGACAGTTTGACATAGATATTTCTATCAGTCTCTAACTCACGGCCTCTAGATCTTTCTGTATGTCTCTACATTAGTTTACAGATATTTGTGTCTGTCTCTAACTCAAAAGCCTCTTGACCTTCTAAATAATTTTATTGACCTTTATATAAGTGACCTTTATATTTTTTTTTTATTACTCAAAGCAGGCTGATTAAAAAAATGTAAGTTAAGCCAATGGTAAATACTGATATTGTAGGGTAAAATGATAAACATGTTTGCATATTTCAGGTCCAAACATTATAAGGTATGGTGACCAGTTCTCTTTCTATCTAATAAACAACCTTTGATATCCATTTAAACCAGAGTTGATGCAGTAAAATCAAAAATTTCTCAGCTGAAGGTCATTGGATCATTGTGCTAGCAATACAATGACTACCCACTCTACCACAATGGTTCTCTGTATTGGTTTAACACTATCAAATGCACATTAAGATATTGAATTGACTGTTATATAATATGGCAGAACAGGAAATGAACCCTCATTTACAATAAGCATGCTCATTTGAATCTACACATATGATCATACAATACAACAGTTTGATTGCAAATGGTCCCAGGTTTTTAAGCAGAAATGGGAAAGTGTAACCAGCATAAAAAAACATGGCAACACAAATCTATAAATTGAATAAACAGGTGTGGAAATTGTCATGAAGTAGACACACCCACACACTGAAAGCAGGGCAGTCATTAACTGTCTGAGTCAATTACAAAGCTCCCTAGGAGGAACTGTGCTGTCTGTATATGGAGTGTTAGAACCATCACATTGTGTAGAGCTGAGTGCATGGAGGAATAGGTGCCAAACTTTCCCTCCCAAATAGAATGTCGAAAGCTGATATCAAACATGTGTCCGACAGCAATCATACCATTGTCATTGTAACTAGCAGATATACATAGGAATATCCATCTACAAAACATATTTTGGTTATCTTTGCTGGTGTGCCAAGAAGGATTTTAACATAGTGTGTGCCAGGACTGGTTTCATCCTACTTTATGCCAGAAGGGATTTCAATCTAATGTGTGCCAGGAGGGGTTTCAACCAAGTGTGTTTCAGGAGGAGATTCAACCAAGTTAGTTATTTAGTTAGTTAATCATTAGGCTAGCCTCACTGAACCATTCATCTATATGTGTTCAGATTCTCTCACATTTTCAAATAAATGTATGTTGGAAGAGATTTCAAGCAAGTGTCTTCCAGGAGGGGTTTCAGCTTAGTGTGTACCAGGAAGGATTTCAACTCAGTGTGTGCCAGGAGAATCATAGCTGGAGCTATGGAGAATTATAGCAGAAGCTATGGAGTTTGTGCGATGTTCTCAATAGGCAGCTTACTGTTCTGTAGACACAAATAGAGCTAGATGAGGGTGAAGTGCAGTGTAATAATGACGACCCTCTCAACTTTTTACTTTTAACATATGTTGATTTATTTGATAAAGAAAATGGAATGTGTTTTGGTGATATGGAGAGTGATTGATCATCTATGCTGATTTGTTTGATGGCTTGAATTTAGTAAGACTGAAAGGAGGTATGAGGTCCTTGTTTTACCATAGATTGTACCATGAAAGGAGTGCCCATTACAACATCTGTCTCTTCATTTAACACTGCTTCTCATGTCCCAAGAACATAGTCGGGTGTGAAGAACGACATCCCCTCAAATGTGAACCCCGTAAATGGTGCTGTGAACCATCAGTCAAGCACACAATATATCTAGAGGAGCAAACTACAAAAGACAATCTGGTGAAACTGCATTGGATTTAACTTATGTGGTTTGTAGGAAATTTGAGAGACATTATATAGCATGCGACAATGCTTATCTGATTTCTATCTCACTTGAGCAAGACAAATACAGGCGCCCCAGTAGTTTATAATAATTTTGTGCAAATTTGCCAGTGCATTATATGGACCCATATTGGAAACAAAAGAATGGTAACACTGTAACCCACCACGCGTGTCGCAACAGACAACTAAGGAAGGTTGGTATGAGAATGGCTAATGCATTCAACAGAAAACTTTAACTGCACAATCAAAAACAAAGAGCTTGGCATGAGTTTGGTTGATGGAATAAGTTCTTTTGGGAGATTAAAGGCAACAGCAGAAGAATCAGATGTGCAACACATGACTTCCTGCCATTTGGCTGACATGCAAGCCCTGCTGTGTCTGTAACACAACCAACAATGATTTCCATGGTTTCAGTTGAGGGGTCAGATTTATCCACTGCTTGTCTTTGCTGATACTTCTTCACCCTTTGCCTCCCACTGCAACCAACTCACTACAAGCTTCCTCTCCCCCCCACTCCCCAAACCCATCCATAGTTATCCCATGCAACTCCGCCCGCCCATGTTATCCCCATATTATCAATTTGTTTATACTTCTTGACTCCATGCATTTTTACATCTTCCTCTATTTCTTTTGTCATGTGGATTCCAGACAAAGGCCTGTGCAGTTATACTCTTCTCAGGTTTTCTCAGTGCGTGTCCTACCAGCGTCAGTGTCCTTTCTTCACCTCTTGATTCACTAGTATTTGTCTAGTTCCCTTCACCCCTTGATTCACTAGTATTTGTCTAGTTCCCTTCACCTCTTGATTCACTAGAATTTGTCTAGTTCCCTTCACCTCTTGATTCACTAGTATTTGTCTAGTTCCCTTCACCTCTTGATTCACTAGTATTTGTCTAGTTCCCTTCACCTCTTGATTCACTAGTATTTGTCTAGTTCCCTTCACCTCTTGATTCACTAGTAGTTGTCTAGTTCCCTTCACCTCTTGATTCACTAGTATTTGTCTAGTTCCACGTTGGTGATTCTGTTATACCATTTTATCCCTTTTATTATGTGCAATTAGTCAATCCATTCATCCATCATATGCCATGCCAGTAAGCGTGTGCGGTCATGATTCCCCATTTCACTCAATCACCAGAGTCGTGGATCAGCTCTGTGTCCTTGTCTCGACCAATCAGTGAATACTTGCATTTTACTTGTAATCATTGTATTTGTTCTCAATGATTCAGATCCACGCGTAACTGACATGCTAGCCGTGTTGTGCCTTAACACAAACAACAATCAATTCCAAGTTTAAATTCAGTGATCATATACAGCCTCAGCTTGTTTTTGCTGAAATTGGTTAGATCGATAAAACCTTACCAGTACCAGGGAATTCAACAAGCATTCTAAAACCTGAACAGCTATTCTTGTGTCATGACAAAATGTACTTCTCATGTAAGATTAGCTCATTGGATGATGTTTTGATTAAATAGCTTACTCCTTGTATTCACTTCAGCTGCCTATCTGTTTCCTGCAGTACTTTTCTTCGTTCTCTTTTTCCCCTCTTTCTGATGTCATTCAGTTAGAGCTTACATAACTTCCTCATGAACAATTTTTTTCCTGTGACATTTTACTGAGATATAAAAATACCTGAACATGCACAAACAGAACACTGTTTATTCTAACCCAAACACCATCCATACAATGTATAAATTGAATACAAAAAAGTAATAAAATACTATTGTGAGTTTTAAGTTGCAAAAACAAGTATTAGAGACAAAGTATGGGCTACAAGACTGCACACATGGCATCATGGAAACACAAGAGAATCTTGCAGTCACACTGCTAGACACAGAAATGCATTATCCCGCTCAAGTTTCAAATAAAATACTTATTAACTAGCATATTATTTGTTGAAACTGCATGCATTTAAGGGCAAACATACTGGAAGTAATTGTAGATAGCTCGTGAAGGGAAACCTATATTTTAAAGCAAAATGTAATAATGTTGCCAGAAAGCCTTATTTCCAGTTAATTTCAATAATGACTGACAGCTAGTCATGCATCTATATTTACACCCATCCCAAAATAAGCATATTAAAAATTGTTATTAGCGAAACAATTATATCAGCCATAAAAAACAAAGAAGAAAACAAAGAAATTTCAAAAATGTCATCAATTTCTATTATCACATAATGGTTACAATAAATATCTATGGAAGTCTGGAACTGAAATATATGTAAAATAAAGAAGTTTAAATGGCCTAGAATGAAAAAATATTCTGCTGTCTTAAAAGTACCGAGTCGCAACTCCACAGCCTAAAACATAAGCTATTCCACATGTAAGACTTATACACTGCCTGCTGTGTCACACATGATTGTTTGTTTTATTTCGCTGCATTATCATAATTGTTTTCAAACAAAGAGAAATGCTGTACATTCCAGTACATGTTTTGGCCCGATGTAGTTCACCCTCAGGAAATACAATGATAAAACATACAAGACCAGACGATTTGGATAACGGATCAGGACAGTCATGAGTGGCAGGATTCAGTCGCTGCATCACTTGCTGAGCTCAGCTGATAGCCAATCAAGTCCCTCATACAGGCCATTGCCCTGGGTGGCTGTTGCTCCCTGGATGTACCACTGGGTGAAGAGACAAAGAAGTGCCATATTTAGACTAAACAAGTAACTAACATAAAGTATTGTATTTCAATTCAAACAGTGACAATAATGTGGTTGATAGCTAGGTCAAGTCTCAACTAAAACAGTAACTTAATGTAGTTGATAGATGATGAAACTAGTGACTAGTGTTACTATAATATAATAAACTGCAAACAAGGAATTTTCATTCAGCATTCTTCTATAAAACCACATCTTTAAAGCTTCTAGGGATATTTTGTTGTTGTTGTCTACTGATTGTCCAGGATTTTCAGCCATATGTTAGAACTGGTTCTTTGTAACATGCACAAATTCTTTCTCTAGCTTCCACTAACAAGGACTTAGGGCATAAAATGTTCTTCATTTGATCAAATGCAGTTTTTGCTACTCCTATTCTTTTTTTAATCTCTATGATCCACCTTCCATCTTATGTTATTCATGTGTCTAGATATCTGAATTTCTGCTCTTATCCTAAGATACCAACATTTACTTTAATTGTAATGTGTGATGCTAAAGATTCAAATTTAGACTAAACTTCTGACAGAATTGTGACTGATGGCTAACATATTTAAACTTAAGCAACTTTAAGTCAATGGCTAAAGTGCCATATTTATATTTTCAAGTGACTACAATGTCCTTGATGCTGAACGTTAGACTAAACCAGTGACTATAATGTGGTTGATGATAAAGTCACAAATTTAAGCTAAGCTAGTAACTGCAATGTGCTTGATGGTTAAAGTAATATAAGTAGACTAAATCAGTGACTATAATGTGGTTATAACTAAATGATTTATATTTGAATTGTTACCATCATATTAAAATAAAGTTTGTTTCATATCTTTTATAGGATGTCGCAGTCAACACCAACATTTTTTGCTGTTGTGATCTCTTGGCAAGTTTACGTTCAGTAGTTTGCCATTGCTTTCTGAACGACCGGCACCCATACCATTTCATAAAAAACTAATGCAAGGCAGTCTGCTGCCAAATCGCCCGCAGCTGTGTTTCAAACACGGGTATATGGGATTACAAACTGTGTCCTTAACCCCCCTCACCACAGAGCCGGCTACTGTCATATAACTGGTGATTTAAGTTGTGACACAGAAACTATAAACAAAATACTATTATTTTATCAATAGCTAATGGTATTGAAATCCGCAAGGCAAAAGGAACAGAAAAAGACCAACAAACATATAGAGAAGAGAAGCAGAGACAGAAATGAATAATATGGGGAGAGCATAAGATAGTTAAGGATAGGATGGCATGCAGTGAGTTGCTTGAGGGTCTATTTCCCAATAGGGGATAGAGGGCAAAAGGAGAAGAATGGCGTCAAGGCTGACAGTCAATGGCCAACCTTTCTATTCCTTAAGTTTTGAAGCCCAAGAGCTGTTGTTATATCAGCACAGGACATTGCATTGGGTAGATCCTGTTTGTTGGCAAATACAAGCAGTACAGCATCTCTCAACTCATCTTCTTGAAGCTGTGGATAGAATGAATTAGTTGCAAGGTGTACTCACAGTGGATACTTCACTATTATGTTAACATCACATTCACTGTAGCAAATGTAATGAAAGAAACTGACAATTAATTATTGCTAGTGTCTGCTAAGAGAATTTTAAGTCCAACTTGATGGTAAATGCAATGTACAGATGTCTTATTTTTTTTTTTCAAAACTTTACCCCTTACTTCTAAATGATTAAAATACTGTAACCTAACTAGAAATGAGAACACATGTTTCTAAACATGACAGACTACTATCCCAACAAAAGAACTCTTTCAGTTCTAAAGTAAGAAATCAGTATCTCAACACATTCGCTTATTTCTTCAGTTCCAGAAGTGAAAGACCAGTATCCCAACAACTCCCTGTTCAGTTTCAGGAGGCCATATGCGATGCTTAATGAGAGCAATAGCAACAAAATCATCAGTGTATTACTTCTTAGACGTCAAATACTTGCACATAAATACATTGTCAGATTTCTTTAGTATCAACACCATGTAGCAAGTCCTTTGCAGAACGTCACCCTCATCATTGCCTGCAGAAGTTTCTCAATCCTGTGCACCTCTCTTGCCTTATGCATGTTCATGCCTAAGGTGTCTGCAATGTCCTGTGTCCATCTTCATGTAGGTCTACCATGTCTCTTCTTCCTGGAATTATGCTTTTCACCACTGTTCTTTACACTGTGGCATTTAATAAGGCCAAAGTATTCTGGTTTCCATTCTTTAGTATACTCTAAACATAAGATGTACAATCACACATGACACACTGATTGGTACACACGACCAATAGCCAATCACACACAGTGCATTACCTGGGACAGGAAGGGTTCATAGCAGTTCATAGAGCTATAGTAACATTCATCAAAGGCTTAACCTACCATTTTAAAAAGTTCATCTTTAGACTCTGCTAATCGCTCCCTGTCATTGCTGTCCACAACAAAAATCAGGCCCTGGGAGGAAGGAACAAAGCATACAACAAACATGACCAACAATGATAACGAAGCTTCTATTTCTATGAAAAAATACATGACAATATTAATATGTTAGAAAGAAAGAAAATTCCATTTGCTAAACTAGTAGGATAAATGGAAAAAAGATGAGAATAGCTAAGAGAGAGAAAAAGAAAAAAAGATACGAGGCACTTTTGTTTCATGTCATGGAAAGAAATCAGACTACAAACTGGCAAGAAGTGCAAGTCTGTTTCTTAGACGCAGAAGTGTGAACCTGGGCAACAAATGCAGAGACAAGTTGGATGTACTAACTAAATGGCTCAAGTATTGCAACTCTGCTGCAGACAGACAACATCGCACCTACTGTTCCACAAGAATGAAGAAGAAAATATGTTTAGTACAACAAGAAGTTTATTCAGTAATAGACGCCTGTTTAAAACCAGCAGGCGTATTGGGTATATGCCTTCTTATATGTTCAGTGTTTTTTCAGATATAATTTCGGTGTGTCACATTATGCACCGTTGGGCCAAAACCCTTAGGCCAACACATCCGACTTTAGCGTGCGCTATTTAAGCCAGGTTAGCATTCCTGGGAGACTCACTTTTGTGGTGCCGCCACATCCCAGCTTGTCAAGTTGGAATGGTCGAAGACTTCACGGTCAGCCCTCAAGGGAAGGCAGGGGCAGTCCATGGGCATTATCCGCCATCCAAGGAGGCTTCCAAATTTGCAGAGCCGACACATAAAGCTCTGGTAATGGGCTCACACAAGGAATCGCCATGTCCTGCTCATGGCTGCTTTAATTCCTCACTTCAATGTATTGGGCATTATGTTCACTACGGGCCACTCCCCACACAGACCAGGAACAGTCGGTCTGCAGACGGCATCCACTCAGCGAACTTTTGGTTCAGACATGTGCTTGTCGCTGTGCGCGGAAGACAAAATAGTCAATATGGTTCTAGCAATATATTTTCAGACAGATCAGAACTCAATAAGTCATGTGGCTTATTTCCCCTGAAATTAACTGACACCTATTATAGGCTGCACTGACCTGGGAGACCAGGTTAATTAAAATAAATCTCTGCCACAAAGAGGATTTGAACACATGTCCACTGAGCCAGCAAGTAAGCATGCTAGCCACTTCGCCACTGCAACTCCCTCAAGATGTGTATTACTTTCCACATATTCACAAATAAAATAGTAAGAAATGTCAACAATAATGTATAATGAATACAGTTATTATTTTGAAACCATCAGTTTATGTGAAACCCGTCTGCAGTCCAGGTTTAAACTAGCATTGTCATGATTAATTGATTTTGCTGGTACAAATTAGCACATCCTGACATGGCCAGCAGAGTATGAGACAGGAGAGTATGAGGCAGGTGGCTTGACCACCTCGTCACGGAGACCCCCATGGTCATATATGCTTACATACAAACCTAAGCATGTACACACACCTGCCCATGTATCCCTCCTAGAACACACCTACATATAGCATTGAAGTTCTGATACACATCACTGACCTGAGTGTTCTGGAAATAATGTCTCCACAAAGGCCGGATTTTGTCCTGACCACCGACATCCCACACAGTGAAGCTTATATTCTTGTATTCCACCGATTCCACATTGAAACCTGCCAATATTCATTCAAAACATATACAATGCTGGTAGACTGTATCTTAGAAATTACACGTCATTATGTTAAACAAAGGCTGGGCTAAGATCAACTGGTTTGTCCAACACTAAACTTACTGAAACCATCTCAGGAACAAAGAAAAGAGAAAAGCAAAACTGTGCTACGCCTGGGTTGCTTGAATGGTTTACTGACTGGTATGGTTGGTTATGAATTAATTCAGTTTTAAATGATAATTCTGAGTGATTAAGTCGTCCAATCCCTGAGAAAGCTTGCAACTATCTGAGACAGGCTGGTGCAGACTTCACTCCAGATCCAGTACAGGAGTGACATATTCGTGGGGAGGGCTGTGCTACAGAGCTCTCTGTTTGCTGGTTGACCCTTGCATCTTGTTCCAGGAGCCATGCTGTCTATGACTGTTCCTTCCAAGCCACTGTGATGTTTAATATAGAGACAGATTTCAGTTTCAGAGACTGATACAGTTTATGTGCCAGCTTCCTTCAGTGTTTAGATCTGGTAGAATGTCTGCATTTTTCTTCTTCTTGGTCCACAGTATTCTAAGAACTTTTCTGTAACATTTAAGTTTTAAAAAACCAGATTTTTCTTGTGTAATGATTGCCAAATGGTCCATGACTTACATCCATATGTTATCACAGAAAAGATGCATATTCTCAAAAATTTGACTTGTACCGCCTGATTGTGTTGTGACATAGATTCTTAATACTTTTATGTATTTGCATTTATGATAAATCTACATCTGAAGTATTTGCATTTATGATAAATCTACATCTGACTTCTTTTCAACAGTCTGCATAGCTGTCGCTTATGGCACTAAGGAAGTCAAATCTTGTGACTTCAATTTCTTCATAGCTGATTGTATTTTTTGGTTGGCATGTACTCTGTCGAAGAACATTCTTTGGTTTTTTATTTAAACTAAGAAAAGATTTTGATGTTCACTGCTGCTCCTACTAATAGTGTCAAATTGGATTCCTGACTCCATTAATTGTAAGTGCATTTGGCCATTAATTTGTGCTTCATATGTATATCAGAAGGAGACAAGTCAACAATTTGGGACGATGAATAGATAAAAAGAAAAAGAGAGAAAAGTCATCATAAACATGTATTTCAGCTCTTGGTTCAGTCATGAAACATTCTGATCATCCATCCCATAGTTGTCTGTCTTGTGGCGACCTATTTAACCCTACCAGACCAGAGGCACTGAACCTAACTGTCCCTATAACCTGGGCTCCTGAGCATTAAAGAGGGAAAAAAAACCAACATGACATAGAAAAATGTTAGTTACATGCAAACAAGTTGTTAGAATAAGATGTAACTTGGAGACATTGTAGAAAATAGGTCTACCTTTCATTTAGCGCCAATATTTCAACTTTGTGTGCCAATCCAGTATGAATAAACCAAAGTATCGATCACCTGTTGGACTGTGAAAAGCCTAGACCTACTTCGCTTTCTTGTTGAAGTGCTTGGTTCATCAGCCTACGTTTCATTGGGAATTGTCAGAATTTTTTCACATTAAACCACACAAAGTCAGTTCAAACCTATGGGGGCAGACATTTGCAATGGCTAACCATGAGGTTTGACCACGATTGGTTAGTTATTTTTAGTTTGTGACGCATTTTTTTTCACGTACTATGCTAAATACTGAAAATTGGGTACAGCGGTATAGCGGCAGAATAGGAAATTAACGAAAAATCGGTTCAACGGTCTGGTAGGGTTAATAAGGTTTGCGTCTGCACCGATAGATCTATACATTCTTGTTTTGTAAACACTATCCTTGGCCTGCCATTTCTATTTCCCAATAATATGTCCACTAGCTTCTTCTTTCATTCACTTGGATAAACTTCTCTGTCTTTGTGTCCACTAGCATTCTCTTTCTGTTCTTTAATTCTTAAGATATGACCAAGCTATAAGACTGACTGCTTTTCGATTACTTTCAGAAGCCTTCTTTGTCCTGTCAAGTTTCACAACCTGTTCACTTATCAATTTGTCAATGCAGGAAAACATTATAGATGGTCTGTCATCATGATATGAAAATATATTTAATACTGAAACATACAGCTAATGAAAAAGAGTTGTAGAGAAGCATGATCACCTAAACCAGCTGACAAGGCAACATGATGAGGTATTACATGCTACATATACCTACATTAATTCAGTAGCATCTAGTAGGGCAATTGCAAGTTCTTTTCTCTTGGCTGAAACAACATAATTTCAGAGTCAATCTTCTTCATTCTCAGCAGATGCAGTTCTTTACCAGTTTATAGTACTTCAGGCTCAAGACAAGTCCTACATCGCAAGGTACTATAAGCAGTAAATGACAGACAATTTAAAGGTGAACAAAAATCACAGAAATGCTAAGCACACAAATGCTAGGTTCATAAATAATCTCACCAACATCTATTTCCCACCTATTGCCCACCAATTATTAACTAACTGTTGGACACTGAAATTGCTAAATACCTTCATGTGAATTGCACTGGACATACCAGACACTCTGCAGCTGGAAATAAACAATAACAACCTACCTATTGTTGGAATAGTTGTTACGATCTCTCCTAGTTTTAATTTGTATAGTATAGTAGTCTTCCCAGCAGCATCCAGACCAACTGAAATTTAAAAAATAAAAAAAGTAAAGGAATCATGCATATGGATTGGATATTAGTAAAATGAAGGGGAAAATCATGATCCTCAACAAGGCATGTTTAAAACCAAATTTTAAAACAGAAATAAATGTAATGACTTGAACAAGTCAAATATTCTTACAATTTTGGTCACATAAAAACATTTGATGGCAGATGTGAAAAGAAATGTTTGTAGAAAACTGAGACAGATGTTTGGCTAGTTTGGTAAATGAACCCTCTGGAAGAAGAGTTTCAACTCTTAAGTCTAATGTATTTGTGTTCAGGTAGTTAGAGCCCTGAAATCTAATATAATGATGTGGGTATTGACACTTCCTCCAAGCCTAGAACCAGAGCCAACTTTGGGCTCAATATCAATTTGGAGAAGACTGTAGTTATGTACCAGCCAGCTCCAGGGAATAATGCGATGTTCGTCCATCATGAATGACGAGGACCATTCATTACACTGCATCTTTTGATGAGGAACGAATGACTTGCGCTTTAGTTTTATATAGCGAGGTAGTTGTCGCGCAACTCTGTCGTCCCCGCTCTCTCGTCTGTGTTCATCTGGCTCCAGTGGTGAGCATGGCAAGACGACTGGAAGACGGACACAGATGCAGTGGACGTTAGGCTGCCATGGCCAGTTATCCCTGTATATATTGGCTCTCGAGAGCTTCATGTAAACGGCCCTTCCGTTAATTCCTTTAATTTCAGTTTTAAGACAAGCGTAGCGACAAGCAATGAGCGTATGATTGCTGATGGGATCCACAAGATTTCCTTCGCCGAAGACGGACTGACCGCCAGAACAGACCACACGCATATGAGGCGAGAAGCTGCCCACAGAAGATAGGTTGCGAACAGATCTCCCGATTTACGGTTGAGCCTCACCAGCGCACAAGTGCACATGGCGACTGACAGGACAGACGTTCACGCACACTCAAGCCAAGAGTAGCATTGCTAAAGCGCTCCCTCCCGGTACAAGCTTTTTTTTTTTGTCAGTCCTGTCGGCGTAGCTTGAAAGCTCGTCGGTAGGCATCCAGTGGTTTTGCCAGGGAATAATCACACTGCCGAATATCAAAGTGAATGGTCATAGTCTAAGTGTTGTGGACAAATTCACCTATCTTGGCAGCACTGTGTCACAAGCTGCCACAATTGATGATGAAGTGAATGCAAGAATCTCCAAGGCCAGCGCTGCCTTTGGCAGACTGTACAAAAATGTATGGGACAGAAATGGAATAAGCCTGCAAACAAAGCTGAAAGACTACAAAGCAGTTGTATTATCCACACTGCTATATGCTTGTGAAACCTGGACTGTTTATCAGCGACACGCTAGGAAATTAAACCACTTCCACACAGTCTGCCTTAGGAAGTTATTGAAGATTAAATGGCAAGACAAGATTCCAGACACTGAAGTCCTAGAAAGAGCGTCCATGCCCAGTATCCACACTCTACTAATGAAGAATCAGATTCGCTGGGCTGGTCACTTGACTCGCATGCCAGATCACAGGCTCCCTAAACGAATTTTTTACGGCGAGTTGCGTTGTGGTAAACGCTCCCAAGGCGGCCAGAGGAAACGCTTTAAAGACACTGAAAATCTCACTGAATGCTTTTGGAATTCATCATGACACCTGGGAGACTGCAGCCAGAGACCAAAATTCGTGGCGTGCATCATTACGCAAGGGTACAGTCACTTGTGAGGCAACCAGGACTGCAAGAGCTGTGAAGAAAAGACAGAACAGAAAAATCACTGCAGAAAATCCTCCTCCAGAAACGTCAAGCATTCTTTGTCCACATTGTCAAAGAACATTTCGAGCCAAAATAGGCCTTATCAGCCATCTTAGAACTCACGGCTCCATACTTTCAACCCCACTGGATGAAATGAATGGTCATCATCATTCTTGATGGACCAACAACAACAACAACAACAGAACCAGAGTATCATCTCCAGGAGCTATGCTACAGAGCCTGTAACCGGGTCATGATTCAGCAAAGCACTGGATGGGATTAAGCCGAGGTTAGTGATGTTTCCACCACAGATTTTAGGTATTTATTTATTTTTGGTCAACAGACTCCAGCTCAATAACTGGAGGGAATCGGGAAGGATGAAGATGGTTTCCACATCAAGCAAGATATTCTAGCAAACAGGCAAACGTCATTGAAAACTGTGCATTCTTTGAATACTCTTATTACTTTAATGTGGCACAACATTACTAACCACAAAGAAGCTGTTAGGGAAGTGAGTTAAAGCTGTTGACATGTGGATATATGTGAAAATGGAGGCAAATGTAGTTAAATAAAGTTTTAAACAAACTAAAGATAATAAAAGAATTTCTAAATGAGATCAAGGTTTGACAAATAAATCATCTTAGGCACACAGATATAACCCTGCTGAAAACTATACAAGAAGAAATTATGGTAAGAAATGTTCCTGAGGAAGACACTGGATTCCATTAAGGATATCATCTTGAGATGGGATCTTAGATCATACCATGATTGTGAGAGTTGTTGCGAGATCTTGACAGCCAGCTCTTGTTGTGAAGATAATCAACTCAGACAGCAGATTCCTGAGAAAATTTTAGTCAAAGGTCACGACACTCAAATTTGAATAACTCCACTTAGAATTAAGATGCAGGCATCATTTAGGTACCATTAGATTTGGTTGTTCAGGGCCTATCTATCTGTAGTGGTCTCATGAGTAAATACCCAATTTGAAAATCATGACTAGAATACCTAATGTTAGTGTTACGGAATTGACTATTTTGGTATTTAAGTTATATTGAGGTATATAATAATGTTGCAGCAGCTGATACATTAACGGAAATGTTTCATTTAATATCAGTGCTCAATTGACGTGGCACTGCACATGAATCCACACAGGATTACAGCAACACATATCCCACTACACAAGTTAGGTCATCTGAAAACACACTTTTGCAACCCAGTGTTGTTGTTTTTGTTTTATTCCCACAGTGTGACTTAGTCTCTTTCATTTTAACAGCACTTGATCCTCTCAATAATTGATTATGGATTAGGTCTGCTCACTGCCTCAGAGAATCAGCTGGTGAAGTTAGAGCGCATACAGAACGAAGCTATGCGGGTCATTCTGGGATGCACTAGAGACACCCCAGTAGTGTGTATGTGTTACATCCTTGGTCTGCCGACTGTTGCTGGTAGGCTCAAGGTGATGCAGGCGAAGGCATACCTCAGAGTAGCTGCAGACACAGACCACCCACTGCATGAGGCGCTGGACGCAGTTAAGGGTCAGCGACTGATAAGAGGGAAATCATGGATGGCTCAGGCGGATGATACGATCAGACAGGTGTGCCCCTTGGAGAACATTAGGCGTGGAGAGGAGTGGGTCAGAGTGCCAGCGGAGCAGTCAGACTTGTGCAGAGTTATAATCACATTATCGTCACATGGTCGTCACTAGGAAGAAGGAAATACCACAGTGTAATATACAAGTAAATGGGAATATTCTTCAACAAGTGAATAGGTACAATTATCTCGGAACAGTAATAACATCTGATGGGAGATGCCTTGAAGAGATTAGAACAAGAATCGCCATGGCAAAAGTAGCCTTTAGCAAGATGAAAAACATACTGACCAATAAAAAGATGTCAATTGAAACGAGAAAAAGAGTGTTGAGATGCTACATAGAACCTGTACTTTTATATGGATGTGAACCTTGGACAATGAGCAGCCAGGCTGAAAAACATCTGATGGCTGTGTAGAAATGTGGTTTCTGAGGAAAATGCAAAGAATACCATGGACAGCCAGAAAGACCAATGAAGAAGTCCTTCAAAAAACAAATGAAGATCGTAAACTGATCAGAAACATTAGACGTAGACAGTCACAATTTTTTGGGCATGTTATGAGAAGAAATGATTTGGAGAACTTGGTGACAACTGGTAAGATCGAGGGGAACAGACCAAGAGAAGACCTAGAAACAAGTATCTGGATGGCTTGGCCTTGTGGCATGGTCGAGACAGAAACACGGAACTGATCCACGACTCTGGTGATCGAGTGAGATGGCAGAACATGACCGCCCACGCTTACCAGCATGGCACATGATGGATGGATGGATAATCACATTAAGCCGGGAGTGCAGGGAGTGGCCAGCAAGGGCCACGGAAGTGGAAATCCAGCAACTAATTCAGGACAATGCTCACTCGATTATCTACACAGATGGCTCGGTGTCAAGAGGTGAGAGAAGTGGCTGGGGGTTCATAGCCAAAGCTAATGGTCGATGTTTGGGGCAGGAGAGCCTGGCATATGATACCACAACATCCAGCTTAAGAATGGAAGTGGAGGCAGTCACTGTGGCTCTCCGCTGGATGGAGAATACGACACACACACACATCGTGATTGTAACTGACTCAGAAAGCATGCTGACGAGGGTGAGGACGAGCAGACTTCGTGCAGAGTGGCTCGCTTTGCTTCGGAGGTCACGGGTGACAAGCATCGCCTGGATCTTTTCTCCGGGGCATGCCGGTGTGCTGAGAAATGAATAGGCGGACAGATTGGCTGGCTCTGCAGAACTTGGTGGAGTATTGATACATGACAAGGCAGACTTGGTTGCGACCTTGTGGGAGCACGTGCACACCTCGGAGAAGCAAATGGATTACCATGGTCTGGCAAGAATGAGACGAGGAGTGACGAAGGGATCTGGCTGACGCTCAACGCTCACAGGAAAGGCGAGACGGACTTATAATCAGATTGCTACTGGTACTATTAGTGTTGGAACTCTTCGCTGACTGCTGAGGATGGGGACGGAGCACTTATGGGAATGCCCCGAAAGCTGTGATGTTGATTCCTAAATCAATCAATCATTTTAACAGATTCAGAGACAAACAAAAAGTAAGTTTGGACCAAACAAAATTGGATAGCAGAAAATGGGAAGTAAGGATGTATCACAGTTATGACTAAATATGTTAATATGATAGCAGACATGTTGTATTGTAATGCAAAGACAACATTTTGGCGATATATAAGTCCATGGTAGATACAGGAAGTCGCTTAAGATTAATCATCGCAAGGCACTTAATCAGTTAAGTCAATTTGAGAAAGTAGTGGATTCACATGCAAAACCATCATCAGAAGTAGAGACTTTAACCCTTTAGCGGGCAAAGCGTCCTGGAACGTTTCTACCCCCGAACAGGCAAAGCGTCCCAAACAGCCTGTAACTATTATGCATTGTAAAAACGTGATCTCGCGGCTTTCTGAGGCTTTCGATTGTCTACTTTCGGTTTTGCCGATAGCTAGACAGCATGAGCGCCATTTGCATTCTTTGAATTTGAACAGATTTTTAAAAATAGTTTTGGGGGTTTAACGCTTTGTATTTAAAAATGGATTTCGACGATTCTTCAAGTGATAGTGGGGATTTGCTGGGTTCAATTTAAGTGACACTGAAGGGCATGAAGTTGGCTATTAATCGGAGATAGATATCAGTGATCAGCGTTACTCTTGCATTAGCAGTCTGAGTCGGACTTTAAAGAAAGTGATTGTGATTCTGAAAATGTGTTTGTAAATTCGATGTATAGATGACTGACAATCACAAACAATATGTTGTATTTTGTAAATATTTGTTCATGTGAGGAATAGCGGCATCATTCACGTGAGTAAAATGTTCTGCATGCTTTTCCCTTAATTTTGCTGTTTATTTGACTAAAATCTGTCGACTCTAACAACTTATATGTGATATTTTTACTAACGTAACCCAAAATTTTACCAAACCTCAAAATTCATCTTGCCCGTTCAGGGATACAAAACAGACAAACGTCTACCCGGTAAAGGGTTAATTATAAACGACTGGGTTTGATTTTTGTCAGCATCCATACAACAGATTTGTTTTTAACTTATTTGTGAAATATAATAAGACTATGAGATCTTTAATCATAGATAAAGAAAAGAGGGCACCCCTCCGAACGACGGCCCCAAATTATTTAGTGTAAAATGCATCCCTTACAGGGCCTCATAAGGTCATTTCCGGGACTGATGTGTTGTCAATCGCTTACGTTTGAGAGACTGCTAAACCGATTGACATTTGAGACTATCGTTGGAACGACCATAATCACTTATTAGTGAAGAAAAGAATCATATAATTGAGTATGGTGGACTGCTAGGCCGATCGATGGATACAATAAAAGTTTATGGGCCCGGAGGGCCCTCACTGCCGTCGGTACTACACTACAAGACATAGGATATACACTCCAATGGCAGTGAGGGCCCTCCAGGCCCATAAACTTGTATTCTATCCGTCGATCAGTCTACCATACTCAGTTATAATTATATGATTCTTTGTTTCACTAATAAGTGATTATGCGTCACAAAGAACATGTTTTTGGACAGTATTTGCAACTTTTGTGCCACAATTTCAACATATAATTGTCAAATATTATTTGCACGTATTTTGATTTTCTCAGTGCCATATTTTAGTTTGTAGTTCGTATTTTTTATATAATTAGAAGAGAAGGATCCAGCAGTGTGATGAGCAAATGCTCTAAACTTAAAAGTTACTCTAATATGGGAGTTTTGTTTCTAGGCAAGACTTCATTATCTCATTTTTTCATATATACACTTACTAGACTGAAATTATTTACACAACTAACTTCGATAGTGAACATGATTTACAAAATCTGCTAGCCACAAGGACAAGCTTACAAGTTGAATTAGACAGAAAGATTTCTCATTTTCCAAAGTGAACAGTCGAGTTCATTACCCATCAATATCCTCATGTTCCGTTTCCCAAACATTCGATTAAACAGCGACGAAAGAGAAAGCCCCATTATTGAGTTATTTGACAAATGGATATGGGTGAAACACTCAAGTTAATGGATGGAAAGCCCAAAGAGCCACGTCAGTTTCTAATCTTTCTCAAACAATGGCGTCACGGAAACTGATCCTAGTTTTTTAATTTCCTACAACAGAATGGAATGTATATAATTACTAGTCAGTTTTGTATTAACACCGTCACAAGCATAATTAGTTTTGCTATTACTACATTGTACTGGTGACAATGTATACTTTTTCAATATACTTGCAGTTTTAAAAAGTGCACAATATGTAATACTTATAAAATTAAGTTGCATCTGTTCTACGATCAATTTAATGATCAAATTCTCGCAGGAGCAAAGAAACAATTAATGCAATTTATTTGTTTGTTTTTTGTTTGTTTGGTTTTTGGTGTTTTTTGGTATTTAAATGTTTTGCATATCCTTTACAGGACATCGCTGTCAACATCAGCATATTTCAGCTGTATGTTGATTTCTTGGCAAGATTACGCTCAGTAGTTTGCCATTGCTTTCTGAGCGGCCGGGTCACACACCCCGTAAGTTGCCGACCCGATTCGAACCACTGCTGATTCTCACCGTCGTCACGTTACTTACGAGAGTATACGAGATTACGGAGAAAAGTCGCTAACCTCTAAGCCAGGAAGCCGGCGTTTTTTGGTATAGGTAACAGAAATGTGGTTTCTGAGGAAAATGCAAAGAGTACCATGGACAGATAGAAAAACCAATGACCAAGAACTACAGGAGACACATGAAAATCGTAGACTGATTAGAGAAATTAGACGAAGGCAGTCAAAATTTTTTGGACATGTTATGAGAAGAAATTGATTGGAGAACTTACTGACAACTGGCAAGATCGAGGAGAACAGACCAAGAGGAAGACCGAGAGGAAAATACCTTGATGGCTTGGCCACGTGGCATGGACGAGACAGGAACACTGAGCTGATACACGACTCTGGTGATCGAGTGAAATGGCGAATCATGACCGCCCACGCTTTCCGGCATGGCACATAATTGATTGATTGAACAATCTGACAGAGTACCAAGAAAAGAAAAAAAAATTCTGAGGAAAATGCAAAGAATATCAGGGACAGACAGAAAAAACCAATGCCCAAGCCCTACAAGAAACAAATGAAAACCGTAAACTGATTAGAGAAATTAGACGTAGACAGTCACCATTTTTGGACATGTTTTATGAGAAGCAATAAATTGGAGGACTTGATGACAACTGGCAATATTGGGGGAGGAAAAACAATGAGAAGGTAGAGGAGTAAATACCTGGATGGATTGTCTATATGGTATCGTTGAGACAAGAACGCAGAGCTGATCCACGACTCTGGTGATCATGTGATATGGCGAAACATGACCGCCCACGCTTTTCGGTATGGCACATGATGATGATGATGATGATGAACAATCTGAATGAAGATCATATGATTATATTTCCTCCGAAGCCGGAGAGTATCTGCCTGCATGGCGAGAACCACCAGTCTGCACACCAATAAGCCAGACATGGGACAACGGATACTCACACAAACCTCAGGTCCGGTATGACATCACATTGATGTTGGACAACAGGATGTATCCATCCGACATACAGGACTTCACGCTGGAGTTCACAGCCAGCGAACACAAGCAAGCAAGCAAGCATCGCCATATGATCATATCTCAAACAACAGTCTGCAAAACATCATCATCAATGATTTGCATGAAGCTATAATTCGTAAGACTCTTACAACAACTTACAAAACATAACTTCCGTGATATGCCATGAGTCAAGGTCAACTGAGTTTCAAGATTTAAAAAAAAAAAGTGCATGTCCGTTGCACAGCGATGTAATCACATCCATCCCATATTGGCTGTCTGTGATTTACTGGGAAATTTTACGTTTAACTGAACGAGAAGACAACATTAAAGGCCACCCGACCTGCTTGTGAAACGAACTTAGTACGCCACCGTCAGAAGAAAATGTAACAAGTTTCTAAATCATCATCATCATCAAGTGCCAAGACAGCTGTTGCAGGCATTCATGTCTCTCCACAGATCTCGGTCTTTGGTGATCTGGATCAACTTTTTCTACTGATATTCCTCCACGCCACCGTCTCAGTCCATCCAGCATCATTTCTTTTGGTCGGCCTCTGCTTCTCTTCCCCTTGATCTTTCCAGTCGTCACGATGTTCTCCAATGCATCTATTTTCATCACATGACCAAAGAAAGCTGTTTGTCTCTTTCTTATTGTTGTATATAATATTCTAGTTTCATTAGCCTCTTTCAGGCAGTCGTTGTTAGTTACTTTGGCAGTCCAAGGAATTCGCAGCATTCGTCTTAGGAAACACAACTCTGTTGCTTCCAAGTTCTTTCTAATTTGTTCATTTAGGTCGTGACAGGTTCTTTATAGCATTTCAGCACTCTCTTTCTTACATTCAATGATAGTGACTTATAGTTTCTAAATAGTCCAGTAAAAACAAACAATAGGGTAAGAGAAAGTGCGGAATATAATATTCACAACTGGACAGGCTAAACCCTCACACAGAGTAAAATTCTGGCAAGACACAGACTTTTGTCGAAACAAATCATACAAAGTGCAACACATAGTTTACCTAACCGGTCTCTGGTTGCCTTGCATATGTCTATAGGATCACTTTATTGCACTCCACAAGTTATGGTCTTCTTCTCTTGACCAGGCAAGGAAAAACCCAACACAGTGCACAAACTCTGTAGCACCTGCGATCCTTCAAATGTGTATTTATAAGAACCACACATGCTACAAATATTCTTATTGTATACATATTTTTAAACTGAATTTATTGGGCGATTTCGGTCTGTTCACTTCGGTCTACTCATTTCGAGTTCCAACTGCCGAGAGATAATTAACACAGCCTCAGGTACTGGTTGTTCTTGTCCATTATCAAAGACGTCTAGGCGCCCGATCCATTACTCCAGAATGATGGACAGTATACCATTTTCGGGTATCTTATATTTTTGGGGGTAAAATTGCACTACAAGAAGCAAATGAAAACCGCAAACTGGTTAGATAAATTAGACTTAAGACAGTCAAAAATTTTGGACAAGTTATAAGAAGAAATAAACTAAAGAACTTGGTGACAACTGGTAAGATTGAGGGGGGAAAGACAGGCGGAAGGCAGAGAAGTAAATACCTGGATGGCTTGGCCACGTGGTATAGGTCGAGACAAGAACACAGAGCTGATCCATGACTCTGGCGATCATGTGAGATGGCGAAACATGACCGCCCAAGCTTATCAGCACGGCACATGATGAATGAATGAAAGTTGCACTCTATGATTAATAGCCATTTTGCTCGAACTAGAGGCGAATGTACGAGGGCGAGTCAATAAGTACGTCACACATTTCTGTGGGATGGCAGGTAAATGTAGTTGGTGATTTCTATAGGTATTGTTAGGTGACAGCACTATCGAACTTTATATTCCCGTTCGACAGGTGGCGTTAGGTGTCTCATGTGCATGCGCAGTGCATAAACAAAATGGCGACTGTACTTACAGAGTGTACAACCAAAGAGCAACGTGCTGTTGTGTGTGCTTTTTTTTTTGTGGGGGGGGGGGGCAAAAGGATTGCCTGCAAAGGATATTCATAAGGAAATGCTTCCTGTTTATGATGACAAATGTTTGTCCCGTAAAGCGGTGCTTAGCTGGGTAGAAACATTTTCTCAAGGACTCTCTAAAATTGTTGCTTGAAATCCGATCCTGGTCGTCCTGTTGAGATTGCAACAGAAGCATCCGTGCAGCGGGTAGAGGAGATGATTAGAGGTGATAGGCGAGTAACGATAGACTCTGTAGCATCTGCAATAGGGTGCTCACATGGTTCAGCATACAGCATAATGCATAATCGATTGAAATTTAAGAAAGTGGGCTCAAGGTGGGTACACAGACAATTTATGGGGGAACACAAAATGAACCTATTTGGCCTGTCCTTGCGTCATCGCTGTTGATACGAAGATTAAGGAGGAGACATGCTGAACAGATTGTTACTGGGGACGAATCATGGGTGTATCACTACCAGCCCGAATCAAAGCGTGCTTCAATGCAATGAAAACATCTTTCTTCGCCTTGTGTCCAAAAATTCAAGGTTACGCCATCAGCATGGACTGTTTTGCTGACAGCGTTCTGGGATTGTCAAGGAGTGCTTTTAACAAATTTCAAAAAGATGGTGACACTGTGAATTCTAAATTGTACTGGGAAGTTCTATCGATGCTTCATGATGCAATTCGAAGAAATCGTCCAGGACTGCTGACTAGAGGAGTGTTGCTTCTTCATGACAATGCCAGACCACATACGGCTCGATTAACTTAGGAGAAAATTAACCAACTAAGGTGGGAAGTTCTGGAACATCCACTATACAGCCCCGACTTAGCCCCTAACGATTTCCACCTTTTTGGTCCACTGAAAACCCACCTTGGCGAGAGACATTTCTTGAATGACGTCGAAGTTGAATGTGAAGTGAACACGTGATTTAGAAAACAGAGCACGCAGTTCTATGCAGCCGGTATGGGATTATGTTCAACAGTGGTACGGGACTTGGCACACGCGAAGAGTTATATTAAGATGTAACCATGTACTACTTGGCACATGCGGAGAATTATATTAGGATATAACCATGTTATAACTTGGCACATGCGGAGAGTTATATTAGGGTGTAACCATGTTATAACTTGAGAGGTATATTAGGATGTAACCATGTTATGACCTTGGCACATGCGGAGAGTTATATTAGGGTGTAACCATGTTATGACTTGGCACATGCGGAGAGTTATATTAGGGTGTAACCATGTTATGACTTGGCACATGTGGAGAGTTATAGACGTACCCATGTTAAGACTTGCCACATGTGGAGAGATATATTAGGGTGTAACCATGTTATGACTTGGCACATGCGGAGAATTATATTAGGATATAACCATGTTATGACTTGACACATGCGGAGAGTTATATTAGGGTGTAACCATGTTATGACTTGGCACATGCGGAGAATTATATTAGGATATAACCATGTTATGACTTGGCACATGCGGAGAGTTATATTAGGGTGTAACCATGTTATGACTTGGCACATGCGGAGAATTATATTAGGATATAACCATGTTATGACTTGGCACATGCGGAGAGGTATATTAGGGTGTAACCATGTTATGACTTGACAGGTATATTAGGGTGTAACCATATTATAACTTGAGAGGTATATTAGGGTGTAACCATGTTATAACTTGAGAGGTATATTAGGGTGTAACCATGTTATGACCTTGGCACATGCGGAGAGTTATATTAGGATGTAACCATGTTAAGACTTGCCACATGTGGAGAGATATATTAGGGTGTAACCATGTTATGACCTTGGCACATGCGGAGAGTTATATTAGGATGTAACCATGTTAAGACTTGGCACATGCGGAGAGTTATAATAGGATGTAACCATGTTATGACTTGGCACATGCGGAGAGTTATATTAGGGTGTAACCATGTTATGACTTGGCACATGTGGAGAGTTATAGATGTACCCATGTTAAGACTTGCCACATGTGGAGAGATATATTAGGGTGTAACCATGTTATGACTTGGCACATGCAGAGAGATATATTAGCGTGTAACCATGTTCTTCTTCTTTTCGTTCATCCGGAGTGTTTTTTCAGATGTCATTGCGGTGTGCGTTAGGCACCCTTGGGTTGAAAACCCTTAGGTCAACACATCCGGCTTATGCGTGCATTTTTGACCAGGTTAGCATTCCTGGGAAACTCTCACTTTTGTGGTACCGTCCACATCTCAGCTGGTCAAGTTGGAACAGTCGAGGCCTTCGGTCATCCCTCAAGAGAAGGAAGGGACAGTCCATAGCATTTTCCGCCAGCCAAGGTTGCTTCCATAGTTGCAGGGCCGACACATAGCGCCCTGGTACTGGGCTCACCAAGGGAATCGTCACGTCTTGCTCATGGCTGCTTTAATTCCTCACTTCAATATATTGGGCATTTCGTTCGCCCCGAGCCGTTCCCGCACAAACCAGACAAGTCTGCAGACGGTATCCACTCAGCGAGTTTTCGGACATGTGCTTGTCGTTGCGCCCGTCAGAGCTGTTCCAGGCACGGCGGACATTCGGAAATCTACCTAGTCAGAGCTGTTCCGAACAAGAGCGGCATTCGGAAACTAGGTAGTCAGAGCTGTTCCTAGCACGAGAGACATTCAGACGAGACATTTCACTCGGACGTAAATGCGTAGTGCCAATTTTTAGTTTGCCACCCGTAGGACGGCACTTCCGACTTCAGCAGGCATTTTTTAATGAGGTTAGCTTCCTCGGGTTTCGGGGCACGTTAGACTTATTGTTGTTATGTCGCCCACATCTCAGCTGGTCAAGATAGAACGATCATCGACATCACGGTTAACCCTCAAGGGAAGGCAGGGACAGACCATGGGCCTATCCAAGGAGGCTTCCATAATTGCAGAGCCGGCACATATTGCTCTGAGACTGGGCTCACCCAAGGAGTTGCTACGTCCTGCTCATGGCTGCTTTAGTTCCTCACTTCCATGTGTTGGGCATCTCGCTTGCCACTGGTCGCTCAAGCACACACCAGGAACGGTCAGACTGCGGGCGCCATCCACTCGGTAAGCTTTTGCTTTTGACTTCGGACCACGCAATGGATTCGCTAGCCGTGCGTTCCATTTCGTGTTATTGAGACTTTTCACTTTTGTCTACACTCTATGTGTTAGATACAGACAGTTTTCGTAGCCATTTCATTCGACTGAGACACTTTCTGCATTTTTATTCTCGCTCACGAGGTAGGCTACATGTGCTGCTGGCTCAGCACCTTACCTCCGAGTAGCAGTGAGCGAGAAACGGCCAGGCCCTCTCATCCGGGAATCCGTCATATCCCCCAGCTGAGAGCCTTAAAACAAGTATCAAAACTGGGCATGTAGCGTGCTCAGTATCTCACCTCTATTTATCGGTAGGTGTGTATCGGCCCGGCTTTCAGATCCGCGGGTTTGTGGCTTAGAGGCGTTCAGCCACAGCCCTCAACAGAGAGCCTTATAGTATTGTCCGGACCAAGGTCTTCTGCCTTCGTGTACCTGATTTAATCTTTAGACTGTTATCCTCAGTCTACCTGCAGAGCAGCAGGTTGTGTCTCTCTTAGTCTGGTCCCTATCCCAAGAGCTTTCCGATATGTAGTTTTTATCAATCGGCAAGCACAAGGGGTCGATGGGACACGCAAGCATATGTAGAGAATTATATTAGGATGTAACCATGTTATGACTTGGCACATGCGGAGAGTTATATTAGGGTGTAACCATGTTATGACTTGGCACATACAGAGAGATATATTAGGGTGTAACCATGTTGTGACTTGGCACATGCGGAGAGTTATAGATGTAATCATGTTATGACTTGGCATATGCAGAGAATTATATTAGGGTGTAACCATGTTATGACTTGGCACATGCGGGGAGTTATAGATGTAACCATGTTATGACTTGGCACATGTGGAGAGTTATATTAGGATGTAACCATGTTATGACTTGGCACATACAGAGAGATATATTAGGATGTAACCATGTTATGACTTGGCACATGCGGAGAGTTATAGATGTAATCATGTTATGACTTGGCATATGCAGAGAATTATATTAGGGTGTAACCATGTTATGACTTGGCACATGCGGAGAGTTATAGATGTAACCATGTTATGACTTGGCACATGTGGAGAGTTATATTAGGATGTAACCATGTTATAACTTGGCACATGCGGAGAATTATATTAGGATATAACCATGTTATAAATTGTCACATGCGGAGAGGTATATTAGGGTGTAACCATGTTATGACTTGGCACATGCGGAGATTTATATTAGGGTGTAACCATGTTATGACTTGGCACATGTGGAGAGTTATAGATGTACCCATGTTAAGACTTGCCACATGTGGAGAGATATATTAGGGTGTAACCATGTTATGACTTGGCACATGCAGAGAGATATATTAGCGTGTAACCATGTTTGACTTGGCATATACGAAGAGTTATATTAGGGTGTAACCATGTTATGACTTGGTACATGTGGAGAGTTATAGATGTACCCATGTTAAGACTTGGCACATGTGGAGAGATATATTAGGGTGTAACCATGTTATAACTTGGCACATGCAGAGAGATATATTAGCGTGTAACCATGTTTGACTTGGCATATACGAAGAGTTATAGATGTAATAATGTTATGACTTGGTACACGCGGAGAGATATATTAATGTGTAACCATGTTATGACTTGGCACATGCAGAGAGATATATTAGCGTGTAACCATGTTTGACTTATCACATGCGGAGAGTTATATTAGGATGTAATCATGTTATGACTTGGTACATGCAGAGAGATATATTAGGGTGTAACCATGTTATGACTTGGCACATGTGGAGAGTTATAGATGTAATCATGTTATGACTTGGCACATGGGGAGAGTTATATTAGGATGTAACCATATTATGACTTGGCATATGCAGAGAATTATATTAGGGTGTAACCATGTTATGACTTGGCACATGTGGAGAGATATATTAGGGTGTAACCATGTTATAACTTGGCACAAGCGGAGAGTTATAGATGTAATCATGTTATGTCTTGGCATATGCAGAGAATTATATTAGGATGTAACCATGTTATGACTTGGCACATGCGGAGAGTTATATTAGGGTGTAACCATGTTATGACTTGGCACATACAGAGAGATATATTAGGGTGTAACCATGTTATGACTTGGCACATGCGGAGAGTTATAGATGTAATCATGTTATGACTTGGCATATGCAGAGAATTATATTAGGATGTAACCATGTTATGACTTGGCACATGCGGAGAGTTATATTAGGGTGTAACCATGTTATGACTTGGCACATACAGAGAGATATATTAGGGTGTAACCATATTATGACTTGGCACATGCGGAGAGTTATAGATGTAATCATGTTATGACTTGGCATATGCAGAGAATTATATTAGGATGTAACCATGTTATGACTTGGCACATGCGGAGAGTTATATTAGGGTGTAACCATGTTATGACTTGGCACATACAGAGAGATATTAGGGTGTAACCATGTTATGACTTGGCACATGCGGAGAGTTATAGATGTAATCATGTTATGACTTGGCATATGCAGAGAATTATATTAGGGTGTAACCATGTTATGACTTGTCACATGCGGAGAGATATATTAGGGTGTAACCATGTTATGACTGCATGTTATGACTTGGCACATGTGGAGAGTTATATTAGGATGTAACCATGTTATGACTTGGCACATGCGGAGAATTATATTAGGATATAACTATGTTATAACTTGTCACATGCGGAGAGTTATATTAGGGTGTAACCATGTTATGACTTGGCACATGCGGAGAGTTATATTAGGGTGTAACCCTGTTATGACTTGGCACATGCAGAGAGATATATTAGGATGTAACCATGTTATGGCTTGGCACATGCGGAGAGTTATATTAGGGTGTAACCATGTTATGACTTGGCGCATGTGGAGAGTTATAGATGTACCCATGTTAAGACTTGGCACATGTAGAGAGATATATTCGGGTGTAACCATGTTATGACTTGGCACATGCAGAGAGATATATTAGCGTGTAACCATGTTTGACTTGGCATATACGAAGAGTTATAAATGTAATCATGTTATGACTTGGTAGACGCGGAGAGATATATTAATGTGTAACCATGTTATGACTTGGCACATGCGGAGAGATATTTTAGGGTGTAACCATGTTATGACTTGGCACATGCAGAGAGATATATTAGCGTGTAACCATGTTATGACTTGGCACATGCAGAGAGATATATTAGTGTATAACCTTGTCTGACTTGGCGCAAGCGCGTACACGCACACGCACGCACGCACGCACGCACGCACACACACACACACACACACACACACACACACACACACACACACACACACACACACATTTGCCCCTATTCATAACCTGGTTGAACCCCACCATGGCTCTCTGCAGAAGTGAAGTTTCAATCCCAGCCTTGCGTTTGGTTGTTTTCTGAGCTTAAATCGGGGAAGGAGACCTCTTCAACACAGTCGCCGCTTTCAGGCCTGGTCAAAAGGACATGTCTACACAAGCCTCTCTCCTAGAGATGCAAGCCCCTTTCAAGGCCCAAACGACCAGACACCATTGCATCGGACTTGAGAATAATAATTAATATAAAACTGTGGGACCAGGTGGAGAAGGTGGAGGAACAGATTGAGAACCCAGTATGCAGAAAGGATGAGATTGCGGGTATTGGCAGGGGTTCTGGTAGAATCTCAAAACTGAGAGGGAAGATCAGGAGAACTTTCAATCAGATAGCGGTGGGAACGATTAGTAGTGTGACTCTTCGCTGGCCGTTGAACGAGGGGATGGAGCGCATATGGGAATGTCCTGAGTGCAGTGATGTCAGTTTTTAGCTCAACTCAACTCAATCAACTGGAACACCGTATTGATGACAATAAACTGCTGTCATAACTGGGGTATCTTGACAACTTTAATGTAAGGCTACAGGATAACTATCATCATGATCATCATGATCATGATGATGATGATGATGATGATGATGATGATGATGATCATCATCATCATCAGAATCATCATCATCATCATCATCATCATCATCATCATCATCATGTACCATGCGGATAGGCGTGGGCGGTCATGGTTCGCCTTCTCACACGATGACCAGAGTCTTGGATCCAGTCTGTGGTCTTGTTCCAATTATGCCATGTGGCTAGGACATCCAAGTATTTATCGCTCTATCTTCTCAATACTCTTTTCCCATCAAGTTTGCCAGTTGTCACTAAGTTTAAAAGTATATTTCTCTAGGGTAGTCGAGTAGTCGAACTAAACAAATGCTAGCTGAAGTAGGATGCTGCAGCTATTAGGCGCAAGAAACACAGTTAGTTGCATATCCTTAACAGGACGTTTCAGTCAACACCAACATTTGTTTTGACTGTTTGTGATTTCTTGGTAAGTTTACGTTCAGTAGTTTGTCATTGTAACGACTGAAACTCATACCATTATGTGAAAACCAGTACAAATCGGTCTGCTTCTCCCGCAGCGGTGTTTGCAATGCAGGATTACGAATTGCATTCGTAACTCCAACGTCACAAAGCCGGTGCTTAATCAAAAATGTCTCATTCAGGTGGAGATGGTTCCAAATGTACACAAAACTCTGGCTATCTTCCTGTTATATTTATAAAACAAAATGGAAATTAAAACAACGACAAAGTCACGAGTCTGAAACTAACCAATGATTTTATTGCAGTTAATAACGCTATTAACATAAAGAATATAAAATAACACAAAGTAATGCAGCTTACAGAATAGAATTACGAAAGAGAATTACGAAAACTGCAGGACTTTGCGGTGACTATCCTTCACCAGCAAACAAATACATACTGAAAAAGCAACATATAATCACGGAGAAGACCCTCTAGTGACTACATTAAGACTTAAGAACGGGATGAGAAGAATGAAAAGATGAAACAAAATGGGAACAATGAAGAGAAAATGAAAATTAACATAATGAAGAATGAAGAGAAACGAAAGTGAAATTGCCTTAAAAGAATCACATTAAATAAATGCTGGGGTTGGTTGCGACGTCCTGTAAAAGAACATGCAACAACATATTAACGTTGACGCATGAGTACAGACGAAGTAGTTATGCCGTTTTTTAAAATTTAAAAACAAATGAAAATGTAGGATAAATGTATTGTCTCTGTCATATACTAAAAGAAAGAATCCTTGCTTAAACGACGAAGTAAAAAGTAAAAAACCATTCTAAGGTGTATGTTTGATGACTGTGCAGTAGTTAATATATATATATATATATATATATATATATATATATATATATATATATATATATATATATATATATATATATATATGTGTGTGTGTGTGTGGCGTGTGTTGTGTGCGTGCGTGCGTGCGTGTGTGTGTGTGTGTGTGTGTGTGTGTATGTATATCCCGGTCTCTCTGGCGAAGGAATTAACACTTCCTCCGTAATCCCGTAGAGATACGTAAGGAACACAACTGCGCGAGATTCGGCAGCGGATCGCGTGTCGTTGGTTACTTACGGGGTATGTGAGCCGGTCGCTCAGAAAGCAATGCCAAACTACTCAGCGTAATCTTGCCAAGAACATCAACAGCAGCTGAAAAATGATGGTGTTGACTGCAACGTCCTGTGATGGATATGCAACTTTTTTTTAAAAATTGTTTGAAAATATTGCCGGTCCAAGTTTTGTATTTCACCCTCTGTAAAGTTCGCGCAACATAATATGCAGAACCTCTACAAAACTTGGACCGGCAATATTTTCAAACACTGCACGGTCATTAAAAATAAAAGTGGAGGTTAGTGTATAATAGGTGCTAGACCCATCTTTGTATAGATCACTTGGTTGGTCATGTGGTCAGCATCACGCCGGTCACCGTTAGTTCCCAAGATATTTATTGGTAACCAGTTTAGGCTGGGTCTGAAACGGCCACGATGTGGATCGAACCCATGGCCACAGGCCCGGAGTGTCTAGCCACTACGCCACCGCGACTCCATGTTCAAACGCTGAGGTCGTGTAAAATGTATATGATTTGAATATCATGTGCCGTGTCAGTATGCGTGGGCGGTCATGTTTCTCACACGATCTCCAGAGTCGTGGATCATCTCCGTGTTCTTGTCTCGAACATGCCGATAAGCGTGGGCGGTCACGTTTCTCACACGATCTCCAGAGTCGTGGATCAGCTCCGTGTTCTTGTCTCAAACATGCCACGTGGCCAAGCCATCCAGGTATTTACTTCTCTGCCTTACCCTCGTACTTTTCCCCTCAATCTTGCCAGTTGTCACCAAGTTCGCTAGTTAATTTCTTTGGTAATGTTGTGAAGGACATTCAATTAGTTTTAATGAGGTAGTATATAAACTCCTGGCCTAGGGGTTAACGACTTTCTCCGTAATCCCGTTCATCCACGTGAGAAAACGCAGCTTCGTGAGAAACGGTAGCGGTTCTCTCCGCTCCCGTTACTTACGGGATATGTGAGCCGGCCGCTCAGAAAGCAATGGCAAACTACTGAGCGTAATCTTACCAGCGGTAAAATGCTGGTGTTGACAGCGATGTCCTGTAATTGGATTTGCGGGAGGGGGGGGGGAGTATATAAACACACACTTGCTTACGCAGACATTTCTCCATTATCATTATGTCTCCTCTCCTGCTCTCCATCTCTCTCTCTCTCTCTCTCTCTCTCTCTCTCTCTCTCTCTCTCTCTCTCTGTGTGTGTGCGCGCGCGTGCGTGCTTGTTAATTAATTAGATCATATAGGGCTAAATATGGATTCCGTCTAATTATCACCTTTTCCTTTGAGGAATAGGAAAGCTCCATTTTTGAGAATTTTAAGAAAACAGAGATTATTGTAAGAAATTTTAAGAAAACAATATAATTGTAAGAAATTGTAAGAAAGCAGATTATTGTAAAAAAAAAAAATTGTAAGAACACGGAGATTGTTGTAAGGAGTTGTACGAAAGCAGAGATTTGGGTCGTCCCCAAATTGATGGAAATATCACGGTGTGACGTACAGGCTGATGCGGGATATTTGAACAGATGAGTCGGTGTCACCGTCACGAAGAGGTCGTGACGTCTGAAAGAGGGTGCCTGGTGGAGGGGTTGTGGTCTTTTTGAGGATGAGAAACGAGCTCACCAGTATTCACTGTCGGTTGCCGTGGGAGAAGGCACACTGAAGTGCAATGTGGATCCCATGCTGTTGTTGTGGATATGGGTGGTCAATTGACAGGCTGAGAGTCATCTAATGGCAGGGCAGATATGGTTTCTGGGGAAAATTCGGGCAGTGCCATGGGCGGATAGCAACGCGAATGAGAAAGTCCTACAAGAAAACAAATGTAGAACGAAAATTGATAAGAGAAATAGAACGCGGATGTTTTTCATTTAAAAAAAAAAATTTTTTTTTTAAATGTATGTTTTGCTGTTTGTGATTTCTTGAGGAACGGAACATAATGGGGACGACCCGTTGCTGTGGTGTTGGAACCATGACTAACAAACTAACATCTTGGCAAATTTACGTTTATTAGTTTGCCATTGCTTTCTGAACGACCAGCACTTATACCTTTGTATTGGATCCCAAAGCAAGGCGGTCTGCTTCCAAATCGGGCGCAGATGTGTTTTGAACGCGGTATGCGGGATTGGGAATTGCATTCATAACCTGTCACCACAAAGCCGGCTTAAGACGTGGATAGGACAAGATATTTTCCTCAGTTTGTGAGGAGAAGTGAACTTACAGGCTTGGTGACAACTGGCAGGTTTAATGGGGAAAGTGCAAGGGGAAGGAAAATATGCGTATCTGGATAGCCAGGCCGCATTGCGAGGTCGGGACTGGAACGCAGACTTTAAATACGACACTGCTGTTCATGTGAGATGGCGAACCACGACCGTCCACTCTTATCGGAAATTTCACATGATGATGTTAGTCGTATGTTTTCTTTCTCATTTCCACCTTCGATTTCTTGACACAATTTAAGTAACAACATGTTTCTTCAAACACATTTTCCTTTATAAAACTTGACCTGTTTGAGTGCTTTATACTCCGTATTTTTGGAGGTCAGCTCTCGATTCAAATTAAATAACGTTTGCTAATTAGCTACAATGGCAAACTACTGAACGTAAACTTTCCAAGACATCAATAACAACAGTAAAATGCTGGTGTTGACAGCGATGTCAGGTAAATAGGTTATGCACCCCCCCCCCCCAAAAAAAAAGCTACCGAAAGGTTAAGATCATTCACTCTTAAACTTACCGTGCGCACAGGTAGTGGGTTGTTATTTTTTTTTAATTTAATATATATATTTTTTTTTTTTAAAACCGGTCAGTTGGAGTTGGACTTGAACATCTTTTCCTTTAGGTTGTCTTGGGTCATCTGGCTAAATTTTGCAAACCTCCTTTTTACAGATAGTCAAGTCAAGACTGTGTTTGCGAGTTCTGCTGATGGCAACATGTTCCACTTGCTTCAGTCGAGGCTGTTGTTTGCTAGATGAATTTCCTGTGAGGCATTTATCTTTGGGTATACGTTGCTCTGTCTATCGTTTTTCTTCTTCTCTCAATCTCGCCACATTAAAGTATCCCGTAACCATTTTATGAGATGGAAGTGACCATTTAGTCGTATTTGTTGTGAAATAAGTTAGATCACAATTAGAAAGTAAACCTTGAATTCGACATTGACGAGCGGATTCAATAACACTACATCATTTTCCTCTTCTGTTCCTTATCTCTCATTGCAGCATAGGCCCTGAAGCAACTGTTGCTATCTCTTGCATCTCCTCCTCCATGGGCTCTCCATATTATTCATTTATGTCCCTATTCCTCTTCCCTATGAGTTTGTAGATCTCCATCGATTTCGTTTGCTGCGTGGACTCCAAAGAAAGCACTTTCTGTTTATACTATTATTCAGTTTTATAGTTTATTGGTCATTGTTGTAGTTGTTCTCCATGTTTCTGATCCATGCGGCATTACTGATTTAACATTTGGGTTACATATTCTAAGTTTAGTTTTAAATTTATGTTAACTTCCATAGTTTTCTTAGTGCCATGGTAGCCACTCTTGTCTATTTGTCGCTTTAAAAAAAATTGTCTATTTGTATTGCTACTTAATATCTCTATCTGTTTCTCCATCGTTGTCTACATTGCTACCTTTATGTATATGATTCCAGCTCTACCACGCCACCTGGTTTCTTAAAAAATCGAATTTGAAACTATTGTAAACGCCACGTGCCTCTGTTTAAAGACAGGCCTGCGCCCTCTGGCGAGGTGGCTTCTGCTTGCGTAAGATTCGTGGAGTGTTCTGATCCAGCCCGTGCCTAAAAATAACACCAACAGAAAGATCACTTGGGCGACTGTAAAGAGAACAAAGAATACTCTATCCAGCTTCTTAGAGAACGGACAGTGCGGATGCAGAAGTAACATTCTCTGTAATATGTTGCTGTACGTGTTTGGTCCGGAGGCCTCCATTGCTTTGGCTAACATCCTATCAGCATTGCTGGCATTTGCTTTCTTGTTCCTCTTGGCTTCCTGAACGTTGAAAGATAAGAACACAGTGTTAATGCACGGGTATATCAAAGGGAGTAACTTATTTCAAACGATTAATTATATCACACGATAATAAATATTAACACATCCACAATAACCCGCTTACGGAAAGGTTACGTGGTGTAGTCTGTTTTACAGTGTGGATGTGAATGCTCGATGTAGAGTAATAAGGAACGAAATAATTGGAGACAGTTGAGAGGTGGTGGTTTAGAAGGATGATGAGAAATCGTAGACAGAGTGGAAGCTAGTCGTTAAGATATTGTCATCTGCAGATGATACTACATCACATAGTAGTAGTAGTAGTAGTAGTAGTAGTAGTAGTAGTAGTAGTATAGTAGTAGTAGTAGTAGTAGTAGTAGTAGTAGTAGTAGTAGTAGTAGTAGTAGTAGTAGTAGTGGTAGTGTAGTAGTTTGGGTAGCGGGGTAGGGGTATCCCCTATCAAAGGAGAAGTAAGGTGCCTCCTTCCCTCCTGCTAGCCTACGGGACACCCTTGGGCAAGGTGGAGTACCCGTTTAGCTCCCCCCCCCCCCCCAACAGGGTAACGTAAAACCATGTGAGCAGGTGGTGGATTGGATTTGGGAACAGCCGACAGATAGTTGTTGGTTATGGTTTCAAGTCAGTAACGGTGGGCAGAGGATCTCTCTGTAGAGACAATGGCTACTGCCATCCGATCAGTATGGTCACTGCCAGGAAGGAAGAATGTTAGACTTCCCTCCTTATTGATTCCCGGGCAGAGGAGGCTCGTCAGCCTTGGTTGGTATCTCTTGTAAGAGAGGGAACTCTAAATCTCAAACCTCTGCTGTACAGGGAGTAAACCCTGAGGACAAATCCGGAGATGGAGTCCCTAAGGCAGTTCCACGTTATAAACAACATAGTTCTGGCAACTCCTGTGACTGCATCGATGTCAAGTTGCATTGGCTACTGCCTTTCCCTTGGTCAACATCGGCGACGTGGAGAGGGGGAACTTGCTACTGGGCAACAGCTGGTTCTCCGATTTTCATTGCCCAGGCTTGTGCCCTGAAGAGGTCACTTCAGCACCGCGTAAAGCGTTGACACAACACGGGAAGCAGCATTTGCCGGTTATAAATCTTAATGCTCGATTGGCGTAGAGCAAGGCGCCAGGGGCTACTTCCGACGGTGGGAGAGATCATCGTATCTCACTAGACAGCTACCGCCCGCCTAAGCTGGGCATCCCCCAGTCAATAAGGTGTTGTCTCGCCACGGTTCATCTGCTCCGGAGGGTGTGTGGAGCTTAGGGGGAAAATCCTGACACATGGACCGCAATCTACACACCTAGCTAACAAGAAGGAAAAACCACAACAACCGGCCCTAAGGCTAGGAACATGGAACGTAAGAACCATGACCCCTGGTATCTCAGACGATCTAAACGAGATTGTGGATGCCCGCAAAACTGCAGTGATAAACAACGAACTACTAAGACTGGGGATAGACATTGTCGCCCTGCAAGAGACCAGACTCCAAGAATCTGGAAGCATCAAGGAGAGGGACTTCACTTTCTACTGGCATGACAAGCCGTGCGGTGAGACCAGGGAGCATGGAGTTGGCTTCGCTATAAGAAATAAGCTGCTTAATTCCATCATACCACTAGTAGTAGTAGAATTAGGCCTCTTTCCGTCCTGAAGGACTATAGACTTGTGCCGCTGGGGAGGTACCTGGCAACACCGCTGGTAACTGTATAGTCCAATGCGAGAGTGACAATTTCTGTCACAGTTTCCGCATTCGTAAGACGAGGCAGGTCCCGCAGTAAGTGACTCCGTTTTAAGCCTGTGCCGCCTATCCTCAGTTTGTTGGAACAGATTGCGCTCAAAGAGCACCAGTCCGTTTCGTACATCTCCTCTCCATGAACATCTGTCTCTTGCAACTCTTTCCCACGTGTCTAGATCTACGCCAAGGGTTTTCATATCTTGTTTACACACATCCCTATATTGCATTTGGGGTCTTCCTGTTGGCCTCTATCCTGTGGCTAGTTCTCCGTATAGGAGATCATTGGGAATACGTGCATCCTCCATCCAAGATACGTATCCCAGGCACCGGAGGCGTCTCTGCTTGAGGAGGGAGTGCACTGTGGTAATATCTGCTCTTTCAAGCACATGTTTGTTTGTTATGTGGTCTTTCCATGATATGCCAATGGATACGTCTCAAACATCTCATATGGAAGGAATTCAACTTTCTTTCCTGTCTTGAGTACAGGGTCTAGGATTCAGACCCATAGAGTAGTGTGCTAACAACACAAGCTTTATATACTTGAACTTGTGTACGTTCTGTTAGTCTATTATTCTCCCAAACTCTTTTAGTTAGCCTGGAAAATGTTTTGGCTGCCTTTCCAATGCGTCTGTCGATTTTTGTCTCTAATGAAAGATTATCTGATATTGTCGACCCCAAACACAAACTCGTGGACGACCTTCAATTCGTAATTAGAAATTTTGATTGACGGAGGCGCACCAGCATCTTCTTCCATCATCTGTGTTTTATTTAGACTGATGGTGAGCCCAAAGTCTTTGCAGATGGCTGCAAAACGATCTATGAGCCGTTTGAGATCTTCTGCTGTATGAGTAGCCAGTGCTGCATCATTTGCAAAAAGTAGTTCTCTTATGCATCTTGATCTTATTTTGGACGGTGCCTTGAGTCTTGATGGGTTAAAAATTTGCCATCAGATCTTGTATGGAGGTATATGCCTTCAGTGGCATTCCCAAATGCCTGCCTTAAGAGAACGGAGAAGAAGATACCAAACAGTGTAGGAGCAAGCACACAACCCTGCTTTACTCCACTGCTGATGCTGAATGACTGGGATGTTGAGCCGTCAAATAAAATGGTCCCCTGCATGTTTTCGTGAAATGATTTCACGAGACTAAGAAGGGTGGGTGGACACCCTATCTTTTCAAGGACCTTAAAAAGGCCGTTTCTGCTCACGTGGTCAAATGTCTTTGTGAGGTCGATGAAGGAAATATATAATGGCTTCCTCTGTTTTCTGCATTTCTCTTGGAGCTGCCAGAGTGAGAAAATCATACCGATGGTGGACCTTTGGGTCTAAATCCGCACTGTGATTCGGGGTAGATTATTTCAGCAAGAATCTTTAACCTTTTAAGGATTACTCGAGCAAAAATCTTGCTTGTAATTCTGAGTAGGGAAATGCCGCAATAGTTGTTGCAGTCGCTTCTGTAGCCTTTGTTTTTATAAAGGGTAACGATGTTTGCGTCTTTCATATCTTGTGGTACTGATTTCTCTTTCCAGCAGAGCTGAAATATTGCATACAGTTCTGGGATAATTTTTTTCTTTGCTACATTTTAAAAGTTCAGGTGGAATGCTATCTTTTCCTGGTGCCTTGCCGGATTTGAAAGTGTCTAGTGCTTCGCTGATTTCTGTGAGTCATGGTTCGTTATCCAGGGCATGCATGGTGGACTGTTGATCGATGGGTACCAGAGCTTCTTCTCTGACAGTGTTCTCTGAGTAGTGTTCTACCCATCGATCCATTTGTTTTGCTCGATCTTTTATGATTACCCCCTCTGTTTATCGTAAAGGGACCATCTTATTCTTTGATGGACCGACAGCTTGCTTGATGCCCTCGTACATTCCTTTTATATTTCCAGTGTCTGTACAAGTTTGAGTTTGAGCAGAGAGCTGTAGCCAGTACCTGTTCGCAAATTTTCTTGTCATCTGTTGTACTCTATTTCTGGCTGTTCGCAGTGCCTGCAATGTTTTCTCTGAAGGTGATGTTTTATACACTGAGAATGCTTGTCTCTTTATCTCCAGGACTGGGGGAATCTCTTCAGAGTGTGCTTCAAACCAATCGGTTGCTGGTTATGGTTTCAAGTCAGTGACGGTGGGCAGAGGATCTCTCAATAGAGACAATGGCTACGGTCATCCGATCAGTTTGGTCACTGCCAGAAAGGAAGAAAGGTAGACTTCCCTTCTTATTGATTACAGGGCAGAGGAGGCTCGTCAGCCTTAGTTGGTATCTCTTCTAAGAGAGGGAACACTAAATCTCAAACCCCCACTGCCTTGCGGGTATACCCATATGGGAAAGGCTTCGGGGGTAAACCCCGAGGACAAATCCGGAGATGGAATCCCTAAGGCAGTTCCACGTTATAAACAACATAGTTCTGGCAACTTCTGCGACGGCACCGATGCCAAGTTTCATTGGCTACTGCCTTTCCCTTGGTCAACATCGGCGACCAAGTTTGCTTCTTGCCAAATGTTGATAGTGCTGTATTGTATATGGTGTCGCGAAAATGACTCCATCTCTCGGTGGCAGTTCCGTTTGTGGGGCCAGGCAGTCCTTGCTAGAGCCTGGGTGAATTTGTTGACCTTCTCTTTGTTTTGGGTGCGGCTGGTGTCAATGCGTGGTCTTCCTTCTGTTCTGCTTCTGTAGATTCTCTTGGGCTTTATCTTCACCTTGCTGGAGACGAGTGAATGGTCGGTGTCGCAGTCAGCACTATGATAGTTGCGAGTCAGCCGTACATTGCGGAGATTGCTGCGTTTAGTGAGCACCAGGTAGAGTTGGTGCCAGTTCTTTGATCTGGGGTTCCTCCATGATACCTTGTGTTGCGGTTGTTGAGGTTGTTGAGGTTGTTGTTGTTGTTGTTGTTGCTGTTCCTACTCTAAATTTATTTATTTTATTTATGATTTTGCCATCAGTAGCTGGATGATGGTCTGGTGTCACCTGTGGCTCATGGCTGTCCCTACCGGACGAGGATGTCCTAAGACAGCCATTAACGATGTTCACTATTTCTGAAATGTGTGTCGCCATAAAATCTTGGGAAGATAATGTGGTGGTTTCCCCTTGCCTTCTACATTCACATGGTGGTCTTTTAACTCTGCCTTTGACAGCCATTTCCGACTGTCAGACAGACAGCACAAAAACTGATAGGTGACTCACTAAACACACCTACCGATCTCAGCATGCCAGTGGGTGGCGAACCAACACAATCTGCAGCTGTAGTCATCATAGCATCAGGCCATAATGACACCTTAGTCCCACAAACCATGACTCAGCACAGCAACAACACGAGTGAAACTTCTAACCGACCAGTGTTGCTAGCCATTGAGTACCCGATGAGTATGTGTGTAGAAGACAGTATACAACCGAATGAAATAAATTCGAATCAAATAGAGGTTTCACCATCGGTACTATCTGAGAGCCCAGCAACTAACCAACAGTCGTGCGTCTGTCAGCAGCATAATGAAAAACTAGAGTCAGATTTGTAAGTACTTCTAGATGCCGCCTATGACAACACAAACAAGATCGCCACGATCATTAGTGACTATAACAACCTCAAGTCAGAGGTGACTCTCCTGAGAGAAGAAAATGTTAAACTTAAACACACCGTTGAGACGTTACAACGTTCGCCCACTACTGACCTGGCATCACACGCAGATAGTCTCGAAGTAACAGAACCAGTCGTAGGCGCGTCAATTACTCAGCCAACCAAAACACATCAGCAAATAGAAAATGTTGCTCAATACCACTCAACATATCCTATCGAAGTAAAGGTCAGCAATAGATTTGAAGCATTGCAAGAGCAACTATCAAAAAACAGCCAGGACGACGGAACACTGACGAGAGAATACGCCCACATTCAAGAAACATCTTACAATCTCCAAGAAGACAGACTACAGTTGAATTGTCATCAATGGCAGAAACAGCGTGCAAGACGTGTCAGAACCCAACATACACAGAAAACACCGACTGACTGCACCCACGTGATAATTGGCGACTCTTTGATTGGGGGAATTTACAGCGACCGTATGTCCTTATCAGACACCGACAAAGCCGCAACAATTCAGCTTCCAGGTGCAGGAGTAGAAAGACTAACAGACAGTATACGTAGACTGGAGGTTAATACAACCATTAAAAAGACAACGATTCACATAGGGATACAAGACACTATGAAAAACCAAAGTATAACAATTTCTCAGTTAAGAACACTACTTGACTTACTACGTTATACTTTCCCAAATTCTACAGTTTTTTTTCTCCTCCATCATACCACCAAGTTATGGCTCCCAACGTCGATTGGCCGACATAAACAATAACACCCTAGAGACTTTTTGCAATCGGTATAATGTACACTTAATCAACAACACACCCTTCTTCACATCACAGACAGGCGCACCAAAGAAACGATTATACAGAGACCAAATACACACATCCACATTAGGTAGTAGTCTGCTTGCAAAGAACATAAAGTATCCAGAAAGAGCACAAAACCTGACCAACACACACACGCGAAGAACATTGATTTCTGAAGAACCAAGGCCAACCCAGGCCAACCGAAACTCCCCCATTTCACCAGGTAAACGTCTGCTGACATCTGACCCCCGAACTTCTGCCACTCAAGAATCACACATGCTACCAAGAATAAACAAACCCATCCTTCCTACTCCCACCTCAGCACGGGAAGGAGATAACTACCATAATAGTTTTCCTGCCCTCCCCTGCAAGGAACCTGCGTTGCAAACATCGGCGCACACACACGGCAGTAATTCCACTTTCACATGGCTCCCTCACACCACTAATGGGCCACCTAGCAGACAGCAGGAAATTTCGCATCATTGGAGTCCAGAACTTTACGCCAACAAGGGGCACCTAGCAATCTACAACAAGTTCCGCATCATTGGAATCCAGAACTTCTATACTTGATGCAATTTAGTCCTGCCGCACTGAATCAAGCCTTTATGATGTCCCTACAATACAGACCTGTAAGATAGGATATGTATTAACACTCAGCCCTATACGCAAGATACCGGGAAAAGAGCTTCCTCCTTGAACTTTAACTGCTTACTGTTTAGCGTTTTATCTCCCGTGTGGGATACCCAACTTTAAACAGGAACATTGACTTTTATAGTCATTTATTCATTCTTTCGGATAGCAGCTGGTTACATAGCTTGCGAAGTAGTTCGAGTTAATTAATTGTTGTATGTTCACACACTTTAATTCGTTTTGTTCTGTATTTGCACTATATTTGTTGGTCTCATTAGTTAAATCGTTATAATATAGTCATTTACATATCGATTTATATTACTGGTATTTTGTAAGTTAATGTAATTGTGAATTTTTATGATTTTGTATTTTTACTTAATTTTGACTAATTTACACTTACTTCTTGGGTGAAATGTCTGAGAAGTGGCAACATTGGCTCACTAAGTCAGGAATACGTCTTGGAAACTTAAACATTTGCAACTTATTTAACAAGCTGCCAGAGTTATCTTCTATTCTTAATCAAAATTTTCATGTATTCGGCCTTAGTGAAAGTAGACTAAATGAAAACATTTCAGATGAGGACATCTCTATTAAAGGGTACAAAGTTTTTAGAAGAGATCCCTGTAGGAAACAAGAGACAGGCATAGTAGCCTATGTTTCTAATTTACTAAATGTTCACCGTAGGCTAGACTTTGAAACTTGCGAAATAGAATGTATTTGGTTGGAGTTAAAACTTCGAAACTGCACACCCCTGATAATTGGCCACGTCTATCGAAATCCCAGGGCTGGACACGTCTGGTACGAAAACTTCACTACCATGATGGATGTGGTGTTCGCTTCCGGGAAGGAAATCATACTACTCGGAGACTTTAACATTGACACCAACAAATCCCACATAATTTGGGGAAATATAATTGCATCATACAACTTCCAACAAATAGTAAAACAAGATACTAGAGTAACAAACTCATCTTCAACACTTATAGATCACATTTATGTAACTTGCTCGGACAACATCATAGAATGCACCGTGCCCAATTGTGCAGTGAGCGATCACTACCCAATATGCTGCACATGGTCTAAAAAAGGAATTAAAACTCCAAAACATAAACACATAACTGTAAAATATAGAAGCTACAAGAATTTCAACCAAAACGCATTTTTACAGGACTTGCTCAGTTCACCTCTAGACTAATGTTTATCAACTTTCAAACCCGGGTGATGCTCTGGAATCCTGGATGAAGATCTTTATTGAAGTGTTTGATAGACATGTGCCAATCAAGGAAGTTCGAGTAAAACATCACGTCAAACCACCTTGGATCACCCAGAAAATACTTGAAATTATGAGAGAAAGAGATAAGGCACATAAAAAGCGAGATCTCAGCAGATACCGTACTCTTAGAAACAAAGTTCAATATACCATACGAAAAGAAAAGAAAAATTACTTTAAGAACTTAGTAATGGATAAAACAAATAGTAAGGATATATGGAAGGCAATTAACACCTTGACAAACAAGTATAACTTCTCAAATTCATTACCATCAAATCCTATCTCATGCGACCAATTCAGTAACTTTTTTTCAAAATGACATAGATCAGTTGAAGGCTTCAATACCAAATTCTCCTTGCAACTTATCTTTACTGTCATCGTTTTGCGAGAACAGATGCTCCCGGGATATCCTTTCTGACATACCGCTAATGACAGTCACTGAAGTATTCACTTACCTCAGTAACCTAAAAAACACAAACTCATCTGGGTTAGATGAAATCAGCAATCGGATTCCCCGCTGTGCTGCGCCAGTGATCTGTGTATCACTAACCTATGTATATAATTAGTGTCTCACCAAAGGTCACTTTTCATCAGCTCTCAAAATCGCTAAAGAGTATCCTCTCCTTAAATCTGGTTCTTTGGACACTGGTCTCCCGAACAATTATAGACCCATTTCTTTACTATCATCACTATCTAAACCACTAGAAAAACACATCCATAAGGTAACATTACAGTATTTAGATCGCAACAAGCTTATAGTTGACAGTCAATCAGGATTTCGACCAAAATATTCTTGCCACACGGCCCTAACAAACATGATAGAAAATTGGCACAAGAATATAAATAACAACAATCTATGTGGAGCTGTGTTTATCGATTTCAGGAAAGCATTTGATATGATAGACCATGCCATTTTAATTAAAAAACTAGAGACAATGAAAATTGGCCCTAATGTTGTGACGCTAATAACATCTTTTCTGTCAAACAGAAAGCAAGTAGTATCATACAATAAATCTCTGTCCCAAACCACTACCTTCAATACTGGAGTACCGCAAGGCTCTATTCTTGGCCCTCTATTATTTGCCGTATATATTAATGATCTACCTTTGCATCTTTCGTCGTCCTGCGATCTATTTGCAGATGACTGTACAGTGTATACAAACGCTGAAAGCAGTAATTTGCTGGAGTCATCTTTGCAACAAGAATTAAATAATGTAGTTAGGTGGAGCTATGCGAACCGTATGCAAATTAACATCACTAAAACAAAATCTATGTTATTAACAACCAGACAAAGACTTCAAACTCTAAATTCACACAGATCACTTCAACTTCACATCGATAACATGCCAGTAGAAAGTGTAATTGAGCACAAAACATTAGGCCTCATCATTGATAGAAACCTAACCTTTAATCCTCACGTTCAAGCGCTCACTAAACAAACAGCGAAAAAAGTCTACCAACTCGCCAAAATTAAAAATTTCCTTGATGAGGACACAAGGAAAATATTCTATACGTCTCACATACAGACACATTTTGACTACTGCTCTACAATCTGGGACGGTTGTTCCAATTCAAGCACCAAGCGACTTTACTCTTTCCAGAAACGGGCCATGAGTTTAATTTATAGCAAACATTCAACTGACAATCCTAGCCTGCATAAACGCCTTCAGTTACTACCACTCCGCAAACGTCTGCTTTTCAATAAGGCCAAACTAATTCACAAAATCCTACATCGGAATGCCCCAAATTACCTTTGGCCATTGTTTGAATATAATGCTAGACACAGTAAACGATTAAATATATTACACATTCCAAAGCCTAGGATAGACTTATACAAAACAAGTTTAACGTACTCTGCAGCTCAGCTGTGGAACAATCTTCCACATGAAATAAAAGACATCACCAATCCGTATACATATAATCGCAAATTATTTGAACACTATCTCAGTACGGATTACCTTCCCCCTTAATAATAGAAATAATAATAATAATAAAACCCTAGTATAACAGCCAGTCCCCTTTTGGTAGGCCAGTATATTCCACATAGCTAATAACAAGTGCCACACCAGTTATTACTATTACTGAGTCGTGTAGTATTGATTTTTCATTTTCCACATGCCTTTATAATGCATATCTTTTATATTGTTGCTGTTTTCAGTTAGCCTTGAATGATGTGTGAATGGTATAATGTATGAAAGAGAGTGATAAAAGGGCAGAATGTTAGACGGGCCTGTGTGCCCAATTCTTAACCCTTTCAAAATAAAGTTTTGTTGTTGTTGTTGTTGTTGTTGTTGTTGTTGTTTCGTGTCAAAGAAGGTGTTGGTCACTCACAGATTATGGTGGCTGTAGAATTCCAAGAGACGTTGTCCATTGTCATTGATCTTCCCAACGCCAAGCTGTCCTAGACATGAAGGCCAAGATTTTTGGACGGAGCCAACTCTAGCATTGAAATCCCCCAGGATAAAAAGATGTTGTTTCTCTGGTGTTTCACTGACTTCTTTGCTAAGGTCGTCATAAAACTTGTCTTTAGAATCTGATGCTGCAGTTAGTGTTTGGGCGTAAACACTTATAATACTAACTAGGCCTGCCTCTGTCTGGAGTTGGAGCTTCAGTATTCTTTCAGTACCGTCACTTGGTGGTATGATGGAATTAAGGAGCTTGTTTCTGATAGTCAAGCCAACTCTATGCTCCCTGTCTCTCCGCACGGCTTGCCATGCCAGTAGAAAGTGAAGTCTCTCTCCTTGATGTTTCCAGATTCTTGGAGTCTGGTCTCTTGCAGGGCGAAAATGTCTATCCCCGGTCTGAGTAGTTCGTTGTTTATCACTGCAGTTTTGCGGGCATCCACAATCTCGTTTAGATCGTCTGAGATACCAGGGGTCATGGTTCTTACGTTCCATGTTCCCAGCCTTAGCGCCGGGGTTTTTTTTTTCTTGTTGCTAGGTGTGTAGATTGTGGTCCATGTGTCAGGATTTTCCCCTAAACTCCACACACCCTCAGGAGCAGATGAACCGTGGCAAGACAGCACCTTATTGACTGGAAGCTGCCCAGTTTAGGCGAGCGGTAGCTGTCTAGTGAGATACGATGATCTCTCCCACCGTCGGAAGCAGGCCCTGGCGCCTTGCTCTACGCCTAATCGAGCATTAAGACTTATAACCGGTAAATGCTGCTTCCTGTGTTGTGTCAACGCTTTACGCGGTGCTGAAGTGACCTCTTCGGGGCACAAGCCTGGGCAATGGAAATCGGAGAACCAGTTGTTGCCCAGTAGCAAGTTCCCCCTCTCCACGTCGCCGATGTTGACCAAGGGAAAGGCATTAGCCAATGAAACTTGGCATCGGTGCCGTCGCAGGAGTTGCCAGAACTATGTTGTTTATAACGTGGAACTGCCTTAGAGATTCCATCTCCGGATTTGTCCTCGGGGTTTACCCCCGAAGCCTTTCCCATATGGGTATACCCGCAAGGCAGCGGGGGTTTGAGATTTAGTGTTCCCTCTCTTAGAAGAGATACCAACTAAGGCTGACGAGCCTCCTCTGCCCGGTAATCAATAAGGAGGGAAGTCTACCATTCTTACTTTCTGGCAGTGACCAAACTTATCGGATGACCGTAGCCATTGTCTCTATTGAGAGATCCTCTGCCCACCGTCACTGACTTGAAACCATAACCTGCAACTATCTGTCGGCTGTTCAGAAGTCCAATCCACCACCTGATCCCATGGCTTCACGTTACCCTGTGGGGTGGGGGGTAGGGGGTGAGGAGGCTAAACGGGTACTCCACCTTGCCCAAGGGTGTCCCGTAGGCTAGCGGAGGGAAGGAGTCACCTTACTTCTCCTTTGATAGGGGGTACCCCTACCCTCTAGCACACAACACATCACATGACACCGTACAGAAAAGACAAATAAGATAATACGCGGCACATAAACAGAAGAGGTGGAATGGGAGATTTATCTTTACGTGGAAATGTACGAGGTAAGGGAGATACACAGAAGCCTGGAATTTATATATAAGCGACGCTTTTCAGCGCCTTAAGGCTATTGAGTATATAGTGCTAGTTCAATATTTGTATACCCATAGGAAGGTTAACCCGGCCAACAAATACCCGCAGAAGCGCAAGAACGCAGGTCTGCTGTAAACAGGCACCATGCAATCACATCCGAAAAAAAATTACTCCTATTAACGCAGAAGAAGAATATATTTGTATACGCTAATCAACACGTGATGGGTAATGTGGTTTATATATATATATATATATATATATATATATATATATATATATATATATATATATATATATATATATATATATATATATATATATATATCATCCCATTGCTTAGGTAGTCGGCGAATGCCGTCCGCAAAAAAAGGTTTGTGGTTGCTCAATGAACCAAGTGTTTACCGCGTTCATTACGTCTGCATCTGTGTGAAATCGTTGCCCCTTGAGAGCTTTTTTTAGAGGTCCGAACAAATGAAAATCACATGGTGAGAAATCAGGACTATAGGCTGGATGTTGCAGAATTTCCCACTGTTTCCAAGCTAATGCTTCCTGCACAATCTTTGCAACATGCGGCCGAACATTATCGTGCAACAAAATGACACCGCGAGAAAGCATGCCGGGTCGTTTATTCTCGATTGCTTTTTGCAGCTTGTCTAGTGTTTTCAAGTGGTGAGTAGAGTTGATGTTGACACCAGGTTCTTTAAAGTCGGTCAATAATAGCCCTTCATGGTAAACAAAATGCGCTCAGCATAACCTTACCAGCGGAAACCTGTAACTAATTCAGGACAATGCTCACTCGGGTGATGTGATTATCTACAAAGATGGTTCGGTGTCAAGAGGTGAGAAAAGTGGCTGGGGGTTCATAGCCAAAGCCAATGGTCGACGTTTGGGGCAGGAGAGCCAGGCATATGATACCACAACATCCAGAATGGAGGTGGAGGCGGTCACTGCGGCTCTCCGCTGGATGGAGAATACGACACATACACATCGTGATTGTAACTGACTCAGAAAGCATGCTGACGAGGGTGAGGACGGGCAGGCTTCGTGCGGAGTGGTTTGCTTCGCTTCGGAGGTCACGGGTAACAAGCATCGCCTGGATCTTTTCTCCGGGGCATGCCGGTGTGCAGGGAAATGAACAGGCGGATAGATTGGCTGGCTCTGCAAAACTTGGTGGAGTATTGATACATGACAAGGCAGACGTGGTTGCGGCCTTGTGGGAGCACGTGCACACCTCGGAGGAACAAATGGATTACCATGGTCTGGCAAGAATGAGACAGCGAGGAGTGACGAGGGGATCTGGCCGACGCTCAACGCACAGAGGAAAGCCGAGACGGACATATAATCAGATTGCTACTGGTACTATTAGTGTTGGAACTCTTCGCTGGCTGCTGAGGATGGGGACGGATCGCTTATGGGAATGCCCCGAATGCTGTGATGTCGATTCCTAAATCAATTAATCAATCAATCACCTGTAACTTGAATTTTTTGGCTTTTGGTGATTCAGCATGCTTCAATTGCATGCTCTCTCTTTTGCTGCTCGGTTCAAAGTGGTGACACCATGATTCATCGCCTGCCACTATGCAGAAGAGAAAAACATCACCCTCCACTCTGTAACGCAGCAAGTGGTTCAAACACCATCCATGCATTCCTCTTTTTGGTGGTCGATCAACATTCGTGGTACCCACTGTGAACACACCTTGCGATATTGCAATTTCTTACGAACGACCTCGAATTGTCCCAAATGACACATCAAATTCTTTCGCTAGTGAACGCATGCTTCGACAACGGTTCATCTGTACTGCTGCATCAATTTTGGCGATGGCTTTTTCTGTGGCAAACAAAATGCGCTTGACCCATCATCGAAGATCTGTCGTGAACTGACGTCCTTTCCGAAACATTCGTACCCAGTCTGTCACTGTTGTCTTCGACACACATTTGTTACCGTACGCTGCCTACATTCTTCGATGAATGTCCAATGGTCGACATCCTTCAAATGAAAGAAACTGAATCACCGCTCTTTGAGCTTCTTTGGACGGATTTTGGATCAACCCGGCCATTTTCTCAACGGTCAGAGACAGAACCTACGCATCATGGGACGGTAAGCACGTGCTCTTATATTCATTGGTCAGTACTTATCACATGACTATGACATGATCATGTCCAAAGGACGCATTTACGGATTTCAAAAATATATATATATATATATAGTAGCGAATGTAACTGATCACACCAATTCGTGCTGTAAATGTTCGTCCACAATGGTTGCACGTGAATACATGGTAATGTCCACCATCACGCCCCATCTTACGTCGTACGCGCTCAGCTGTGTGACCTATCTGCAATCATTTACTCCTTTCTCTTTATTATATTTATGATCTTTGCCATCCATGCAACACATTCAGAGGTGACTTGCTCCCAAGGTGCAATATCAATGTCTGTATCAATCATGTCCCACTTACACACATCTTTGTATCGTAGAAGAGGTCGACCCCGAGATCTTTTACTTATCTGTAATTCACCAAACACGATGTCTTTTGGTATTCTACGGTCATTCATCTCCCTAATGTGTCCTATCCATCTAAGTCTACGAAGACTGAACCAGGAACAAACCGTCCCTCAACCCGATCTTTCCAATACTTCAGTATATGTGATTCTGTCTTGTCACTTAATACTAAGTATTCTTCGCAGACACCGCATGTGAATGCTTTTTAAACGTTTCTCTTGGCGTGGGTAAGTTGTCCAGGCTTCACTGCCATAAAGAAGAGTACTAAGGATACCGGATACAGGCTTGATAGACCAGGACTCTTGTCCTGGTAATAAGCTTCCTGTTCTCCCAGGTGTTCACCTGTTCTTCTCTTTTTGTTAACCTATTCATTGTTGTTACTGCCTTACCAATCCTGATGTTTATTTCTTGATCTACATCTCCAATTTGACGTCGTCAATAAAGATTGATGGTACCCCATGTGCACCTTGCGACATAATCTGTATCTTCATTTTGCTAATTATTAAACAAAATTCAGAACAAGCATTGGAGAATGCAGATAATAGACGTTGTAATTCTTTATCAATATGGGTCGTAATTGCAGCGTCATCTACAAAAAGCAACTCTTTGCTCAGTACCGTGCTAATTTTGGTCCTGGCCTTCAATCTCTGAGCATTGTTCAGGCAGCCATCTGAGGGTGAGTGAATGTAAATATTATCATCCTGATCATGAAAGGCATATTTCAATAGAAATGAACAGTATATTCCAAAGAAGGTGGGTGCACGTACACAACCTTGCTTAACTCCACTCTTGATTTTAAACTTTTCTGAAGTTGTACCATCAAGCTGGATCATACCCTTCATGCCTGTGTGGAATTATTCCACAATGGACAGCAGAACTGGCTAGCCATTGCGCTACTCCGGATCTATAAACGCTCTTGTACATTGCCAAAACAAACTGCACTCTCGGACTTAATTAATTGTCCGTTATTGTAAGTAATAATATTTGTTTTTGTTTTAATTAACTTCTTTCATCAAAACTTACCATTTCCTCTCTGATGTGAATGTTCACTACAAAAAGTGTTACCAACATGGCCAAAAGACCCTCCACAAGAACTTCAATAAGCAATATGGTCAGGTACGGCATATGCGACAGGCTTCGAGGCATCACGTCGCTACAGAAATACACATCAACAGTTGTTAACATTCTCTCTAAATAACTAAATATTGCAAATTTTTCTATTTAAGGTGAATCATGATCGGCAAATAGTTACATAATCAGATAAATGTAAAGATTCAATGTACTCGTATTTAAGTATTTGGGTACCTTAATAACTGCAGATGGAAGATGCATGAAGTTAAATGTGGAATAGCCCAAACAAGGACTGCATTTCACAAGATGAAGAATATTCTCTGCAAATTAGCTTTGTCAACCGTGGTGAGGAAACGAGCTCTTAAAAGCTATATTGAGACAATCCTGATATACAGAAGCGAATCATGGCCGACTACAAGATAAATGAGGAATTATGTGGAAGCTGTGGAGATGTGGTTTTATAGAAGAATAATGAGAACACCATGAACGGGTAGGAAGATCAGTAAAGACACCTTCACCATCACCATCATGTGCCATTCCGCCAAGCCTCGGCGGTCATGGTTCGCCATCTCGCACGATCACCAGTCTTTGATCATAGATGTGTTCTTGTCCCAATTATGCCATGTGGCCAGGCCACTCAGACATCTATCTCTTTGTACTCCCTTCAAGTTTGCCAGTTGTCACTAAGTGTTCAAGTTTCTTTTTTTATTTTATGGAAGCCAGCCTAAATACACGTTAGCGAAAGTATGATCCTCGACCCGTTAGGTGCGTGTAACACAGTGCAAGGCACAAAGCCTCAGAAGAAGACAGTCCACATTCTTTGGGCAAGTCAAGAGAAGGGGAACATAGGATATATAGTTACAACGGGAAAGTTGGGGTGGGGGATGGTAGGATAGGTAGGGAGAGACTAGGAGAGAATATTCTGGACAGTTTGACATCATGGCATGGAGCAACATCAATATGAGAAATGATCTGCAGCTTAAGTGACAGAAGGCTGTGGACAAACTTTATCATCAATGTCAAACACAGTATAAGAAAAAGAATGTAGAGATATACATCTTAAGGTTATTGTGGACTTCAGCCCACACGTTAAGAGAAGAGATTGGACGCGCGAAGATAGCCATAGAAGAACCATTGCTAAAACTGCAATAGTGATTACAATTTCGTGAGCAGAGTTTGGAAACGCAGTCCTGAATAAACATCGACGGAGAGTAACCATCGCAGGGTTGTATTCCACACTGAATTCCACATCTAGTTTGAGGATTGAGGTGCAGGCAGTCACTGAGGCTTTTCGCTGGCTGGAGGACAAGCAGTAAAACATGTCTTGTTTAGCTTAGCGCCCTGGGTGACTGAACAGATACACGGGAAAGTGCGGTTGACATAGTCTAATAACAATGGGGACTAGATAATTGTCAGAATTGTCTGGGCGTTGTCTAAGTAAGAATGACGGCGAGGGAGGGAACTGACCACTCACCTCGTGTCATGGACCCCGACAACAGTATCTGCCTTTGGACTACTTTTACTTCTTATTGTTGTCTTTGTCTGTCCTTTACTCCCCACAACTGGCCAAAAACAGCTGAGTTCACGTGTGTGAAGAACCGGCATCACATCACTCGGGACATTCCCATAGTTCTACGTTTTGTCTTACAGGTCATCACAAAAGTGTAACCTACTGTTTGATTTAACAGAATTCCAGAGGTCAGCATGGATAAATGAATAAGAGCTTTCGTTCTTAAACATCCGGTGTGCTGATACCGAGGTAGCTGGTTCAACCCTTACACCGGTCAACTGAACTAAAATGTTGGCTTCTCGTCATTGACTTGGGGATGTAAATTACAAATACATCTGAAGTCGGAGTGGGTTCGCCTGAAGGCGAGGGATACTAGTAATATGAAAGCTAACCACATGCAAAAACCAGTCCAATGCACTAGAAGTGTTAGAACGTGCATGGACTATGCTTGAATTCGAAGCTAGCACGCGCCAAAAAAAAAATATATCAAAAAGATCAAAGACTAAGAGACAGAGCGAAAACAACACTTTCATACTTAACCTGATAAAGTTGAGGAAAATGGCCGTTGATGTGAAGAGGGCGACAAGATACGACAATTTCTCTCCTGTCTGCGTAGGTATCACAAACACCAGGGGAATCATAACCGAGGTCAGAACCATGGGGAATATGATGGTGATCACGTAGTAAAATGGCTGTCGTTTCAATGTTATACTGTGGGTCGGGATTTTAACAATCAAAGGATTAAAATCTTCACGGAAATCGATAATAAGATTACTCTTTTTTGTGATCACCCACTCCTTATGAACATTATAAATTTCCTTCACGTCGAAATCATTATTGTAAATCTCCGGATCCGCGTGCGGGGGTCCGTGAGGATAAAATCCAACGATACAAGTCTGGCTGTCGAAGGGATAGTAATGAAAATCAATATCACAAGCCAGTGATAACAGTTGCAGTTTCATGAATGTTACTGCGCCATTTGATGCAACTTCTAAACTGCCGCTCATGTCGACATTGGCACTGTCCTCAATGCCCATGTTGACTTCGATGGTCGGTGTCCAAATGTCCGTGCTGGGAACCCATATGGTGGTGATGTTGTCGTAGTCTGCAGGATTCCACGACAGGGCATGGTGAAGCCAAGTAATCCCGTAGTAAAACTGCAGTGTCATTACCTAATGGGAAAAAAGGAACATTAAAATAGTATTACTGAACAATCCTGGCGTATGGAAGCGAATCATGGAGAATTAGCAGTCCAGTGAGAGATTGTGTGGATACTGTGGAGATGTGGTTTTATAGAAGAATGATGAGAACACCGTGGAAAAAATAATGAAGATATATTGAAAGATGCTAACTCACAAAAAGAACTGGTAACTCGCATCGAAAGCAGACAGTTCACTTGCATTGGGCATGTCATGAGAAAGGAAAAACTGGAGTGTGTCATCATAACAGGAAAGTTGGAGGGGTGAAGAAGCATAGGTAGACCAAGAGAGAAGATGCTGGACAGTTTGGTATGGAGGAACATCAAAATCAGAAATTTTTACAAGCATGCTAGCCAATGGGCTATTTAACGGCTCGCCTATGTAATGTACTCTGTGGAATAATGAGGCTTTATAGCCTGTTCTGTTCCTCACCTCTTTCCCGTTTCAAACGATTTTCGGTACATTAACCACCTTTGTGGTTAGATTATCCCCAGAGAAGTACTATAGTGTGTGTGTGTTTTTTTTTTTTTTTTTGCCTCAATATAAAATTCAATATCTCATTAACCAACTGAGGGAAAATGATGAGATTTAGTATATAGCCTTATCATTATGTCCACCCAACAAAAAATTTTTTGTTCTGGAGATTTTACAGCATATTTCAAAGTTAGTTTATATGCGGTATATTAATTACGACATAGAGATTACGTCCATGATTTTAACAGTATTACAGCTTCACCAAGAGACGTCCGGGCATTTTTTGAAATTTTCACGTGATTTCCGTTTTGAAACAAACAGCGCGAAGATTCAGAGGTGTCTCTAAATGGGGGTTCTTTCATGAAACGTGATTATATAAATAAACAAGCTGACAAGGCCCGGCTTCTGGCGGGGATCTATCTATCTATCTATCTATCTATCTATCTATCTATCTATCTATCTATCTATCTATCTATCTATCTATCTATCTATCTATCTATCTATCTATCTATCTATCTATCTATCTATCTATCTATCTATCTATCTACCTACCTACCTACCTATCTACCAATCTGTCTATCTATCTATCTATCTATCTATATATCTATCTATCTATCTATCTAATCTATCTATCTATCTATCTATCTAGCTATCTATCTATCTATCTATCTGCCTACCTGCCTGCCTGCCTGCCCGCCCGCCTGCCTGCCCGCCCGCCTGCCTGCCTACCTGCTTATCTATCTATCTATCTATCTATCCATCCATCCATCCATCCATCGATCTATCTATCTATCTATCTATCTATCTATCTATCTATCTATCTATCTATCTATCTATCTATCTATCTATCTATCTATCTATCTATCTATCTATCTACTATCTATCTATCTATCTATCTATCTATCTATCTATCCATCCATCCATCCCTCCATCCATCCATCCATCCATCCATCTATCTATCTATCTATCTATCTATCTATCTATCTATCTATCTATCTATCTAGCTATCTATCTATCTATCTATCTATCTATCTATCTATCTATCTATCTATCTATCTGTCTGCCTACCTGGCTGCCGGCCTGCCTGCCTGCCGGCCGGCCGACCGACCGACCCACCCCCCCCCCCACCCAGTCAGCCAGCCATCCATCCACCCACCCACCCACCTACCTTTCTGCCTACCTACCTACCTACCTACCTACCTACCTACCTACCTACCTACCTTTCTGTCTGCAGCTCAGCTGTGGAACAATCTTCCACAAGAAATCAAAGACATCACCAATCCCTATTCATATAATCGCAAATTATTCGAACACTATCTCAATACGGATTACCTTCCCCCTTAATAATTGAGATAATAATAATAATAATAACAAAACCCTAGTATAACAGCCAATCCCCTTTTTGTAGGCCAGTATATTCCACATGGCTAATAACAAGTGCCAGACCATTATCTAATATTACTGTGTCGTGTAGTTTTGATGTTTGCATTTTGCCCATGCCTTTATAATGCATATCTTTTATATTGTTGCTATTCTTTGTTAGCCTTGAATGATGTGTGAATGAAATAATGTATGAAAGAGAGTGATAGAAGGGCAGAATGTTAGACGGGCCTGCGTGCCCAATTCTAAACCCTTTGAAAATAAAGTGTGTTCGTTCGTTCGTTCGTTCGTTCGTTCGTTCTGTCTGCCTGTCTGTCTGTCTGTCTGCCTGCCTGCCTGCCTGTCTGCCTGTCTGTCTGTCTGTCTGTCTGTCTGTCTGTCTGTCCGCGCTATTAAATATTGATAAAAGTTACTGGAAAAAACGTCAGAACCATGTGTTGAAAGAGGAAGAGGACTATTGGAGAAAGGATGGATTGAAGGTTGTATGTTCGATTCCGGGCCGCGTCCTTCATTTCAAGAGTGCATTTTTTTCGGACACTCCAGAGGGTCGTCGCTGGAGCTACGGAGTTCGTGCTTTGTGCGGCGCTTTCCGCGCTGCGGAAAGAAACTGAGCCATATGGGATAAAAACCCGGTGCAATGCAGCCGACCCTGTCGATTGTAAGCTACTTCTTTCATTGCACCCACTCCCATACGAATCCGGATACGCCTTTGTTTGTCATCTGAATTTGCAGGTCCCCATTACCGTAAACATAACTTTTTTAGCGAGAAATCACTAGTTGTTAAGCAAAACATCAAAGGAATGTCGCCGCTTTCAATGATTTAAGTTGTTTTTGGACCTATCAAAGACATATTCCTTGGGTGGGGGTAAATATAAGACGGCTGGAAAAATTTCATAACGATGCAACAGACAGTTTTCAAAATAATTGATCGTGAATGAAGGCAAACAAATGTGGACATACTATAGTTGAGAAAATACCATGTTATTTCGTCTAATATAGCTTCCGAAAATCATGGTGCTAATTATAGCTATATTCTAATTTTGTCTATAGTTCTTAGTTATGGGTTCAAGTATATAATAGACTAGATAATGAATAACTTGTATAGAGTCGTCTAGTTGGCCGTGAGATAAAGTATACTTTACCCCCAGCGACATATTGTCGTCACTTGGAGGAAACATGTTCGAATCCCGTTGTAATGACTTTTTTCCCCCTTGCATATCATTTCTACAGGACATTGATGTCAACAGCAGCATTTTACTGTTGTTGATGATGTCTTGCAAAGTTTACGTTTTAAAGCGTCAATGTACTCGTACTTAAGTATTTGCGCACTTTAATAACTGCAGATGACGGATGCATTAAGTTAAATGTAATAGGGGAAGTGAATAAGTAAGTCACAAATAGCTGTAGAACAATAACTAAATATGATAACAACTTGAAATGAGTTTATTTTTATACAAACATTGTCCCTTTATTTCTCAACATAATTTCCACCAACATTGATGCACTCATCACATCGTTTTATCAATTCCCCCCAAACCGGCTGCATAGAACTGCGGGCTCTGTTTTCTAAACCACGTTTTCACTTCACATTCAACCTCAGCGTCATTCACGAAATGTCCCTCGCCAAGGTGGGGTTTCAGTGGTCCAAAAATGTGGAAATTTCTAGGGGCTAAGTGGGGGATGTGAAGTGGATGTTTCAGAAATTCCCACCTTAGTTTGTTAATTTTCTCCTGAGTTATTCGAACCGTATGTGGTCTGGCATTGTCATGAAGAAGCAACACTCTTCTAGTCAGCAGTCCTTGAATTTTCTTCGAATTGCATCATGAAGCATCGATAGAGCTTCGCAGTACGATTCAGAATTCAAATTGTCACCTTCCTTCTTGAAATTGGTTAAAAACACTCCTTGACAATCCCAGAACACTGTCAGCATAACCTTCCTTGCTGATGGCGTAACCTTGAAATTTTTGACACAAGGCGAAGAAAGATGTTTCCATTGCATTGAAGCACGCTTTGATTCGGCTGGTAGTCAGCATAAAGCATATCCTTATGAATGCCTTTGGCAGGCAGTCCTTTTGCACACAAAAAACGCACAACGGCAGGTTGCTCTTTGGTTGTACACTCCGTAAGTACAGTCGCCATTTTGTTTATGCGCTGCGCAATGCGCATGAGACACATAGCGCCACCTGGCGAACGGGAATATAAAGTTCGCTGTTGCTGTCACCTAATGACACCTGTTAACACCAATTCATTTATCTGCCCAGCCCACATAACTGTGTGACTTACTTATTGACTCGCCCTTGTAATTTTGCGAAAACAAAGGAATGCACGTGCTCTTCTGCTCAGTTTGCCGTTGTTTTTCAAAGTGCGAGCGTCCCTTGCTAATAATAAAATACGAGAGAGGCATTAAGATTGTTGAAATCAGCCTCGTATACTGGAAGTAGCCATCCACAATATGTTTCATTATGGCGAAAAAAGCATGCAATATAGGGGGATAATGTAGAGAAAGGCATGAAGGTGCTAACGAATTAGAGGTCGCAAACAATTGAAGATGTCGAATAGTTATAATTTACTTGGATGAATCAAAACCAGTAAGATGGGGATTCTGTTTCGGAGGCAATCATATGTGGAAAAATAAAATACCAGAATGTTGTATGCCGATCTCATTAAGAAAGTGCTTGGGACGAGTGCTAATGTACTTAGTGATTTTAAGGCCAGCAAAGAATGGTTTGAAAAAGTTAAGAGGCGCACAGGCATAAACAGTTGTCATAGGAGGTAGAATATCAAGGACAGGAAGATTTAATTTCCTATACTTAAGTGCTCAAAGACAAAGAAGCGCAACACTGACTTTTAATGGGCCAGAGAAAAAAAGGACAATAAGGAGAAATAGAGAAAGAGCACTGTGTATATCCTCCTCTGTTAACAAGAAAAGGGGTAGAATTTAGACAGAAGATTCCAGGAGTTCTTAGGGCGGGGGATGTACTGTTGTACACCCCAGACAGAAGATTACACTGCTGGACTGTAACAGGATCAATGAGTTTACACAACAAACTACAGACTAAACAAAACAAATTAAGAACAAAATTAGGTTTTTATTGACAGAACTGCATGGTTTAGTGACAAACAGGCATCCTGGCATGTCACATAACTGACATATACAGAAATGGGAACCTATGTTCCCACAGTAATCACTGCTGCCTAACATCGCTATGCACATGACTAGGTACCTATCTCCACAACCCAACAAGGACATGGCAACAACAGAGCCTTAACGTAAACAACAATGGTAACAGCAGGTATGGACTCTCTATTGTAATCATCTCAGGACTCATGGACAGTTGGTACATACAGAAATGGGAATCTGAAATCCCACAGAGATAACTGCTGCCTAGTACTAACTACAGGGGCGGTCTCTAAATGACAGTGAGACCTCAATCATGTTCAGTTGAGTCGAAGGGCACCCTCAATACCCACACAAGACACCCGCATCACATAAGTCGACTGGGAACAGATACAGCGAAAAACCATAACGTAACGAGTAACAAAACTATAACCCCAACAGCAGAGATATAGTGGCATAAACACGCATAAACAGGTATACGAAGGGAATGTGAGTGGCCTACGACATTAACCAGAGCCGGGGCTCAAGTTTGCTCTACAACCACAACCATGGCCTGGGTTCACTACCTGCAATGCATGACGAGGTACAACAACTAATTAATAATCATCAAAGCATCATTATTTGCATCAACACATGGACTTCACAGGACAACAACTACAGCAACGGTGTATGCAAACAGTGTCCTTGTGGCACAAACATAGACATGGACTGTGTAAGTTCACACCAACCACATGATACTTCAACTGGACAACAATGACATGGATAGGTTATATGATATACTCCACATAAAATATAAACAGAGCACACACGCTCTACAGCATCCTTCGGAGTGATTGGGCCCACAATTAATGCAACAGCCACCACCATGTCATAGGACAATCTTAATGTGAGGGCGGATCATCCCTCGTCACAATGCTCGCAGCCTTTCCTGGCTTCTCATCTAACTCAATATTTACTTCTTGAACACTCTCAGTTCAGGGGGGTCATTACCTACAGATCTATGACACAACACAACTTCTCATCCCCAACACCACAGGCTGAGAATACCACTCATAAATGCCAATGTTACACAGCAACACTCATCAACTAGTCAAAATCAACACCGAACACAACTCAGCTACACCGGTGTACCACGACTCTAACAGGACAACCCCATTTAAACATGTACATACAGGACATAAATACAGTTCAATGCACCAACAGCAATCAAGCAGACATAGGATATGCAATTCAACATGACATCACCAACTAGATGTGTCATTGTACTGATGACAACTAGACAACATCACTATACCAGAAGTACAGTTCTACACATAACACCAGCAACAATCAGGACACAGGCTATAACATAAGTCACCGCCAACAACTCAGACATATAACACCACATAAAACCATCACAATCACCAAATGATCGCTCTCACCATAGCCACCACCACAATCACAATCCCAATCATCTTAGCTGACATCACTACATGGTCACCCTCACCATGACCAAGCTCTCAATAATACCCCAGATTCATTATGGGTGCCTTATTCAGTACCTCTTGCTGGTCAGGAGACTATTCTTACTAAGTTCACATGTGTCCAACCTGAGCAACACAGATCATTATCCCCATGAACACTATTATAATCATAAACCACCCTATCATGTGTAGTGTTCAACCTGGCACCTTCATCACTACACCCAGTCATGAATAATTATTACCATAGCTCCATTTATCTAGAAGAACATAACATACATTGTCATCAAGCACCATATATCTATTACTTTCACCGTGCCACTCTACACCTTCGTACACCAGCAATCACTATAGGTTTGGTGTTCTTGAGTCGTGATAAGTCATCTGACTTCAAACAATATAACATAATGGAGGTGTCTCTCATCCCGTGGCACCCTTTACTTTCCATTACATGTGAGGCATCTCAATACCTCAGTACATTATAATATAAAGACACCGGCCTTCCCCTTTGTTACGGGAAGTTAAATCATAAACACATCTGTACCATGTTTCCAGTTCAACTTCATGTTCCTCATTATAGACCAGACTGGTATAACCACCCAATTATGTACTTTGCCTCCCTCTTACTGACTGTACAGTCCACCTGGAACAGCCCTGGTTACCCCAGGCCATTCAATCTACTGTTATCTTCAACCTCACCATGCTACTATAATAATGGCATTATATTATATATATCCTGCACACCTAATCTGGCCACCTTCATACAGGAATACCACCCAAATAGAATTAATCATAACCTAATATTTTATGCAACAGTGCTCCCTATTTTCCTCTAAACAGCCCCAATCATTATTTCATTATTTCCTCATATTTTATGCTAGTGCACTGTATTTTCCTCTTGTCAGAACACAGACTTTACAGAACAATACATCCTCCTCTACTATGATACTACATATTTTGCCTACTGTATTGAATTCTGGACCTATCAAATTCTATAGAACTACCAAACACAGTACAGTATCGATACTTGATTACTTCCAATCCCTACTGCACTGTCTGCTACCTTAAATCTAAAAACCTACAAATATACACACCAGTCGTATGAGAACAACCTTTCTCCTGCATCGTCGCTGAATACCCCTGGTACTAGTTTTCTTAATACACCCCTGCCAATCTGCAGAGTAGCACTTTTACTGTCATTAATTGAAGCAAACTCATGTTGTTGTCATTCTGTTGGTCATCGCCATTTTACATGAAGATAACTCTACTAATTTTAGTCACTCAGGAACAGAAGAGTTCCTCAATCTAGGTAAAACTATAAACCGAACTACACCGAATTGTACCTCAAACCTGTGGATGTTAGGTTTGGAGCTTCCAGTTGGGAACTAGCAAAGGCACCACTATCCTATCTTTAATTAAGCTATCTAAATAAATTTAACTCACCAAGAGTGGGCTTACAAATTGCCAGTCATTTTGATGGATTTCCTCGGTCCTCGTCTGTGGGCCAAACAAGCCAGTCATGGTTAAATCTAGAGGCATTTGTGACTCCCTGCTCTGGTCCAGTGACTGGGGAGGGCTGGTTAAAGCCTCCCTATTTTATACTCTACATGAAAACAGTGATCTACAAAATCGCTCCTTCGGCCACGGTTGTCTGGTTTTGAGAGACCGGGAAACTGACACGCGCCTCTATTTATCCTCACTTCCAGAGCGGCTTCCCATCATACCCCAGGGCACTGCAAGGGATGCTGGTATGGGTAACATCATCATCGTGTGTCGCATCAGGCGACTACACAGTGTTACAAAGTGTTACAAGGCACGGCGAAGGTCCAAGTTCGGACAAGTCTGGGGCCGAAAAATAGTATTAAACGCTATATTTATTCTCGATAAAATGTTGTTGTTGTTGTTGTTGTTGTTGTTGTTGTTGTTGTTGTTGTTGTTGTTGTTGTTGTTGTTGTTGTTGTGTGTTTTTTTTTTTTTTTTTTTTTGGTGTTTAAAAAAAAATGTATTTTAGAATGTTTATAACGAATTACGTGGTGTTATATTGATTGATATGGAAATAGTTGCCTCGGTTTTCGTCGGTTTCGGATTTCGCCTTTTGTTTTCGGACGGATTATCGACGAAATCCGAGATTTGACTGTATGACTGAGTAAAATTTGAAACTCAATACATGGAATTGTGACGTAGCCACGGTAACGTAGTGGCTAGACACTTGCCTGCCGGTTAGGCCATCTTGAGTTCGATCCCATTTGTGAGCACGATAAAAGCAGAAAAAAACGAAATCTTGATGACATCTAGCAAAATTCTTAAGAAAAGAGCAATGGGAAGGTGAAGAGACAGCTATCTGGATGCATTGTACACATGGCACAATCAGGATATAAAATACAAACCTAATCCAATCGTGTGAAATGACGAACCATCATCATCATGTAGCACATCCTTTGCAGAACGTCGGTCTCATCACCACCGACTGAACAGGTTCTCGATCCTCTGCCAGCTCCTCTGCCTCATGCATATTCGTGTCCAGGTTGCCTTCAATGTTCTGTGATAATCTTTCGCGCTGATCGAACACCTGACTCTTCTTCCAGGAACCCGACCTTCCATTGCTGTTCTTTCAAAGCTTCTGTAACATCCTATATGGCCATGTGTTTCCGTTTCCGACACATAACATTGTCCATAAGCCAGTTCCATTCGATGTTTATATCTTGAAAAAAATGTCAGTACTTCTCGTCTTCCCGGTCCAAAGCACTCAGATAACTGTTTTGCAACACTCTAACGAAGATCCTCCAATTTTCTTCTTAAATGCGAAATGGTCCATGACTCCCATTCGTTTATCATCGCAGCAAAGAATCATATTTTCAAAGTGTTTACTTTTATTTGCCTGCTGGAGCTGTTCTACTCAATGATACTCAATGCCATTTAACCCTATTCTGGCCATACATGTGAAAATTAGGTAATGAAGTATCTAAAAACAAACAATAAATCTGACACTAAGTACAACAAGCATTAGCCAACCTGGAAGCTAATTTTTTTTTTAAATTCGCATATCCTCTACAGGACATCGCTGTCAACAGCAGCATCTTTCAGCTGTCTGTTATTTCTTGGCTACGCTCAGTAGTTAGCCATTGCTTTCTGAGCGGCCGGCTCATTTATCCCGCAAGTCACCAGCGGGGGTAGAACCGCTCCCAGCTCTCGCCCGCTACGAGACTCTGCGTGATAAACGGGATTACGGAGAGAAAGTGTTGTAACCCCTCGGCCAGAGAGACCGGCGGAAGCTAATATGCATACACATTAAGTAAGTTAGTTATCAAACACGGTTTATTTAACGCTTGTATTATTTAAAACTCTAAAGACGTGACAGTTCATAAATGCACATTAACCTAATTAACGCTCTGTTGATGTGCTTACCTGGTTGATTTCGTCAAACTTGTTGATGTCGATAATTACATTAGCAATCTGCAAAATATAACGTTCCTGGAAGTGAGTCTCAATACAGGGCGGTATCCTGCTGACAGCCACCGGCCGGTCAAGAATATCCTTCCTTAGCCTGGCATAAGCCATATAGATCGGGTGAGTAACATTACTCGGCATCCTGTTTCTCATGTCTGCAAAGCAGCTTGTAAGTAAAATGATGGGTGTGTACAATTGACGCCACATCTTAGATAATTTATGCTGGAAGTATTTTCAAAATCATATCTAAGAAATGATGAAAAGAATGTCACTAAAATTGATGAAAAATAAATAACACGATTGTTAGTTGCATATAATTTTATAGGACGTTTCAGTCAACCCTGACCTTTTTGGCGGTTTGTAATTTACGCACAGAGAGAGAGGCAAAGAAGCGCGGGGAGGGGGGGGGGGGGGGTGGATGAGCAGCTCTATGATTATACGGAGATATATGGTTGTGGAAGAGTCGAATATTTTGGAAAACGAAATAACGAAATCAAGTGTTCAGCATACATGCAAGAGTTAATGCAGAATTTGATTGGATATATGTTGACCAGCCTTTAGCTTGAAGGAAAATATCAAATTTCCTTGTAAAATACCTTTACCATTATAGATAATTTCCCCATTTCCTAACCCTAATAATCCAGCCCATCACGGATTCTTGATTTTGCGAATCTGCAACTTATCGTGAGTCTCAAGTTTTATATGTAAAGTTGTCATCCAGTTCTAAAGCTGTTATGAAAATCAAAAGGCAATAAACGACAAAATTTTTACCTCGGAGTTTCAGTTAAAGATTAGCTAATCGTATAGCCAAAACAAAATTATTTATGGAGTCAATCTCTTTATGAGCCGGCTCCATGGCCGAGAGGTTAGCAGCTTTCTCCGCTAACCCCGAATACTCTCGTCACGTGACGCGACGAGAACTAGCAGTGGTTCGAATCGCAAAAGTGACTTATGAGAGTATGGAGCCGGTCGCTCAGAAAGTCGTGGCGTGCTGATGAGCGTACTCTAGCCTAGGAATCAACATACAGCTGAAAGATGCTGGTGTTGACCGCAATATCCTGAAACAGGATGGAAATGCGGAAAAAAAAAAAAAAAAAAAAATCTCTTTATGAACATAAACAACATGCCGCGATCTAAGAACAGGTTTATATAAAATTATAAGCTAATTATATTTATTTTTTGTTACAAAACAGTGCGCAACACACAGATAAATACCAGGAATCACAAACAGCCCAAAAATGCTGGAATAGCCGCTACGTCTTGTAAAGGATATGCAACTAACTTTCAAATAAAAAACAGCCCACTTCGATAGGATACCCGGCTCCGTCACGAAGGAGTTTACGGACGCAGCAGACCGCCTTGCGGTGTGTTTTTTATAAAATGGTAAGGGTGTCGGTCGTTCAGAAAACAATGGCAAACTACACTACGTAAACTTGCCTAGAGATCACAAACCGCCAAAATATGCTGGGGTTGACTGCGATGTCCTGTACAAGATATGCAAATAACGAACTCGATAGGATTCGAACACATAAATACCGGTCGGCAAGCAATTTGCTATTTCTCTTGTCTCCCATACATGTATATTAGCGCCTGTGTAATTCTGACTTTGCCGCTAATACAGTGTGTATTTTTAATGACTGTGCAGTGTTTTAAAATATTGCCGGTCCAAGTTTTGTATTCACCCTCTGTAAAGTTCATGCAATATAAAAGATACATACAAAACTTCGACCGGCAATATTTAAAACACTGCACATTCATTAAAAATACACCCTGTATAAAGTATGGTTACCTTCTATGGATTATAATTATATCTATTTCTGACTACTCGTTTCATAAGTCACTAACCATATATTATTTTAATGACCTCAGACGCTCCCAATAATTTAAAATATATTTTAGAGTAATATGAAAATAAATGCCTGCCTTTTAAGTTATTTTAGCACATTCCGGATACTTGGCTGTCGGCAAAAACAATACCTGTCGCCTCCAGTGTAGCAAGGCATCTGTTCCGTATCTGACTTTTTATTAAACACACCCTTGCTAACAGTAAAAACCCCTGCATTTAGTACAGTCCAGCAACTGTTAATAATAATAGCCCGTTGCTAGCAATGTCAGCTGACGCCTTGTTGTGATGTCTCAACATTGGTCACTGTATTCATGTTGACAAACAGAGCGCGCTAATCAAGCTGTTTAGCCTGGTCGGATCCATACTGTGTGGCTGGTAGCCCCACATCACTCCCGATATCAGTTTGATTACTTGTATATCTGCCATGCTTATTTCATCGCTTGGGCTTTCTAAACGTCGGTGTGTTATTTGCTTAGCTCTTTCCCGGAGCGGGATTTAACTCTGTGTAATTAGGCAACAAATGGAGAATATGCTCAGGAATCGATTTTTTCGATCGACATTGTTTTAAATATTAGCAGTTGTTTTTAAGTGTGACACTATATATTCACAACTGCAAATTTAAAGCTTTTGGCAAGGTCGATTAGCAGATAATGTGACATGGGGTGTTTATAATTGTGAGTGCCCAGACACAATCACGAATTATAAAAATATGAGCTAATTACTTTATGCTGGGGCTAGACGCTCACCCGCCGGTCCGGCTGTCATGGTGGTATGGTTTTGAATCCGCACCGGTGCGCATTTTTAAAATCTACCTGAAATTTATACCAAAGAATGTCTTGGGAAGTAAAAGCGACCGTTGTGATAGTGACCAAATCACTTGGGAAGTAAAGGCGACCGCTGTGATCCTGACCAAATCACATGGAAAGTAAAGGCGTCAGAAGAGAACAGTCCCCCATACTCTGTGGTTGTGTCATGTGAAAACAAACATAAAAAGACAGGTGTCGCTTTATGGAATACGAAATGTAAGGCCTTCACATATTTTATGCCATTGCACAATGAAGTGGGGTGTCCAGTTCTCAACCTCGTTGACTTTATTCTCCAGACAATTTCCATAAAATTCCGAAGATTATCTGATATCACTTTTATGAGACTGGGACGAACTCAAGGTGGCAAAATTGAATGACTTCACTGGTGAGAATTTATCCCGTTTCAGGAAATGTATAAGAAGGGGAATAACTAGAATATGTTGTTGTAGCCAGCCGGATCTAAGTCGGCGTAGATGAGCGGTTTAACACGAGTACAGTTTTTCTTCTGACAGTTCGAACGCTGTGATACTGACTAAATCACTTGAGAAGTAAAGGCGACCGTGGTGATACTGACCACATCGCTTTGGAAGTAAAGGCGACCGTCGTGAATCTGACCACATCGCTTTGGAAGTAATATTCTATACTTCTCATATACAAACACATATTGATTACTGCTCCACAGTCTGGGATGGATGCTCCAAATCAATAACAAGACGCCTATATTCACTCCAGAAAAGGGCAGTGCGTTTAATTAATGGTGAAAAGCTTACCGACAATTCTAACCTATATAAACGTCTCCGGTTACTGCCACTCCACAAGCGCCTGCTTTTTAATAAGACCAAACTAATTCACAAAATCATATTTCAAAATGCTCCAAGCTACCTTTGGCCATTGTTTAAATATAACGCTAGACATAGCGAACGACTAAATATACTTCATGTCCCTAAACCTAGGATAGACTTATATAAAACAAGCTTAGCATACTCTGCCGCTCAGTTGTGGAACAATCTTCCACAAGAAATCAAAGACACCACCAATCATGATACATACATTCGCAACCTGTTTGAACACTACCTTAGTACAGACTACATGCCCCCATAACAAACAACACAAAAAAGACAATAATGGTGACATATCTCAAACGACAACTAGCCAAAAAACATTCCCTTATGTATGGCACGTTACACCCTCCTTGGGTATTTATAATGCCCATGTTAAACACTGCCTCAGTGAGTCATTTGTTATTGATTATTTTTCATGCGTTTTAATGTTCTTTTGTTGTCAAAAGTTGCTTCATAAGTGATGTTGAATGAAAGAATGTATGAGAGGAAATAGAGAAGAAGGGCAGAATGTCAGACGGGCCTGCGTGCCCAATTCTTAACCCTTTGAAAATAAAGACTTATTATTATTATTATTATTATAGTAAAGGCGACCATCGTGATAATGACCTGATAACGTTGGAAGTAAAGGCGACCATCGTGATACTGATCAGATCACTTTGGAAGTAAAGGCGACCGTCGTGATACTGATCAGATCACTTTGGAAGTAAAGGCGACCGTCGTGATACTGATCAGATCACGTTGGAAGTAAAGGTAACAGTCGTGATACTGATCAGATCACGTTGGAAGTAAAGGTAACAGTCGTGATACTGATCAGATCACTTTGGAAGTAAAGGCGACTGTCATGATACTGACCAGATCCCTTTGGAAGTAAAGGCGACCGTCGTGATACTGATCAGATCACTTTGGAAGTAATGGCGACCATCATGATACTGACCACGTCACTTTGGAAGTAAAGGTAACCGTCGTGATACTGATCCAATCATGTGAGAAGTAAAAGCTGCCGTCGTGATACTGACTACGTCAGTCAAAGAGTGCAGACAGGTACATGGAAACATGGGTCTAGCACCATGTACGCAATGCTTCTAAGGCGTGTAGAATAGCCACATAGTTGACTAAGTTACCTTCATCAATGCTCAAACTTTAGCCAGACATTCGTGTATTGCTCAAAATGTTTTGACTGCGCCACCAGTCTAACGAATGAACCGCTAAACACATGCAAGAGGGCTTCCGTAGACAACATGGGGCGAAAATTTCCAGATGTGGGACTGTATTCGTCATGTGTCGTGCCGATAAGCTTGGGCGTTGGTGGACCATCTCAAACGATAGTCAGAATCTTGGATCAGGACTGTGTTCTTGTCGCGATTATACCATATGCCAAGCTACTTAGGTATTTATCTATCTATCTGCCTTCCCCTTGCTTTTATCTCATAAACTTGTTCGATTGTCACTACGTTTTCTAGTATATTTCTTCTATTAACGTGCCTAAAGATCTTGACTTCCTCTTATTTCTCTGTCCAGTTCATTATTTTTATTTGTTTCTTGAAAGATTACTCATGCGTTTTTCTTTTTTCTTTTTCTGTTCGCCATATCCACAGCTGTTCTGTAAATGAGGAGATGGTGATGTGCCAGTGTCAAGGTTCAGGCTGGCCCAGACCTCTCGTTATTGCTAATGTTGCTTGTATAGGATCGCCCACATTATCCAAGGGCTCACCCCATAAGTGTTACAGTCTTATGTATATAACACGCAATGTGAATCTGAAAAAGTGCAGACTACCTATGTAGCAACGTTGAGGATAAAATGTGCATACTTCCCAAGTACAAATGTCATGCACATCATATTTGTAGGTACTTTTGGTGTAAGTTTTGAAATATTGCATCTGGCAAAGTATATTCTGTGAATTTCCAATTGCCGTGGCATATATAAAACTTTTGTTTTTGGTTTTCATCTTCCAGGGAAGAATCCAGAAAAATTTATTTTGGCATCCTGCTGGAAGCAATCGCGAGTTTGTGGAAGCATATGCTTTACATCCTTTTTGAATAACTCACAGGTTTGTGGAAACAAATGCTTACACATCCAGTTTGAAAAACTAACAGGTGTGTAGAAACATAAGTTTCACATCTCTTTTGAATAACTCATAGGTTTGTGGGGGAAAATGCTTATATATCCCGTTTAAAGAACTCATAGGTGTGTGGAAACATATGCTTGTACATCCCGTTTAAAGAACTCACAGGTGTATGGAAACATATGCTTATACATCCCGTTTGAAGAACTCACAGGTGTATGGAAACATATGCTTGTACATCCCGTTTGAAGAACTCACAGGTGTATGGAAACATATGCTTGTACATCCCGTTTAAAGAACTCACAGGTGTATGGAAACATATGCTTATATATCCCGTTTGAAGAACTCACAGGTGTATGGAAACATATGCTTGTACATCCCGTTTGAAGAACTCACAGGTGTATGGAAACATATGCTTGTACATCCCGTTTAAAGAACTCAAAGGTGTATGGAAACATATGCTTATATATCCCGTTTGAAGAACTCACAGGTGTATGGAAACATATGCTTGTACATCCCGTTTAAAGAACTCACAGGTGTATGGAAACATATGCTTGTACATCCCGTTTAAAGAACTCACAGGTGTATGGAAACATATGCTTGTACATCCCGTTTGAAGAACTCACAGGTGTATGGAAACATATGCTTGTATATCCCGTTTGAAGAACTCACAGGTGTATGGAAACATATGCTTGTATATCCCGTTTGAAGAACTCACAGGTGTATGGAAACATACACTTGCACATCCTGTTTGAAGAGCTCATGAGTATGTGTAAACATACACTTGCACATCCTGTTTGAAGAGCTCATGAGTATGTGTAAACATACACTTGCACATCCTGTTTGAAGAGCTCATGAGTATGTGTAAACATACACTTGCACATCCTGTTTGAAGAGCTCATGAGTATGTATAAACATATATTTACACATCCTATTTGAAGAGCTCATGAGTATGTGTAAACATATATTTACACATCTTGTTTGAAGAGCTCATGAGTATGTGTAAACATACACTTGCACATCCCGTTTGGAGCGCTCACAGATATATGGAAACAGACGCTACAACTTTAGTCGAAACAAAAATGTTAACTTCCAGCTTGATTAATGATTAGTGAGGAAAATCGCCATCCCTCTCCGGGCGGGTCTTTGCGCACTCGGGACAGGTCCAAGCGTACTCCGATCTCCTCCTCAACATCTCTGCAGATTCCCAAGTGTCCTAAAAGTCATTTGTTCGTTCTGTGTCACCTATGGCGCTGATATCTGGCACATTAATTGCGCTTCTCACCTCGATCATCGACATGTTCGCCAACCGATTGAATCGCTTGTTGCCTTTCACACCTGAGTGCCCTGATAATATAGATTAAAATTAGCTTGACTAATTGTGATGTGCTCAGTGTATCGAGCCGCTGGTGTCGTATGAGGCCAGTCTAGACCTCGGGCATGTTCATAGAGTCGACAAGTAAGCATGCGTGTGAATACTTTTGAGTGCCGAGCCAGTTCATGGCATTGGTTACAGCCATGTTTCCATTGTAAGGCTGCTTGTTGTCATAGAAAAAGCACCGCATGCTTCCTTGACAGTTTTGCAGCTGGATTCATCATCATCATGCAGCAGATTTTAGCAGTGTCGCTCTCATCACGGCCAGCCTGAAGGTCTCCTCATCTCTTCCTATGTCTCCGGCGTCATGCACTCCCATGCCCAAGGTGTCTGCAATATCCTGTGGCAGTCTTCGTGTTGGTAGACTCCTGCCTTCCCTTTCAGCAACGATCTCATACCATCTCACCTCATCTTGTTCCTCGTGTACCTTGCAGTGAAATATAAACAGCGGGTGAGTGCCCGTTTATGGGCTTTATGTGTCGAGATTTCCATGGACTCTGCTATTCCCCCTGTCCATCGTTGCGTGGTTGACCTCTTCTTCTGCTTCCATTTGGTCTGTACATCATTGTTTATTGTGGTATACTGTTAGTTGTAACCTAGTTACATAGCAAAGTCATTTGACTTGCTGCCTTCTAATAAAATCTAGCGCTGCTATAACCCCCACTTTATTCCCGATTTCTCCATTTCTGATTTTCTCTCTTCTTGATACATTGAGTATTCTTATCAGGAATTTCATTTCTATTCTTGTGATTTTTCTTTTCTCTTTTTCTGTCATTGTCTAGGTTTGGTATTGGTAGAATTGAGTTTGTAGAAAGACTGTATTGTAGAGGGCTTTCTTAGTAACTATAAATACGTGTTTGTTCTATATTTCTTAGTGTTTCTACGAGCAGTATGAAAATCCTCTGCCGGCTTGCTAGGCCCTGCGCAGGTTTAGGAAAATATCTGACAAGGGGAGTCCGTCTCCCCTGGCCAGACAGAGCCCCGTTGGTCCATGACCTCGCGGTCATGGTTTCCCGGTCTACACCACGGGGAGGCGTGGTTGACTTATATGTAGTCTGCGGGTCGTCGGCAGGCTACTAATGTTCCCTGTTCACCCTTCCTGAGAGAGACTAGCCTATCCTAACCCTGCTGGCTGCAGGGCCAGGCGCTATCCACACCTTGTAGACCTCCAAGAACGATGCTTGCCAAACATTTTTATTTTTATTTTTTTTCAAACCACTGTTTATTATGGCAAAGTATTTTGGTTTCCGAGACACGATACCGTTATGAGCAAGTTGTCTTCGATGTTCAGATCTTGTGGAATTTCAGTATTTTTCTTCATCTTCGTCCATGATCTTCAGGAACCGTAGTTCTAGATTTCAAAGCATGCACCCTCTCCTTAGCGGAAAGTGCAGATATTCCCATGACAGTTATTATCCACCAGAATTCACATACACAAGTCCACACGGTAATTATCAAGTTAGTCAGTTTAAAATGACCGTGGTAGACAATTTAAATGTGTGTGTGTGTATGCGTGCGTGCGTGTGTGTGTGTGTGTGTGCGTGCGTGTATGCGTGCGTGCGTGTGTATGCGTGCGTGTATGCGTGCGTGTGTGCGTGCGTGCGTGTGTGTGTGTGTATGCGTGCGTGCGTGTGTGTGTGTGTGCGTGCGTGCGTGTATGCGTGCGTGCGTGTGTGTGTGCGTGTATGCGTGCGTGCGTGTGTGTGTGTGTGCGTGCGTGCGTGTGTGTGTGTGTGAGTGTGTGTGTCAGCTTAAAGGATTTATTTCATTGTTTCAGTTTATGTTGTGGGAATTCTACAGTATGGACCTCACGAAATGCGGCGAAAAATGCCAGACACAAAACTGTGCAACCAATGTCATTTTTTACACACTTTGATTTGCGGATCGCTAAGGATCACTTCTACTGGATAAAGATAATCTCCATAAGTGCTCCAATGTATCCCCGTAGAACACACAAGGAGAATCTCAGCGCAGTGAACGAACTCCATTGTGTCGATGAGACTCCAATATTTCTATACCAGCATCGTTCATGCCATTTATATTTTTCCGTGGATAGGTTTTCTACAGTTAAAATTTGCCTGGAAAGCAGCCTAATCGTCCTATTCTGGTCAGTTTCCTGCTACAGGGGGATGTTCAGTCAATGCAAACGTACACGCTGGTCCTCCGGGTGTTTCGCCCTTGTCTGAGACGTCTAGACGAATGCTATACTGGGCTAGAAGGTGTATTGTATTTTTTTTTTGTTGTTTTGTTTGTTTGTTTGTTTGTTTGTTTTTGATTTATAAAACTCCTCCAGTCTAAATCATGAACCTAATCAGATTCGCTTCAAAAAGAGACCGGAGTGATAATCTATTAGCCAGGCCGCCCATTACCCTGAGTGAAAGTACGTTAAGTGTGTGTTTTGCTTTCATTTATACATCTTCATGATCGTATCCTAGCTTATTTACTTAATGTAAAGCAAGCAAACAAACTAAGTGACGTTTCAGAAATTCAAAACAATGTATTCCCATAGTGAATGTAAACAGAAGCCATAAACAATATATCGTACATTTCTTGCCTTGCAAATTTCGCTGCTTTTCGTCAGGTCCATGCTGACAGACAGAAAAGCAAATGAGCAAGTCCTACAAGAAACAAATGGAAACCGTAAACTGATTAGAGAAATAAGAAAATTAGACGTAGTCAAAAATTGTTGGGCACGTTATGAGAAGAAATAAACTAGATAATTTGGTGACATTTGGCAAAACTGAGGTGGAAAGAACAAGTGGAAGGCAGAGAAGTAAATGTCTTGATGGCTTGGCCAAGTGGCATGGTCGAGAAAAGAACACGGAGCTGATCCACGACGCATGTGATCGTGTGAGATGATACATGACCGCCAACGGGACGCAGAGGTGTTTCCAAGGCACCAGGGCCGGGTTATATACTGGCCAAGACCTATTGACGCGTCCTCGTCGAGCGTCCTGGGCAACAGGTCCCTTCGGGGTCCTGGCTAAGGTCAGTAGGATCGCCGATTCCTCCGAAGTCGGAGAGTGTCTGCCTGTACGGCGAGGAACCACCAGTCTGCACACCAATAAGCCAGACATGGGACAACGTATACTCACGCAAACCTCAGGTCCTGTATGACATCACACTGATGTTGGACAACAGGATGCCTTCACCCGACATACAGGACTTCGCGTTGGAGCTCAAGCCAACGAACACAAGCAAGCAAGCAAGCAATGACCGCCAACGCCTATCTGCATGGCAGATAGTGATGATATTTCTCTGCATCTCGACATGTGCCTACTGCAGAGTCATATATCATTTAAAGTTAATAAACTAATAATGGAAGTCGTTCACCACACACATGCTTGTTAGCAATCGTAGAGTTATTATGGAGAAGGCATTTCGTATACCGTACTCGAGGAACAATAATTGATTGCTTAAACACACAAGTATATAAGCATATATAGAATTATAGAAGCATTAACCGCTAGGCGATTCCAGCCGTTGTTATGAAAACAGAAAAACTTCCTTTTTAATCTTAGATTTCCGATACTCTACATTCGAACAATATCAGTGACTATTAATTAGTATTTCGGCCAAAGTATTTGTCGTGTCCTCCTTTAAAGTGTCGTCCCTGGAGTGAGGAGAGTCAACACCCACATTATATTTTTTCCCTTTCAATATCCTGGAGAATCCACCAGCTTCCGTCCAACACACTCCATCAGCCAATGGACACCTTTTCCTATCACTCTCTCACTGTCGTACTATGCCCCCTCTCATACCTTCCCAACGCAACATACTCAACAACTCTTGCTTCTAAAAATTAATAAAGATTAATTTATTAAAAGAAAAGTGTAACGTATATGAGACGTGTATGCGAAGAAAATGTGTGTCGTGTATTATAACAGAAATGTATGTGTCAGCCCTCAAAGTTCAGGATCATAGTGTACACATCATGGCAAGGATTACACGACATCACACGAGTCAGTACACAAGACCTCACCGAAGTCGTATCCTTCTCTCCAGACATGTCCTCTTCCAGGAACTTTGATGACCATGAGATCTGAATCCCATGTAAATATAGTCCTTGAAAAAAAAAACTATTATTGTTCCTAAAACAATGGTTCCTAATAGTTTTAGAGAAACCACGATCTCATAATTCTGCACAGTGAAAAATCATGGAACGCTGTCTCATGAACATGACGGTTTCTTCTAGCGAAATGTTCTATATTCTCACTCTTAAACAGTCATAGTCTAGACAAAAATGGCTTGCTTTATTTACTAGATATTGTCTGACAGTTCTGATTTCCTTGGTACATGGAACAACTACACTTCAATGTTTGGTTTCATCTAATGTGAACATCAGTTCCTACTGATCTAGTTCCACGTGGGCTGAACATCCATCACTTCAGGTGTGTTAACGATTGGTATTCACTCATGTAGGATACATATACCATTAAGCTCCACCGAGCAATGTTTATTAACTTCTTCCGTGTGAAAGTTGCTGGCCCATCTCTCTACATCATACTTTATCCGGGATCGGATTTTTAGTTGTTCCGGGTTCTTCATTCCAACCAGAGGAACCTGTAACATAAATCATATAACCGGTGATAGTCTCCCCGTCACTGATCTCTATTAGATGATCGTGGGCCATCGGCCTCGCTCAGAAAATATAATGAACCTACTCTGTCATGGACAGATGACTGAACACATATGTTATCATCAGGCCAAGACAAGAAAAAAAAATCAGCAAACAGAATGCGGAACCCCGCCCACCAGGGAGCACCCACTGCAATATCCCAATTATCCCTCATTACTCAATCCTCAATTAGTAAAGCTTATCAACACTTCACTAATCTATTTTCAACTAACAGAGCCAAGTATCACTTCCCTACTCTAGTTAGTTTTCCACTAACAGTGCTAATAATCACACTTTAGTTTAACAAATTTACAGCCTATATTAATGTAGTCGATGGTAAAAGAGAAAGGGAGACAATCATAAAGACTGATGCTTCCTTCACTACGGTGCTAAGAGGTAAAGAGTAGTTCTGACTTCGTTACGGCCAAAGAAGAAAAATAGTGAAAAGAGAGAGAACCTCACACCGTCTCAACCGACAAAAAAAGAGGATAGTAATTAGATAAGATATACGAGATCTCAGGCAGGGGCCTCAACTCTGGACTGACTGTCACTTCCCTACTCTAGTTAGTTTTCCACTAACAGTGCTAATCATCACACTTTAGTTTAACAAACCTACAGCCTATATTAATTAGAACTAATTATAATCGGTTCTACCTTATGCAAAACCGCCTCATTCCCGGGATGGCTACTACACTTTGCCATAACGACACATGATAGTAAATATTACATTAATCTAACACTGTAGAGCTCTCCCACAAACACGTCCATCATAATCCACGGTTTTGGTCAACTCTGTTTCTCCCAATCATGGTTTTTGGCCAAACCTCTAAAATTGGTCACGTGACATGGTTGTTGTCCTGCAGGTGTTATTTGGGCATATCATCCATTGTCAAGAATCGATTTTCCCTTGCCTAGTCACTGTCAAAGTTGTCATCACTTGTTTTGACTCCCCCAACAAACTAACGAGTTACTGTATGATCACAACAACAGTTTTCCCCAACAAGTTGGCAATCTTCTTGATGTTCCGGAAACTATAAATTGACAGATGTACTGTTATCTTCCGAGCTGAGTACTTCCGCTTCCAATCCGAGCTGTTTATAATCTGTCAAAGCGATGTATGATTCAGCTCATTCCCTTCCCCTGTTGTCGACCCAATGTAACCCCGTGCAGCTGCAACTATTTACCGTCCTGGGGTTTAACATCCGATTTGTTTATTCAGTTAGTTAAAATAGTTGTCGCTGGCAGATAGTCCGTTTTATCAGAAAGCCTCTATATTAATCATTGGTTAAACGCACGGTTTTATTTTGTGACAGTATTATTCGTTTATAAACTTCATATAATACATAGCTCTGTAGTATAACCTAACCAGGGCAGATAACTATTCCAGTCAAGAAATCGTGCAATATATTTTTTATGGCTTCACCTGTTAAACTAAGTGACATCAAATAAACAGAAGATCCCATACCTGCGTGTTGTCGCACATTGTTAATTACGCGTGGTTGCCAACGGTTACGAGTAATGTAAACTGTATCTAAGCAGCAGGAGAAGTTCTGTGACTGGATAGATTTTCCGAGCATGCGCTCTTGCTCGATGTACTTTGTGTTGGAGACAGCACAGCGTGGCAGTGGCGACAGCGTGATTTGGTTCAAGTACCAACGCTATCGCACTTGAAACTATCCTATAGTAATGCACTATAAACAGTGCGTTGGAAATAACGTTTGACATTTTGAAATTGTTTGCCAGGGCAGTGGCTTAGATCAGGCGATCTGCTACTCGTAGGTTAGATGATACACTACACACAGATCAGATGATACACTACACACAGATCAGATGACACACTACTCATAGATCAGATGATACACTACACATAGATCAGATGACACACTACTCATAGATCAGACGATTATTGAGAGAGAGAGAGAGAGAGAGAGAGAGAGAGAGAGAGAGAGAGAGAGAGAGAGGGGGGGGGGGTTGTTCTCTGTGGCTAAGTGGTTAAGCCGTCCGCCTCGAGTTCTGAAGATCGTGGGTTGATTCCCCGGACAGCGTCGTTCAAACCGCGAGTGCAACTTTCAGGAGACTCCTGGGGTCACGCTGGAGTACGGAGTTAGGGCTTTGTGGTGTGCTCAAGGCCTGCGGAAAGAGAACTCGCCAGATGGGATAAAACCCATTCCAGTTAAGTCGACGCTCTCGCCCCTAGTACTTTTATATAAGGTAATCCACTACTCACAGATCAGGTGCAAAGTATAACGTCAACAGGTTCCACTGATTCAGACCTGGCACATTGGAGATATCCGAGGACGCCAGGCTCCCATGTTACTCCGACACCCCAGTAAGCAGCAACATGGGAATTTAACACTTTAAGGCAACGAGGTCCTCAATGTAACAAGGTGAATCCAATTCAGTTTTTAAAAAAATTACTTCAATAAAACGCTCGCGTGTGCTTTACTTTCAAGAAAGCAACATATACATCGTGTATAAGTCAGACGCAGACTGGCCGTAGCAAAGTAGAGGTTAAAAAGTGTAAGAACCCGTGAAACACAACCAGCAAACAAGTTAAACTCATATATTTTTTAGAACAAACTGCTTTCTCATGGTAACATATGGAAGTAAGTCATGGATCATTTCGTAGTCACTATAGAAAACAATCGAGGGCTCTTGAACTTAATTGTTGCAGAAGAGCTCTTAGAATCTCGCAGAGTAAGAAGACGAGAAACATACTGATATTCTATAAGATCTCAAAATAGAAGAAGACTCATTACTAAAATGCATGATGGCTCTAAAACTGAAATATTTTGCCCCAGTAAACGTCACAGTGGTTTGGAGAGAACAGTGTCAGAAGACATAACTTTTGGCAGAGGAAGCAGAGGTAGACCAGAGCGTAGATGGACACAGGCCATTACAGAAACCTTGGTCAGGAGGGTGTATGACGTAGAATAATTGACAACGGATCGGGATATGTTTCGACGGACCATTACGAGAGCGACTTTCTGTATACAGTGTTGCATGTTCTAATAAACAGCCACATTTATTGAGCATGATCGGGAAAATCGTGACAAGTATAATAAAAGACCATGCGTGCCAATGACCGATTGCTGGCTCGATGTCTCAGATTCATTGACAGATTTAACAGGAACATCAACATACGATGAATAATGCACATACTGACGTCCTTGGTACTCTTCGTTTATTGTAGACAAATATAACAGCAGACATAAATCACATGGTCCCGTATATGTGGGAGGGCGTGTGCTGAATCTTAGAAAAATACATATTCATTTCTGCTGGATAAAGTTCATTAATTTGAAGAGTATACTCAATCGTTTCAATAGAGCAAACATTCAGTTCATACAACGATGTCTGACAATGAACTAAGGTCACACTTACAGCCTGATCTTGGCGTCTGGTGTGCAGTAGTATCGCTGGGCTGCCATTAATTCGGTGAAATGCAACAAACCTGCGTGTTGGACATACGCTTAGCTGTACTAGCTAGATGAAACATCTCCGATTCTTGATGGAGAATCAATACACAAATTACTTTGACAATCTTTCACGGCTTCAAAACATTTTGACGTCTTGCCTCTGTCAAAACCCTGACCTAACAGACTAGACCAGCCAGCGGTTTCATTCTCGTGATCTCAGCTGTTTTGATCATGTGATACATTCTTTCTGAGTAGTTTCCCTTCTCTCTCGTGAATCATCATCACTATTCGTTAAAGGTCTCGGTTCCCTCGTTTTTCTAGTGTTTGTCAGTTAACTGTCATTAACTTACATTACACTCGTTTTCTCTTCACTGCTCCTGTACTGTACATATTCTAATAATACGCAGGACTTGTACTGTAGACCCTGCATTGCTACATGACAAAGAGTTGCTTGGTACATCCGGAGAATGGTTGATCACAGATAGTGGCTGAGTGAGACACAAAGAGGCCAGGCCAAGGCGAGCTGGGTGAGACACAAAGAGCTAAGAACTGTGTGCGCTAGCAAAGTTGATAGCAAACTGTGCTTGTAATGCCATGAGCACGGTCGGTCACGAGTTCTAGCCCGGTCTCGTCGCTTGTTAAAGTGAGGAAAAGCTTGACCATCTATTTCTCCTTACCCTCAGGCCTACAACATTTTCTGTAGCTATGATAAGAGACTGCTTCGGGACCCACCAAAACAAAATAAAACATGTACTGATTGAAACTTAGAGAGTTGAAAAAGAAGACCACAGACACGCTAACAACGAAATACGTTTGAAGCTATAGTAGCATGTGACTCGATTGCATTAGTTAGTTAGTTAGTTAGTTAGTTGACAGATCATCCTCATTGCACACCGAACCCCATTCAGTCCATAAGTGCTAGGATCCCCTCCTCAGTAAATCTCGCAGCATTTAGCGGCTAACGACACCAGTTCTGTTTTGGTTTATTAATCGTCTTTGGCTTCCCGCGTAGTGTTCTTGTTTGGCCACACCTCTTTTAATTTTCTGTTCTCGCATCCTGACTATGGTTGTAGATTCACAGTCTTGCGAACGACTTACTTCTTGTGAAGTATTCAGAATGTTAGCCTGGTCCATGGCTAGTCCGCCTGCCACAGTAGCTTTACCTGCAAGCTTGTCAGCCCTCTCATTTCCTTGTACACCCGCATGCTCCGGCACGAAAATGAAACTAATCTTTGCCAGCCGAGTTTGCTCCAGAGACAGCAATCCTCCTCTTCGGATCCACCCCATCTCTATCTTCTTGAGCATGCTCACTGAGTCACTAAGGAAACATGCCCTAGTAAATGTTTGTGTTTCGAGCCATGTTATTGTTTTACTTACTGCCATGACTTCCATACTCAGGCTACTTGTGGTCAAAGCAAAAGCACCAGAATCTCTCTTCACAGTTCTCCTTCCGGCTTGAGCCATAAGGCCCATGGACTTCTCACTTGTCGAACGACCACCTGTGTAAATGACAACATCACCCTCTAAAGAATTCTCGAAGATCAACACCTGTACTTCCGCCTACACAGCAGCCGGATTTTCTTGTCTGCATTTATTGTCTAGTTGGATGCAAACTGAAAAGGACGTACAGAAATCTGTTGGCACTTGTGCCCACTCATCACCAGGTTCTAAGTCCTAACGTTAACACACCTGTTGAAGAATGTCTTCGGCCTGACCCATCCATGACTTTCCTCTTTTTAATCTGCCCTTTAGCTTCTTAATTTCACTATGCAGTGGTTGTGTGTTAGCCTTGACTCTGAGATAGGCACTTGCTCTACAAATTTGTATTCTGTCCCCGAAAGTTGGAAAATCAATAAGGAAGCGCGTCGCACTACATGCTGCATTTCTTGCACATCCAAGAATAATACGCATAGCTTCGTTCTGTATCCTTTCCATCCTTTCCATCTGCTTACGGGTAAGAGCCAGGATCGCAATCGCATACTCAAAAAACAGAAATGACCAGATCCTCGTAAAGAAGACATAGATGGCGCTGCTCACAGCTTTCCGCCGCCATCACCCGCATCGCATCCAAGCCCCGCTTGGCCTTTGTTATCACCTGGTCTATGTTAGTTAGTTAGTTAGTTAGTTAGTCGCAGTTCCAACTTCACAGCAACGGGTCGTCCCCATTATGCTCGGTTCCTGTGCCAGTGAATATCACACAAAACGCTCCCCACTGCCCAATGTGAAAAGTGGAAAAGACATGAGTCTCGACAAACAACAGCCCGCACAGATACACTGTGCATAATGCCGCCACCAGAATGTCATCACACCAGTCCCCCACGAAACACTCTGTTCATCTCTGATGGAATCGGCAGTCAATTTCCTATCTGAATGTTTCCTAGATGTTCACCCACTCAGTCCACGAAAATACAGTTCATCGCTGATGGCAGTGGCAGTCAACCAGAAGCCCAGCAGCCACGCATTTCTGCATAAGGCAAAAACCGGTCATCTCTCGGACATAGCCACCTGCCATCACTCCGAACATGCAGTCACGTTCCAAAAAGCATCAGGCAGATTCAAAAGCATTTCACACGAAACTCACAGCTCACAGTGTCGCGCCACGCACTCACTCAGTAGCAGGGCGACGGAACCATCAAGCCTCCTTAGTCGCTTCTTACGACATGCATGGTAGGCTACAGTGTTGCTATTCTTTGCTTCCCTTATGGGCCCCGGCAACACACGGGAGACACCTGGTCTATGTGCTCATTATAAGCAAGGCTTCGACCAAAACGTATCCCCAGATAATTCATTGTCTGTATTCTTTCCACAGTCTATGAACACAGATTTACAGTTGGTGTTGGAGTGTTGACAATATGGTAATTCAAAGAGAACCATGTCACAGCTGCCTTCGTTGGGTTGACCATTGCCCTAGATTCCACACACCAAGTGCTTATGCGATTTATTTCTGTTTGTAGTACCACAGCAACGCGATCTCTACCCTTACCCTGACGATAGACTAACACATCGTTAGCATATGGCAATGTCCTCCCCGTTCCAGTGACCTGCTCGCTGATAATTCTCACAGTGCCACATTTAAAACTACTTCGCGTGGAAGAGGGCTGCGGCAATCCAACTAAGGAGGAATGGACTTATCTTGAGTTCAAGAAGCTGAAGCATTTAAACATAAAACGGAACTCTGTTGTTACGCCTCCTCTAGATCAGTGGTTCCTGTTTTGGCCCGTGCTCTCCTTCACCATATTTTCAGAACGTCATCCCCCCCCCCCCCTTTTCGTACTTCATACCATAATAATTTGGCCCGTGCCCCCCCCCCCCTTTTTTTTCACCAAAATTTCAGAACGTCATTTCCCCCTTTCGTATTTCCTACCTAAAAATCCCGCCTCGCCCCTACACAGTATACGTAATAATGGAAGCTAAATTTAATTTCACATACTAAAACAAGTATAGAGGTCCACATAAAACATGATTTGTGGGTCTACTTACTTTATAAATTGAATTTTAGAAGGGTGAGACTTACATAACCGTACAGTATGAAGTGAAAAACAGTATCAAGTAATCGGTTCTTGTATTAACGCGATCTTGAAATAATCTTAATCCCCCCCCCCCCCCTAGAAACCCTAAAATTCCCCCCTTGGGTGGGGGGGGGGAATTCCCCACCGGTTGAGCTCTAGATCAATCACCGCAACACATGTTTCAATGCCTGAGTGGAAACCTTCATAACCATCATGGGCAAAAATTGCTGCGTTGGTCCAGGTTTCTCTGTTTGGACGGCACCCTCCAAGCTGTAAGAGGGAAACAATCTAGCTGGCTTGATATTTTTTCTGGCAATTAACTTCTCCAGCTGCTTGCCTATTGTATTTTGCATGGTTATTACCCGATATCCCTGAATTTTTGTGTGGTCTTAGCCAGGCTTTGGCAAGGGAATCAGACAGCTGTATAAACACTCCTCCTTGATACCAGAACTCCCTATGCTGTTGTTGTACATATCTACTAGTTCCTCTAGCTCGTTGTCGGTACACGTACTGATGTCGTCATACTTTAAACCATTTGGCCCCGGTGCGCCGTTTCTTATTCGTCGAAGCACAGCCCTGATCTCTTTCGCTGTCACTGTGTCTTCAACTGCAATGTTCTGGGCCTTACACCTTTCTGAGGTAACCGCCTTGGCAAAATTTTGGCCGCTCATGTCTGTCTTGTTGCTCTGTTCTAGATAGCGTTCGAAAAGGGCTTTGCCCTTATTCTCGTCAGACCTCTGCCAGATAAAGTCAGCACGTAGGAAGTCAGGAACACTCTTGTTCTTGACTACCCATTCATACATTTATGTAGTCGCCAGAATAATTTCAGTGACTTGCCTGTGCTTATTCTTCGACATAACTCTGCCCACTTTTCACAACTTTAACCATTTTGTGTGTGTTTTTGTCTTTTTTTTGTTTTGTTTTGAAATAGCTAACCTTTGTGTCCATCTCTCTTTCCAAGTGCACAATAAGACTAGGATGGGCAACTGTTACTTACAGCACCTCGCTTATACACCCAGACCTTCTCCACCTCACAATTCCACCCAGTTGGTTTCACCCAGCTTTTATACCTGTCATAATTATTCCAGCATTTTTTGCGTCTTATTTTACTCACCACATCTTGCCCTGAACTGTCATACATGAAGGTCTTGACCATTGACTTGTACTCCCTGGTTCTGTCGTTCTCCACCAATATGTTGCATGGGTGGTGGTGGTTACCATGTTGCCATAGGACACCCTATCTACACACTGTAGTGAGTGAATTATAAATCAGCGACAGGCCAGTAATACTGTCCTCGTCACCTGGACGACTTGCTGTCCTGGTGACACAGCCACTCTTGATAAAAGCAAGGTCACTGGTTTCAAGTGCCACCTAGAACTCCTCCCCCTGTGTGTTGGAAGAAATGTTACCCCATGATTTGCCTTTGGCGTTGAAATCGCCACAGAAAATGACATACCTCTCGTGGCATATGCCACATGTCACTAAAACACTGCCACCTCTGGGAATCCACACTCGCGTTACAGGCATAAACATTACCCAACACAAATGGTAGACCGGATTGAACTCTAACAGCCTGTATTTGTATCTCGTCACTGTCCCACCTGGGCGTGTTCAGCTCAGAAGCCACTATGCTGTCTCGAATCAGAATTGCATGATCATCAACGCCACACAGGTTGAAGTGATGCCGACTGTAAGTTAACAATCCCGCCATGATTTCTTCGCTCATGTGACAATTCAACACACTAACCACAAGACAATACAATAAAAAGCATTACTACAATGCTTTATTAATACTGTTTTGTATCTAAGTCTCTGTGATAAGCAATACAATCTGGCTTCAGAGGTAGCAGGCCAAACTTGCTTGGGTCTTTCAAGTTGTTTGAGTTGAATCACACCAGTTGGAGCTGTCGTTGATCTTGTTAATGCATTCACAAACACTGTCCGTGCTTGAGCAGACAATTTGTGACAGTGAAGGCGGTATAATAGTATAGCCATTCTTTAGCAAGCCAAGACCACGCTTTCTATCATTTCCATCATAGCTATTGGAGTTTTCATTCCGGACAATATACTTCTTTTGGGTTCTCACATCACCAATCGAAGACAGTGAACCAGTGTTGAAGAACTGCACTGGAGAGGCAATTTCTTTGTTTTTGCTGACTGCTTTAAAAATAGCATGGCTTTCTTGGCTAGAGCTGACTTTCTCTTCAGTGGTGTCACAGGGCTGGGGCAACACGTGAAATTCCGCTACGACAGTCTGTGACTCGGATGGGCCCAGATGATCCGTGTCGTACGATGCAACCGATGCATTTGAGAAACTAATCGAACGATTAAGTCCAACACTATAATTTTCATGAATGCAATGAGTAGAGCTGCTTCTGTAATCACTAAACTTTGATAAAAGAGGCACATACAACGGTAGTGTCAGATCCACATGACTTTCTTTAACTTTGACGTCCTTTTGCTTTTTGCGAAATGTTTTAGTGAGCACGCGTGTTAGTTTGTGAGAAGAATTGTTGACATTGCTTTCTGTGCAGGAAATACTGAACTCTAAAGGCAGAGACGGTGTTTCCTGCTCGCTTGAAGGTTTACTGTCCACATTGTCAGGCAAGTTCGAGTTCAGGAGGTATAAATAGCGTATGACACTTTTGGCTTCTGGACTCTCTCTCCAGCCATGAAGACGACGAGCCACATCCTGTGGAAACTCAATCTGATGAAACAACGCAAGCAGTAGCTGCTCCAGATTTTCTAGTCTCCAACTGTTGGTCGCAAATGACGCCAGCCTTAATGGCGTAGGTATAGTGACTCCTACATCTTGTTTATTTGGGAAAATTAAAGCCAGTAGATCTTCTATAATTTCTTTCTCGGACATTTGAAAGCAGTCAAATGTCACTAAATGTGATGCTACATTTTTGCCAGTTAAAGAATTATCACGCAGCGTTAGCAATGCGTGATAACACACGGCGTCCTTACAAGATAGACTAGGTGTAGTTCTGTGTCCGAATTTCAAAATCTCCCCCAAGCGAGGAGATAAGTAAATTATGATACCACAGTGTTTCGATTCTTTAGCACGCTTAGTACTTGACCAACTGATATCTGAGAATGTGTGGTGCTTATGAAGATGGTTCACAGCGTTGGTGTATCTGTGCAAGAGTCCGATATGGTTCTCTACAGCTTGCCCAAAATTGTCGTTATCGTAACAGTAGATTGCCGTGACTGGGGAGAGAAAAGGAATGTGTCACCTTAAGTTGTAACAACTGATAGCAGTGACTGGGGAGAGAAAACAATTTATGATATGTTAAACTGTAACTGTAGATAGCAGTGACTGGAAAGAGAAAACCAATGTATGCTATGTTAAACTGTAACAGTAGATAACAATAACTGGAGACAGATAACCAATATGCTGAATGTTACCAGCATCACATCGACCCTGTTAACCTCTCATAGCATTTTCTCGAACCCATTTAATGGGGCTGGGTCTTTTTCAAAGCCACGTGACTCCAAGAAACTCCATCCTCTAGAGATATTTGAATCCGTGAAAGCTGGACAAGAGGCCACCTGACCATATGAACTTACGACGGCATCACATCTCCACGAGGATATTGCAAGTAAATGAAAATAAATCTGTAATAAATCGGTGATTATGATTAGATTCATGAATAAATACTTAGGCAGCCAAAGTAAAGATTATAAAAAAAAGTAAAGAATACGTTTACATCCCTTGAGGTGTATCTAGTAAATGATGTTCGCCCCAGAACGGATGTGGTCAAAATCACACCGACCATCTTTACTCCCAAGATGTTTTCTGGTACTCATTTTCGACTAGGTCACCTGGAAGCTTGGGTCAATTTAGAATATGGATATGTATAGTTTAGTTTAGTCCACGGATCAACGTTACGGCACACGGGTGTAACCCGTAAGTGCTCCGTTCTACTCCTAACTCAAGCCTGAGTCCGGAGAAACTCAGCTCAGTGCACGAACTCCGTAGCACCGGCGAGGGTCCTGAAATACTTTTGGGTAGATATTTAACTCGAAATTTTGCAAGGGCAGCGAAGTTAGGCTACTCTTTTTCGATTTCCAACTGCCAATGGATTTTTTAGGTGCGCAACGATACACACGGCAGTAGTAATGAATATTGGGAATGAGTCGCAAATGGAGGTATGAGGTATGGAGGTATGTAGGTATGTAGAGGTATGATGAGGCATGCCTTATACCACACGCCAGCTCCTTCTTCGTTTTTTCCGAGATCGATATTTTTTGATTGTCTGTGGGTTAAAATGGTTGTAAATTATGCATGCCAGCTGTCATTTTTTTAAATGTCAGCTGTCGTTTTTACTCTGATCATCGTTATATGTTAACAATGCGAAATGAATTGAGACACGTGGCTAGTTGGTACCACAGACGCATTGCAGATGGTGCGATAGCCAATACAGTAGAGTGTAATGGGATATCACCAATGTGTAAAGAGGGTGCGTAGTTGGTCATAGGCGTGGGGGGGGGGGGGGGGGGTGTGGTGGGATATCACCAATGTGTAACTGGGGTGTCTAGTTGCTGCCAATGTGCTTGACAGGTTCGAATCCCACTGTGTATAGGGGGTAGTGTGGTTTTGGTCGAGTATATAACGGGGCTGGGTGGTGGCGTAGGCGTCGTTTGAGGTTCGAATCACGCTGCTGGTCGATAAAGGTGTCCACCCTAGACGGGGTCTTTTTTAATTGTCTGCTAAGGTGTGGCGAGGGATTAGAGGTAAGAAGTCGGAGGTTCTCCGTGTCGTCGTTGTAGGTGTCGGGTTCGAATCTCGGTGCATATTCGTTGTTAAAGATTACGGGTCGACAGTCTGTGGGGGGTGTCTATTTGGTCAGAGGGATTTCATCAGTGTATAACAGCGGTGTCCAGTTGCCGCCATTGCGCTTGACAGGTTCAAATCCTACTGTGTGGTGGAGTAGTGTGGCAATGGTCGAGTGTATAACGGGGCTAGGTGGATTAATCACGCGTCTGGTTGATAACTTTAGCCATTATAAGCCCTTACGGTTCGAATCCCGCTGTGTTGCTTTGCCTTCTCCTCAGAAACCTCAGTTCCACAACCAGCAGATTCAGCGTGACTGCTCAGTGTCTTCACATTCATACAAAAATACAGGTTCTATGTAGCAACGCAACAATCTTTTTCTCGTAACAATTGACATCATTTTATTGGTCATTATGTGTTTCATCTTGCAAAAGGCTACTTTTGCCATGGCGATTCTTGTTCTAATCTCTTCAAGGCATCTCCCATCAGTTTTTATTGCTGTTCCGAGATACTTGTACCTATTCACTTGTTTCAGAATATTCCCATTTACATATATATATAACATTGTGATATTTCATTCTTCCTAGTGACGATCATAATCCTTGTCGTTTTATAATTTAATTCTAACTCTAGTTGTTCACTGTGTACAACAACCGCCTCTACTAAATATTGCAGATGCTGCGCAGTGTCTGTTGATTACATAAATTATATGAAGGTAGTTGACAACTAAATTAGATGAAGTCATTTGATGACAGAAATTAAATGAAGACATTTTACTAGAAATATTTAATAAAGCTACGAAAACAAACGGAGATCTACAGGCCTGAGAAAAGCATATAAGTATGTTATTGTCAGTTCCTGTGAACATATTTAGCAGAATCATTCTAAATAGCATATGAATATTTAGCTTTAAGGTGAAATCAGTACGGCTGTATCGATCGGAAACACGAAGGACGACTAAAGCAATTACTTATAAACAACAAACATTCAATTAACCTGTGCCCATGTAGTTCACCCTTGTCGTTCATGTCTCCTTCGACGTTTAGTATAATGCCTGAAGTCAAATTTGCGGCTTCAAAATATGTTTTTATAGTATATGTATATCATCATCATCATCATCATCATCATCATCATCATCATCATCATCATCATCATCATCATCATCATCATCATCCACTTCTGCCGTCAAGCGCCGTGGAGAGGAATAATTTGCGTTCCAGCGCCCGGTGGGCGGCACTGGATAGTGTCATTCCGTGTGGTTGTACAATGTCTCTGATGTCGTCAATCCATTTTGTTCTTGGACGTCCTCGTGGTCTCGTCGCAGATGATCTTTTATGTAAGGCCAGTGACGGTAGTTGCTGATGTTGCATTCTAACGACATGGCCAAACCATTTGATCTTCTGTCTTTCAATAAATGTGGCACAAGGTGTTGATCCCACAGTCTGTCTGATAATAGCATTTCTTACTCGGTCTCGGATTGTTAAGTTGGCAGCTCTCCTCAGGCATCTCATTTCGCAGGTGTTGATTTTGCGAAGGTGTAATTTGGATAAAGTACAAGTTTGAGATTGGTAGCATAGGGTTGGTGTGAATATGCTATTTATTATCTGTCGTTTTGCAGGCATGGGTATGTTTGGATGTTTCAGTAAGGGTGATAGTTGATATGTAAGTGTACTAGCTTTTTGACATCTGATTTCAATTTCTCTGTCCAATCTTCCATCTTCTGTGATCATACTTCCAAGATATTTGAATTCTTTAACTTGTTTCAGAGTTGTGTTATTCATCTGTATACTTAGTGGGCCTGGCGATCTGCTAACTTGCATTACTTCGGTTTTGGCTGTGTTTATACTCATATTGTATCTGCTGCAGGTTGAACTCAGATTAGTAATATGATTTTGTAGTCTGCCCTCATCGCTGTAAAACAGGCACTGATCATCTGCAAATAGAAGATCATTTATTCCCTGTGGGTCAGTTGTTTCATCTGGAGTATATGTATATTTTAAGGTATATTCAAGGTGATTTCTAAAGACACATTTCCGCATGTCACACGTTACAAAATACTGATTTTGCTCAAACTTAAACATTAAGGGTGGAAAAAAGTATGTTGTAGATACGGTTTTTCATTTGTTTCTTGTGGGACTTGGTAATTTGTTGTTCTATCTGGTCATGATATGTATATTTTCACCACAACTCCACTGATGTTTTTCATTTTGTCTGCTCATTGCCCACGCTTCACAGTCATACAAAAGTACAAGTTCTATGAAAGACAGAGACATGTTGCGGTTATTATTAACCAAAATAAAAAAAATGAGAGGCCGGTTAATATATACCTTGATATATACATATACTATGAAAATATATTTTGAAGCCGCAAATTTGACTTCAGGCATTATACTAAATGTCGAAGGAGACTTGAACGACAAGGGTGAACTACATGGGCACCGCTTAATGAATGTTTATTGTTTATTAATAATTGCTTTAGTCGTTCTTCGTGTTTCCGATATTAAAGCTAAATATTCATATGCTATTCAGAATGATTCTGCTAAACGTGTTCACAGGAACTGACAATAACATACATATATGCTTTTCTCAGGCCGGTAAATCTCCGTTTTTTTTCGTAGCTTTATTAAATATTTCTAGTCAAATGTCTGCATTTAATTTCTGTCATCAAATGTCTTCATCTAATTTAGTTGTAAACTACCTTCATATAATTTATGTAATCAACAGACACTTCGCCGGATCTGCAATATTTAGTAGAGGCGGTTGTTGTACACAGTGAACAACTAGGATTAGAAATAAATTATAAAACGACAAGGATTATGATCGTCACTAGGAAGAACGAAATACCACGATGTAATATACATGTAAATGGGAATATTCTGAAACAAGTGAATAGATAAAAATATCTCGGAACAGCCATAACAACTGATGTGAGATGCCTTGAAGAGATTAGAACAAGAATTGCCATGGCAAAAGTAGCCTTTTGCAAGATGAAAAACATAATGACCAATAAAAAGATGTCAATTGTTACGAGAAAAAGATTGTTGCGTTGCTACATAGAACCTGTATTTTTGTATGAATGTGAAGACACTGAGCAGTCAACGCTGAATCTGCTGGTTGTGGAACTGAGGTTTCTGAGGAGAAGGCAAAGCGACACAGCGGGATTCGAACCGTAGGGGCTTATGATGGCTAAAGTTATCAACCAGACGCGTGATTAATCCACGTAGCCCCGTTATACACTCGACCATTGCCACACTACTCCACCACACAGTAGGATTTGAACCTGTCAAGCACATTGGCAGCAACTAGACACTCCAGTTACACATTGGTGATATCCCACCACCCCCCCCCCCCCCCATGACGAACCACGCACCCTCTTTACACATTGGTGATACCTCGTTAGACTCTACTGTATCGGTTATCGCACTATCTGCAATGCGTCTGTAGTACCAACTAACCACGTTTCTCAATTCATTTCGCATTGTTAACATATAACGATGATCTGATTAAAAACGACAGCTGACATTTAAAAAAAAAAAAAAAGAAATGACCGCTGGCATGCATAATTTACAACCATTTAAAAAAATATCGACTTAGGAAAAAAAAACAAAGAAGGAGCTGGCGTGTGGTATGAGGCATGCCTAATTATACCTCTACATGCCTCCATACCTCATACCTCCTTTTGCGACTCATTCCCAACATTCATTACTACTCAGGGCGTTGGATCACACTACCCAGAGACCAGGGGAAATTTCGGGACCTCCAGCGCTGGAGGCGGACACCATATCACGAGACCATTCAGCGCCCCCCCCCCCTCCATCCCCTTATGGATTAGAATACATAACTATCAGGCCGGCAGGCAAGCGCGCTGGATACTGCGCTACCACGTCGTCCTGTAGCCAATGAGTTGCATTATATAACACGTCGTTAAAACATACAACACACACAACATTGTAGTTACATGCAGGGGTTGTATTCAGCGTGGTAGCAGGCTTGAAAGGTGTGCTTCCAACGAAAGGCGATAGCCTGGAGCACCGCAGGACTCCCTTGTACACCAAACCCGCCAAGACTGCCGCCACAACGGTAGCCAGAACTAAGACAATGACTACTGGACTAACGTACACTCCCCCGTCTCTAGTCACCGGGGATTCCCTGGAGAAATCTGAGCAAAATGTGTTGGGTTAATACTGGTTGTCTTAATCAGAAAATAGTTAAGAACCATTTTACATGCTTTAAGACGCACTGGACATACGGTACACCAAACCCGCCAAGACTGCCGCCACAACGGTAGCCAGAACTAAGACAATGACGACTGGACTAACGTACACTCCCCCGTCTCTAGTCACCGGGGATTCCCTGGAGAAATCTGAGCAAAATGTGTTGGGTTAATACTGGTTGTCTTAATAAGAAAATAGTTAAGAACCATTTTACATGCTTTAAGACGCACTGGACATACGGTGCTACACCCATATTTGTATAGACTAGTTGTCTTACATCGGGTGTTGTGGTCAGTATCACACCGGCCAATTTACTTCGCAGGACTTCTCCCGGTACCTGTTTATGGCTGGGTCGACGTAAGGGACCAGGTCAAGTTTAAAAATTCGAACCAGCTTAAATGTACGCATGTTGTGACATTAACTGATTCACAAAGCATGCTGACAGTCTGTAGACTGGCATGCTTCGTGCTGAATGGCATGCATCGATTCAGAGGTCGCGGGTTGTGACCATTAGCTGGATCTTTTCTCCAGGACACTGTTATGTTTGGAAATGAAGAAGCAGACAGACTGGCTGGTGCCGCATCATTGAGGGGTCTTTTGATGCATGGTAAGGCAGATGTGGTGAAGGCCCTATGGGAGCACGTGAATAATGCAGAAGAACAGACAATCATGGTCTAGAGAGAATGCGGCAGCAAGGGGTGGTCGGAGGATTTGGCAGAGAGTCGTCACTCAGAGGTAAAGCAAGATGGACATATACTCAGATTGCAATGGGAACCATTAGTATTGGAACACTTCGTTGGTTGTTGGAGATGAGAACTGAGCGCGTATGGAAATGCCTCCAGTGCAATGATGTCGGTTCTTAACTCAACTCAGTCCGCTTCAATGCGGATCTAATCCATAACCTCCAGGGCTGCAGGCGAGCGTCTAGCCACTGTGTTCCCTCGCTATGGTTAACTATATGTGAATCCGTGCTCTGTAACTCTTTCAGTACTAGGCGACTCGCCATGAGTTTATTGACAATTCTATACAATGTATAAATTTCTCAACCTTTTCTGTCCCATCCTTCATTGGCTGGACAATTTCTGATGGCAATGAGATGTAGCTTCTGAGGAAAGTGCCATGAATACCATGTAAGGACAGAAAATAGTTCAAGAAAAAGACCACAATCAAAACCGTTAAATTATAAAAGAAACTGGACTTAGATAGTAAACAATAGTTTTGAACACGATGTGAAGAAAAATAAACTTGAGAATGTAGTGACAACTGAAAAATATGATTGAAAATGACCGAAGACAAAGCGATGGATACCTGAATGGCTTGACAAACCTGTTCATTGACTCCGTAATTCGTGTGAAATGGCACATCATGGCCGTCCACGCCGATCGCCGTGATGCATGAAGATGATGATTCTTCATTTAAGTTAATCCACTGGATCCCAATTGCTACTTTAATGTCTACTTGGTTTATTATTTTAGCCCATAAAGACATAAGCTAGACAAACTTCGCAATACAAAGTTTTGCTGAAGCAGCTGTCTGATTCTGAGCAAGTTCAGTGTGTTGCCTCCTGGAGTAGGCAATCATGATTCTTTATTACACTGTTTCCAGGGTTATTATTTAACTCTTAAAGAACGTGACTGATTTCCTTCTACAATACTAACCCGGAACCCATCTCAGTATCAAGTTGTTACTTCCTGGAAATTAGTGGCTACCAATTGTACGATTTTCTACCCAGAGGACTATGTAAATATCATGCCGTTACTCCCTGACAATTAGTGGCTACCTATTGTACAATTTTCTACCCAGTAGCCCATGTAAATATCATGCTGTTACTCCCTGGTAATTGGTGGTCACCTATTTTACGATTTTCTACCCAGGTATCCATGTCATATAAACAAAAAGAAAAATTCCCATCTAGTGAAGACATTAGAAGCTAATGAGATGTCAGTTTGACAGATGAAAAAAAACACAAATGGAATGAATGAATTATATAAACCAGTGGTTCTCAACCTTTTTTGGCCCATGCACCCCTTCACCATATGTTCAGAATGTCATTCCCCCTTTCGTATCTCCTCCCTATAAATCCCCCCCCCCCCCCATCCCTACACATTATACATAAAATGGAAGCTAAATTTAATAACACAGACTAGAACAAGACTAGACGTCTACATAAAACGTCATTTGCGGGTCTACTTACGTTATAAAACGAATTTCTGTAGAGCGACAAGTACAGAACAGTGAAGTATGGAGGGAAACAAAATATCAAGTAATTGGTTCTTGTATTAATGCGATCTTGAACTAATCTTAATCCCCCCCCCCCCCCCCCCCCCTCTCCTGGAAACCCTAAAATCCCCACCGGCCGAGAACCACTGATATAAACAGTAGCAGTGAAAACGAGAAATTAGCCATTTGCAAGAAAATACTAAGCAAGGAGAACGAACACAATCGGAGAAAGTTTTATCTGGAAAACGCGAAAAGCTGACCAAAAAATAATAACCTAAACGTAAACACAGAAGCCAAAAACAATATTTTGCCGTGGTATGTTGAACTGAAATGGGGAATATATATCCCGACATCTCTCTTGCCAACTACTAATCAATCAATCAATCATGTGCCATGCTGGAAAGCGTGGGCGGTCATGACTCGCCATTTCACTCGATCACCAGTGTCGTGGTGTTCCTGTCTCCTCCATGTCATGTGGCCAAGCCATCCAGGTATTTTCCTCTCGGTCTTCCTCTTGGTCTGTTCCCCTCGATCTTGCCAGTTGTCACTAAGTTCTCCAATCCATATCTTCTCATAACATGACCAAAAAATTTTGACTGTCTACGTCTAATTTCTCTAATCAGTTTACGATGTTCATTTGTTTCCTGTAGTACTTGGTCATTAGTTTTTCTGTCTGTCCATGGTATTCTTTGCATTTTCCTCAGAAAACCAGAAATGGCTCGTAAAATTCCCTAGTGCTGAAACAGATAGATAAGGTAACATTCCACAAGGTATAAAGTCAGGTTCTCTTTTTGAAAGCCAGAAGCGCCAGGAAAGTCACCGCTCTCAGAGAGATAAAGCTCACACTGGATGAACTGAAAGCGTGTAGTCTTCCTGCCACACTTTGCTCTCCTAATATATTGTAAATGTTATAGTAGTATCCACTATTACACAGAACAACAAAGTTACACAAACGTCAACAAGAAATGGAACAACTCAGTGTAACAAAATCATAATATTATAATGAATAACAACCAGGGAGTATATGTGCTAGTGGCATCTCAAATATAACACAACCAATATTCACAAAAAAGATATAATTATTTAAACTATCACACGAGACTGACTGATATGTTATGGTTCTGAACTCTAGATCAAGGGTCACCAAACATTTTTCACTGCAGGCCAAATAACTGACAAAATGTCGAGCGCGGGCCGTATAATAATTCTGTACAATACTTGCGCCGGTCTCCGTGGCAAAGGTCTTACGGGCGTGGTTCGTAATCCCATATACCCGCGCTCGAAATACAGCTGCTAGTGACTTGGCACCAGACCACGTTGTGCTGGACATTTATGCTATGGTATTGGTTCCAGGTTGTTCAGAAAGCAATGGCAAACTACTGAACGTAAACTTGAAAAGACATCAACAACAGCAAAATATGCTGGTGTTGATTTCAGACGTCATGTAAAGGATTTGCAACTAACTTTAACAATACTTGCAAGCCAGAAAGAAAACTCTGGAGAAAAAGACGTAAGAATAAGTTAATCATGGGTGAATGGTGCGCAATGCACAAAAAACAATGACAACCAATATATTTATTTACTAAAAATGTTATCAAAGATGGCGACGTTAGTTAAACGATAGTTACATCAGACCTAGTGTGCACATATCTGAATCTCCCAAACTAAGCAGGAAAAAAAAGTTAGTGAGATTTGTGAAACTGATATTTGGCTTTCAAGACATCATTAAGTTTTGGTTTGGAATTGCTGCACCCAATCAAGAGAATTGCTTTCAAATGTTCATCAGTCTGTCTCGTTCGATGTGTTGACTTCAATACTTCCTTTTTGAAAATGTTTGCTCACAGACATAAGTAGTTCCAAACACTGATGCCATACCAGCGGAAAATATCTTTAGTTTTGGAAACTCATCAACAGGTAAGCGGCGGTAAAATTCAACAAGTTTTAATTCTCCGTTCTTCTCGTTCAACATGTCATTTGCTTGCAAATCAATGAGTTCCAACTGTAGTTCAATTGGCACATCATCAAGGTTACAATCAAACAGATTCTGAAACAGAAGAACGCCACTCTCAGTTCTGTCAAGATCTGAAAATGTCTCCACAAAATGCTTCTTCAAGTCACGAATAATTTGTTTTCGGAATATTGAGGTTGACATGTTCGGCGATTGTAGCGCAAAAACTTTGAAACAGTGAACATTAGAAAAGTGTTCTCCTTCCAGTTGTGCTTCAAACATTGACTGCTTTCTCCGAAATCCTTTGATGAGTCTGTAGAGATCACAGATGAGGTTATCCTTTCCCTGAAGTTTCAAATTCAGTTCATTCATGTGGGATGTGATGTCGACCAAAAATGACAATTTTGACATTCAGGTAGTCTCTTACAGCTGTGGATCAGCTCTATCTTTTTCAGTAAGAAAAACATCAATTTCGTTTCGGAGTTTGTAAAAACGAAGCAGTACTTTACCGCAGCTGAGCCACCTCACATATGTGTGATAGGCAAGTCACAGATTTCAGAATCAATTTCTTCAAGAAAAGCATGGAACTGACGGTGATTGAGTGCATGTCCCCGAATGAAGTTCACAGAAGACACGACGGGATTCAGTACACAAGAAATATCTAAGTCTTTCCCACAGAGTGCTTGCTGATGTATGATGCAGTGCATGAACAGATCGCTCTGAATTTACAAATCTTCCAACCGAGTCCTGATCTGCCTCTTGAGACCCTTTCTCACTCCAACCTTGTTGTGTTCTCCATCAACTGTAACACCTCGAAGTTGATTTCACTGAAGGTTATAGTCTTGCAAACCGTTTTACACTTCCATGAAAATGTTTTGTCCAGTAGTTGTTACATGCATGCTGCAAACGGACGCCAATTCTTCCGTTATATGAAAGTCCAAATTGACGCCACGTATGAACACGAGAAATTGTGACGTACTCGAAAGATCAGTAGAATCATCCAGCACCAGAGAATACCACAACAAATTCCTAGTTACCTACCTCGCGTATCCAGTAGCACCATGTTCTCTCCAAGTTCTTCTAATCTTCGCACAACTGAACATGCCGAAAGGATAATAGTTCCAAACAAATCGGTTTTCTCAGGACACAAGTCATTTACTGCTTCCATCAAACACTCATTGATAAAGTTGCCATCGGTAAAAGGTTTCCTTGTTCTGCCATCTTATGCACTATTTTGTAACTTGTGAAACTTGGATAACGAGCAGTTAAGCTGAAAAAAACATCTGATAGCTGTAGAAATGTGGTTTCTGAGGAAAATGCAAAGAATACCATGGACAGACAGAAAAACCAATGACCAAGTACTACAGGAGACAAATGACAATCGTAAAGTGATTAGAGCAATTAGACGTAGACAGTCAACATTTTTTGGACATGTTATGAGAAGAAATGAATTGGAGAACTTAGTGACAACTGGCAAGATCGAAGTGAACAGACCAAGAGGAAGAACAAGAGGAAAATACATGGATCGCTTGGCCACATGGCATGGAAGAGACATGAACACTGAGCTGATCCACAACTCTGGTGATCGAGTGAAATTGCGAGTCATAACCGCCCACGCTTTCCGGCATGGCACATGATTGATTGACTGATGAGTGACAGATTCTTTTTCAGCAAATTTTCTCGTGAAGAGATTTCTTCGTGTTTCTAAACTACATTTCATGTACTCAATTTCTCAGAGCGTAACTTTCCAGAAAACTTTGAATATATTGATAGATGTTTTGTTTCGTAGTGATGCCGAAGATTGTACTCTTTTAAAACGGCAATACCTTTGCTCCATATTACGCAACTGGTTTTCTGGTCCTTTGTTTCCACAAAGAAGTACTTTACTCCCCATTCTTAATTGAAAACACGACACACAGCTTCCGCATTCCTTTTCTTAGTAACCACAGTGAAGGCTGAAGTACACATGATCTGAAAGTGAAAACGACATTGAATTAGAAACATTATTAGCATCCTATTAAACACAAGAAAAACAGAGATCTAGGGGTCACTGGTGAAGCTACGGTTCACCAAAGGTACATATAAAGTTTATAGGTACCTTTGGTAATAGAATATATCTCATAAGGTTTGCAAAATATATAAATGGGGCCCCCCTAAATAAACAGCATAGAGCAGAGTTTTTCAACCGTGGTTCCGCGGATGGCAGCCAGGGGTTCCGCCGAAACAGACCGAAATTGCCCAAATGCAACATTTCTGCCTATCTGGTGTATTACATAAAGTAGGGCAGACACTTGGATCATCACACAGAGTTCCTTGAGCAACGTACACATGTGCGTAAGGATCTGCTCCATCAGAAAGGTTGAAAAACATTGGTCTAGAAACCAGCTCGATTAACACCTTGACCGGGGAATTCTTCTGAGCTGGGGAAATATTTTCGTAATAGCACGAGGCTTCTATGGCATCTTTATGCAATGTTTGCTACTTTATTGCCTTTATTCATACTTGCAGTTCACTTACCTATCACTGTCAAACAAAGACATTCTTGTTACATGCCTATAAAATGGATGGCTGGCAAAAAGAAGTAAATATTTCTGGAACATCGGACCTGTGTTGACAGCCGGACGCATCTGGGGGAGGGAAAGATGCGTGTGTATGTTGCCATGGAAACCAAAGCGTAGGCGGCGCTACCACGAACCGGGGAGGGACTTGGGATGGAGCGAAATAAGCAAATATTACAATAAACAAGACAATCTAGATACAATAATTTATACTTGAAAATAGTAAATTTAAGACACATAGCAGCCAGGAGGTCTCTGCACGTGTGAAGATCTACTATTATTCTAAACATAATATTTACATTTAAATTTTATCACAACGTCTCGTGTTCCATACGTTATATCAAGCAAGTTCGAGTACTGTTGGAGGGCCTGATGAAATGACGCCGCGGACGTAGTTTGGTGACCCTGCTCTAGATCAATATGCGCTGTACGTGTACAACAAAAATATGTTGATCTTCTCTTCTGGGAATAACGATATTAGTCGTTGGTATAGCCTCTAACTGGTTTGAATCTAGAAAACCTTGGAAACAGTAATTGACTGTTCAAACATAATGGCAGTTAATTGTTATCTTTAGCAGTTAAATGTTATCTTAAGTATACTCAGCTAATGTTCACAGTGCTGGGATGGCTCTGAGCTCGGAGTGGTCATGTTGTTTTATTACTCCAACACAAATATCCGATATATTCATCTTACTCTCATGTCTGCAAGACATGACGCATTCCATTCATACTCTGTGCAGGTTAATTCATTCTCACATTTCAAGGGCCAGGCAGCCTAGTTTAATGGGTATTTATCATCATGAATGACATCATCACACAGTCTGGTTAATATTTCGTTTCTTCAGAGCAGATGGCCTGAACATTTATATCATGTTCCATCCATACATTAATACATATATAGAAAACTCTCTCTTATTTACTCTTCTTGTCAATGCATATATATATATATATATATATATATATATATATATATTATATATATATATATATATATATATATATATATATATATATATATTATATATATATATATATATATATATATATATATATATATATATATATATATATATATATATATATATATATATATATATATATGAAGAGGGCAGACGATTTTCTTAGTAGCTCTCCTCATAAATCATAGCATAAGCAGCACGACACTGTATTAATGAGAAGTGCATTCTTCATCAAGTGTGAGTAATATGTAAGGAAAGATATAAATTAGATAATAGAGTATCTTACTAGCTAAGGAAATCATCATTACATCATACGAGTATTTCTCTTAATTTCTATTTCACTGACATCTATTAGAAAACAGAGAGCTCTAACTAAAGGTTCAAATACATCTTACTATAGTCTACCAATATAAATTTATGTCTTATAATTGTTCACTATCCTGTATCAAACGAACACCAAATAATAAAATATCCAGACGAATTTAAGTACATCTTGTCTGGTAATATTAAAACAACTGAGTGCCACGTAGAATCATAAATCAGTTCATACATTACATCAGCTCATGCTAATTTACATAAGCTTATACAAATTTCCGCCCCCGCTACAAAAATAACACAACTCCTTGTGCAATTGGCTGGCGCCACAGATTTTATCAGGTCACGCAGGTCGCTGGTACTGTAAAGTTCCCAAAGGGTGAGCGGATTTTAATTCTGTGCTATTCAGAATGGTGTGGTGGCGTTGATAGACTAATGTCACAGTTGCATAATTCATTGCCTGGCATATTTCACTATATCTCGTCAGGTGCATACTGCAGAGTGATATATCTTACGAAGTGAGTAAATGAATTATTCTTTGGCTGATATACTTAAATCACATTGTCACAGGTATAATTCGGATGTTGAGTGTTTTTTTTTTCTGTTTGCACACAACTGAATGAAACCGCCTTTACAGTCCAACTGACCGACGCATGGAACAAACCCACTACACCTCGGCCAGAAGAACAAGTTTAAATGTGTTAAACCTCTCATCCACACCGACCTATATCCGGCTGGCTACAACAGCCAATTCTAGTTATTCCCCTTCTTATACATTTCCTGACACGGGATCATTTCCCACCAGTGATGTGATTCATTTTAGTCACCAGGACGGCTTTGAGTTCGTTCCAGCCTCATAACAAGGGTATCGGATCATTTTCAGAAGTCTGTGGGAATTGTCTGGAAAACAAAGGCAGCGAGGTTGAGAAATGGACACCCCACCTGATTAAACGTATTCCAAGCAGCGAATCATGTCTTTTAACGTTTGTTTTTACATGACAAAACCACAGAGTATGGGGGAATGTTTCCTTCTGATGCCAGGGACAAGCTTCCACTGTCTTTTAAAACGGCTGTTCTCGAGTCTCGACACTGTGTTATAATACATAGCCATGAGTCCTACAATATCTTTTTATAATACATAACACATTATCCCACGATATCCTTGTGCAATAAGTAGCTATTTATCCCACGATATCCTTTCATAATAAATAGCCATTTATCTCACGATATCCTTTTCTAATAAATGGCCAAGAGGTCCGCGATACCCATTGGTAACAAATATCAAGATAACTGCTACCAAATGTTATATTTAAAAGCAAAGCAACCGGTTACAACCTTTGATAATAAATAGCCATGTAACATATGGCCACCTTGTTTAATAAATAGCCAAGTACTGCGCAATCTCTTTATAATTGGCTGGTACGTAGGGTGCGACCCCTTGTATAATGCATTGCCAACTAACCCAAGACATTCTTTAAATAACTACCCAATTAATCTACGACTCTGATAATAAATAACCACTGATACATTGACTCACTTTTATAATGAATAACACAAGTTTACACACATTTAGGTGCCTTAAATTGTTTAGCTGTTCTTGTGTAATTTTGTGATGCTGATTTCAAAAATGTAATTAGAATTTTTTTTCTATCAGCTCTAATTTTTGAGATAACTAAGAATAACCTTCTTACTAGGACAATTATCTCTATACAAGCATATAGTTAGGTGACATCAGTAGCATTCTGACTGTTATCTGCATTCATATTATATATAATTACTGTGCATTTTGCCTTCATGTAAAACACCAAAAATATATTAAAACTTTACCACCAGCATTTTTTGTCTGTAGTCAACACACAAAAAGCTTCTTTTCGAGGACTTCCTGGAATGTGATATGCCCGGACAGTAATGCTTAAGTGTCCAACAGTAATCAATTGGAATTCAGATGTCATCTCCGTGTGGAACAGGTCGTCTAGCAGAATCTAAGTATGGATATTTCCATTTTTGTGTGCGATTTCTTCCTCATTAATTTCCTTAATATTGACAACACAGAAATAACAGCCATCGTAGTGGCTTTTTCTTTTTCTTTCTTTCTTTTTTCTTTTTTCTTTTTTCAGAGCCTTATATAGAAAATACTGTAATAATATTAATCACATACAGACAAATAAATGTGATACTTGGATTTAGGAGGCCTCATTTATGCAAAATCTGGCGTAAAATGTTTGGCACCGAAAAATAAATGTTTTGGTAGAATTGTGTAACCAATGACATGAGTGATTCCCTTTTATAGTTAATAAGCAATGTTATAGTGGCTCTCTTATGACTTTACCAAGATCAAGACTGAAACTCATCGAACGATTAATGTACATAGTCAGACTTGGCGTTGACGTCAAACTGCGTTAAATTAATGTTAATGTTACTGCCCTGCTGTAGACATACAATTGTTTAGCTATGGAATATATACTTACCGAGGCTGAAAGGTTGAGTTTCTATGCCTAAGACGTGAGGAAGCTGAGTTCCATTCTCATCTAACGCATCCAACTGCAATGGTGGATATACAACTTTGTATTACATGAACTTCCAGAATGATAACATTTACAAGCATTTAAACGCCAGAGTATTTACTGATAAATGTACCAATACAATTGATAAAATAACAGCCGTACTTGTGATGGGTCTCACACACACAAAGACACACACACACACCCATCCACCACCCACCCACCCATCCACACACACACACACACACACACACACACACACACACACAATAACCCATAAACAGTTTATTAAATCCTACAAAGGCTAAGCAAATTTCCTGAATTTTGGTGAACGTAAACTTTATTTTATGTACAATCAATTCCAGAAGTTTTAGTTACCTCGGTCACTTTGCATAAAAGTTAATCTTCTTTCCAAAATATGCTCAAAAAAGCCTCCGCAGCGTTGCATGTACACTTGCATATGTTGCTAAATTGTCAATTACTCGAACGCATCCACTGTGAGGATTTCATTGATCTTTACTGTGCTTATTGCCTTCAGTTTACCAATCGTTTGAGGGTTGTTCTGATACACATTATTCTTGAGATTGATTGATTGATTGATTGATTGATTGATCTAGGAACCGACATCACAGCATTCGGGACATTCCCATAAGCGCTCCGTCCCCATCCTCAGCAACCAGTATTCTTGAGATACCCCAATGGATAAAAATCTAGGGGGGTTCTAGTCAGGTGAATGCTGTGCTCATTCCAACTCACACAATATGCTGATCAGTCTACCCTGAAGTCGCTCTTTCAGCCATGATTGAGAGTCATTTGATGTGTGTGGGGTGGCCCCGTCAGGCTGGCACCACTGTTGATCTCGACCCAATCCGCTGCGTCGTTCCAATGATGCCCAAAACTTTCTCAATACTGTCCCATAGCGCCAAGTATTCACCGTTTTAGCTCTCTCATTTTCGTCTTCGAATAAATATGGACCGATAATGCCGTGTTTAGAGAATGCAACCCATGCGTGCATTTTCTTGAGTGTAACGGCCTCTGTAACACATCCTTCGGTGCGGCGGTACCCCCATTAACATTATTGTTGCTGTTTATATATAATGACAATAGAAAGTGTCCTTTTTTCAGAGAACCAAACATGAACCAAGAAGGCTGGATTGTCTTCTATTGTCTCACAAAACAATTCAGACTTGGCTACGCGTTTTTCCATGTCCGCCTCCGTCAGTATTTGCTTCATCTGGGTGAATCTGGAATTTACAGTTTTATCCAAAGATTTGTTGGTTCCGTTTGTGTTTAGGTCACCCTAAAAAGCAAGATGGCTCAGAAACTGACATACTTTTGCCTTATTAACTGATGCAGTGCCAAACAACAAGTAGGTTTGGACCAAACATGGTGCACAATCAAATGAGCAAGTATTATATTGTCAATTTGCATTGACCGAGCATTGAAATTGTGGAAGATACCACGATACAAAATAAATAACACGATGGTCTTAGTATAGCAATGAAAGGTATGCTTCCTGGGAGAAGAGATAGGGGTCAACCAACACGATGGCCTTGTCTTAGATCTCAGTCTATTTCTTTTGCTTTGACGGTTACAGAGGTAAGACTTTCTAGGTATACTATTAACAGGGTTTCTCAATGTATGTCTTATTCTGTGCCAAACTTTTGTCCTCGCCCCTTGTTTCGCTGGAATATAATATACGAAACAATTGTAAACTTTATTAAATGTATAGCTTAGCTTGCATCAACAGTTTCCCGAATATTTTCCTTTTACTTGTTGTGTGAAACATAAGTAATGTGCATGCTCTAATAATGCTTTCAAGTGGAATGGAAATGATCGTCTCACTACATACAGCTAGATAGGTTCAGCAAGTAACATTTCCTATTGTCTTCCTCTCTGATAAAGGTATAGTATCCCGTGTACGATTCCGCCGTATGGATTAGAAGTGTTATACTCTACATATACTAGATCACGACTAGCGAAGGCAGTTATCAGCCCCCCTTCATCGTCTCTCTTTCCAATAAGATATCTTCAATATCATCATCATCAGAATGTGCCCTTCCAACTGGAGCGGTCGTCAATGTCTTTCCACAGATCTCTGTCGTTGTTCTGGATCAACTCTGCTGATGATATTCTTCTATGCCACCATCTCAGTTCACCAAGCAGTTCTCTCGCTGTGGCTCTGTCTCTTTTCCTCACTGATCTTTCCAGCTGCCACAATGTTTTTCAATACTTATCTTCTCATTACACAACTAAAGAATTCCGCTTGTCTTTTTTATAATATGAGCATTTCAAGAAAATTATGATAATTTCTCGGTAACTCTTTTACGAAGCTGGAACGACTTCATAACTGTATTTGTCGGACGAAACAATCCTGACACAGCTGATGATTGAAACCGGACTAGCGACTTGGTTAGCAGATGCATACGCTTTTGACTGACGACAAACATTCAAGTAAAGAAGCAGGAATCAACTAGAGGTCTGTGATGTGTTAGGAACGTCACATATTGTAGGCCTGGATGCACGGAGGAATAAGTGGCCAGTATCTCCCTCACTTAGCGAGAAGACGAACATAGGCGTCGATTCATCGTCCTACCGCGCTCTTCACATTATCACTGTAGATCCATATCATCTCTGTTTTAGAGCCCATTACTTTCTCTTTATATGCCCAATAATTACCACTTAAATCAGCACATAAATTCGGATAATATGTCATTAAAAAATTAGGCTGCTCTTTTCTTGGCTGTAACGTTAGTCGTCATCATCATGTGCAATCCCAATAAGTGTGGGCGGTCATGTCTCACCATCTCACACGATCACCAGTGTCGTGGATCAGCGCAGTGTTCCTGTATCGATCATACCACGTGGCCAAGTCATCCAAGTATTTACTTCTCTGCCTTACTCTCGTTTTTGTTTCCCTTCAATCTTGCCCGTTGTCACCAAATTCTTCAATTCATTTCTTGTCATAATGTGTCCAAAATATTGTGACTGTCTACGTCTTATTTCTATAATCAGTTAACGGTTTTCATTTGTTTCTTGTAGAACTTGGTCATTGGTTATTAATTCTGTCCATGACATTCTTTGCCTTTTCCTCAGAAACCACATTTCCACAGCCATTAGATGTTTTTCAACTTGTCTGCTCAGTTTCCACGCTTCATATCCATACCCCCGGGAAGGTTAACCCGGTCAACAAATGCCCGCAGAAATCGGATGTGTCGGCCTAACGGCGCAAGAACGCAGCTCTGCTGTAAACAGGCACAACGCTATCACGTCCGAAACAAGAAACTCCGGATGAACGCAGCAGCAGCAACAGCATATCCATAAACAAGTACATGTTCTATGTACCTCTTCAATGCTCTTTTTCTCATTGCTTATGACATCTTTCCATCGGTCAGTATGTTTTTAATCTTGCAAAAGGCAACCTTCGGCATTTTGATTCTTGTTCTCATCTCTTCATCTTATGACTGTTTGGGGATAATTGTACCAAACTACTTATGTAAGAATATTCACATTTACTTGTGTATTACATTGTGGTATGTCTTCCTCCCTAGTTACGATCATAACTTGTGTCTTCTTGCAATTTAATTCTAACCCTAGTTGTTCACTGTGTGTAACAACCACATCTACTAAATGCTACAGATCCTGTTCATTGTCTGCAATCAATACTGTATTACCGCAAATATAATGTTATTGATGTCACGTCATACAATGGTAATTCCTCTCATATCTTCTAAATGTCTGAAAATATTTTCACTCTGTAGGGAAAAAGATCCGGAGACATTACAAATCCCTGTCGCACACTTCTATTAATACACCGATATCAACCTTTTTCAGTATCAATCTTTATTGCCACTTGTTGTTTCCAATACATATGTTGTTTTTTTTTTTTACAAGTCTAAGGTCTATTCCATCAGTCTGTAGAACTGTGAGCATCGTCATCATGTTGACATGTCTTAATCTATCGAAAGCCTTTGTTTAGTCAATAAAGCAAAGAGATAAGTCTTTATTTGCTTCTATAGAACGTTTAATTACAGTTCTCAGCAAATAAACAGCATTAATTGTGCCCTTGCCTTCTACGAACCCACATTGTTCTTCTCCTATTTCGGGTTGTATTTTCTTCTTGACTCTTTGCATGATGATCTTAGTAAAATCTTTGTGATCTGATTCATTATGCTGATTGTTCGATGTTCATCGCATTCCAAGGCTCCTAACATTTTTTTTTTTTTTTTGGAATTGCGGTAAACAGTGATTTACATAAGTCAATGGGAATATCACCAGTTTCGTATATATTGTTTAGCAATCTGGTAACGTGGTCTATACTAAACTCTTCTAAGACATTAATCATTTCGGTTGTGATGAAGTCTTGCCAGTTTTCATTTGACTGAGAACATGCTGAAGTTCCATCTTTAGTATTGGTAATCCTTCCATATTATAAGAAATATCCAACTGTTCTTCACGTGTATCATTATAGAGTTCTTTCACATACCCTGATCTCATCTCATCTCATCTCGTCTCATCATGTTCCTCTTCTACATTGCTGTGTCGAGGAGAAGTACAGACAGCGGAAGAGTGCCCGCTTATGGGCTTCATGTAGCGATATTCCCATGGACTCTGTTATTCCCTGCGTGGTCGGCCTCTTCCTCTGCTTCCCTCTGTTCTGAACATCATTGCTCGTTGTGGTATACTGTTAGTTGGTAACCTACTTGCATGGCCAAACCATTTTGACTTGCTGCTTTCTTATAAAATCTAGTGTAGCTATAACCCCTACTTTAGTATTGGTCCCACTTGTCCAGTGAGTTGGTTTGCCTTATTGCATCTATTTTCTATCTCGTCTTCTGATTTGCCATTTGATGATATTATACTTTCTAGGTACTTGAAACTCTTTACTTGTTTCAAGGGATGTTCGTTTAGGTGAATCGTTGTTGCTTTTTCTTCTTTAGTTACAGCCATTACCTCTGTTTTACTTGTGCTAATTTTCATGTTATGTTCCCTACACATTTCATTTAGACTATTCATGTGGTCTTGTAATTCAGCTTCTGATTTTGCTATTAGTACTTGTATCTAACATCTTATCTTTCTCTATTATGAGTTTTCCATCTGTTGTTTTCAGACAGCCTGTCGATGTAGGTGTTCTTGTATTAGTAAATTTCCGAATTCTTGTGTGCATTAATTTGGCATTCTTACTGTTGTGTTATTTTTCGATTTCCATGCAATTTTCTCGAGCATGCTTCTTTTGCCTCTTCAGATAATGTTCTGACGTTTCATTGAATCTTATCATATTTTTCAGGAATATATTTGCTGTGACTTCTTATTTCCATTAGTTGTAAAATGTTTTCAGTCATTCATTTCTTACGACCTACTTTCTTTACTTTTGGGAAAACTGTTTCTGCAGCCAAACTGAATAAATTCTTCAATATTCCCCATTGGTAATCCACATATGCCGGCTTCGTGGCTTAGAGGTTATGACTTTTCTCCGTAATCTCGTATACTCTCGTCGGTGACGTGATGACGGTGAGAATCAGCAGTGGTTCGAATCGCATCGGTAACTTATGGGGTATGTGAGCCGGCCGCTCAGAAAGCAATGGCAAACTACTGAGCGTAATCTTGCGAAGAAATCAACATACAGCTGAAAGATGCTGGTGTTTACAGCGATGTCCTGTAAAGGATATGCACACAAAAAAATTTTTTTAATCCACATATAGAAATAAGATATCTAGATCCGATAATGTATCAAATCTTTAAATTGACTTGCATTTCCTTGTCTCTTTTTTTAATGCACACAGATCAAATATAGTGTTTCCTGGTATATATTTTTTTTTAAAAGTCGCTTAAAAGTCGACAGGGTCGACTTCATTGCATCGGGTTTTATCCCATATGGCTCGGTCTCTTTCCGTAGCACGGAAAGCGTCGCACAAAGCACGAACTCCGTAGCTTTTAGCGACGACCCACTGGAGTCTCCGAAACATTTAACTCGTAAACCGAAGGGCGCGGCCAGGAATCGAACCAACAACCTTCGGAACACGAGTTAAACGACATGACCACTTCGCCACAGAGACTCCCTGGTATATATTTGACCTTCCTTAACTCACTTAATGTGCCTATAATCAATATGGGATCACTGTAACAGTCTGCATATGGAAATGTTTTGTGTGACTGTTAACGCATTTCGAACGAAACCTTCTGCTAATCAGCATGTAATCAATCTAATTTCTAATCTTGGACTCCCCCAAACCCATAACCGGCTAGAATGTTGCTTAAACCACGTGTTACCGACAATCAGTTCATGCTCTTTTGCTCATTCTACACGTCTGTATCCTTTTTCATTTCGTTCTCCAAAACCATGATTACGTACCGCGCATCAATTCCCTTGTTTTCCTGCATTAGCATTACAGACTTAAATTATGACATTTATTTCTGAATCTTTACATTTCTTCAAAGCACTTTTCATATCATTATAAAATTCCTCTACCCTATCTTCACTACTTTCTCCTGTTGGGGCATATATTTGAATAACGTTTATGTCAAAAGGTCTGCCGATTAACTTAACAGAACCGTGTCTGACACTGCTCAATATCCAAATAGAGATTTTGATGTTTTCAGACCCAAGATAACAGCTACACATCATTGCCTTCCCTCTCCTCCATAATATGTAAACTTACATTCCTCCCCTGCCTTAATCTCTGTCCCTTTCTCACATATTCCTAAGATGTTAATATTATCTCTTCCCATTTCTTGTTTGATGTAATCCAATCGTCCCTCAGCGCTTAAGGTACGAACATTCCATGTTGCCAGTTCCAGTGTTGCTATAATTTTGTGACGTTCTGAGATTTGATGAATCATGTTGCACTACGCATCTTTAAAGAAGGTAGTTTGCATTTGTTATCCTTCCTGAGAGTGACCACACTCGTTGGTGACCGTAGCCATTGTCTGTGTAAAGAGATCTTCTGCCTACCGTCGCGAAACTTGAGACCTTAACCATAATAGGAAACAAAATACGCTTAACAATGTATTATTAATAGGGAAAAAAATGGAAAATAATTATCCCCTTAATCAGTGAATATTTTATACCAGAATAGAATAGTTGTCCTTTTTAAGATCATAAACCAAAATATGAGGTTTTCCATCTGTAGTAAACATCAGAAACTTGTCCAGTGTGGTATTTCTAGGAGTCTGCAAAGTAGAATATAAATGGTACATTACTTTAAATAATTTTGTAAAAATTAAATATGTGCAAGAAGAGAACAAAAAAAGAGATGCTGACGATAAACAGAAAGCAAATTGAGGAAACTAAAATAATACGAGGTGGCTTCTGAAACTTCTTGAAATCGATATCTTTCGAATAATTCAATCTATGCTGATAAATTGGGTTATATAAGATGACAGCGACAATGAGGATACAGGAAAGCTGCTATTCTTCTTCTCCACCTCCTCCTCCTATTCCTCCGCCTACGCCTCCGGCTGCGGCTGCTGCTGCTGCTGCTTCTTCTTCTTCTTCTTCTTCTTCTTCTTCTTCTTCTTCTTCTTCTTCTTCTTCTTCTTCTTCTTCTTCTTCTTCTTCTTCTTCTTCTTCTTCTTCTTCTTCTTCTTCTTCTTCGTCTTCTTCTTCTTCTCATTATTATTATTATTATTATTATTATTATTATTATTATTATTATTATTATTATTATTATTATTATTATTATTATTATTATTATATTATTATTATTATTCATCGTCATCATCATGACCTTGTTGTTGTTGTTGTTGTTGTTGTTGTTGTTTGTTGTTGTTGTTGTTGTTGTTGTTGTTCTTCTTCTTCTTCTTCTTCTTCTTCTTCTTCTTCTTCTTCTTCTTCTTCTTCTTCTTCTTCTTCTTCTTCTGCTGTACATTAGCAAATAAATGATATTTATAAATAATTATATATTATTATTCGTCGCCCATAGGGATAAAAAGAGGAGTACGGCAGGGATATGTCATGTCCCCAAGCCACTACAACTTATGCACAGAAGAACCTTTTAAAACAATTTGAGCTGCCTGGACTTAACATCAATGAAATAATCATTAACAGTCGTAGGTATACAGTGTTACTAGTAGAAAGCAAACAAGCGTTACACAATCTACTGGAACAAGTAAACAGGCATAGTGCAGAATGTGGTTTAGATATTAACATCCAAACAACAAAGACAATGATAATTAGCAGTCATCGGTGGGCATCACAATAAACTGGGAGATACTAGCACAAATAACAAGTTTCTCCTATCTTGGACCTGCACTAACAGATGATGGCAGAAGTGAAACAGAAGTCAAAAAGAGAATAGAAATGGCCAAAAATGTTTCAACATCGTGAAATCAGTATTAAAATCTAGAGATATTAACAACGCATTAGAAATGAGAATTGTCAAATATTAATGATATTCAACACTACAATATGGCGCGGCAGCCTGGACAATGAACAAGCAATTAGAAAGTCGAATAGAGGTCCTGGAAAAATGGATATACAGAAGAAAGTAAGAATATGTCCTATTTCATGGAATAAAAACAACCAATTACAGAGGTTCTAGAAAACTGGGTATGGAAAGAGAATTTATAAAAGAAATAAAAAAAGAGACAACCGAAATATTTCGCCCACGTTAAAAGGGATAACACTCTTATAAAAAAAACTTTCCTGGAGGGTAAGGTTGAATACAATCGAGCAAGAGGTAGACAACGATACAAGTGGGAAAATAACATCAATAGATTGACGAATAACAATCTGACAGAATTTATAATCGAGGCGAGAGACAGACAGTGTTTGAGATCCACTACAGATAACCGTCCTTGTGGAGACGGCACCGGATTGACGGATTGATTGATATATTGCGAAAACGGTAGAACAATCATGAGATTGTTGACATGTATGTTCCACAAGAAATAGAAGAGGAGTATGAGGACGAGGATTTAGTTGAGTTGAGTCAAGAACCGACATCATTTCCCTCCAGGCATTCCCATACGCGCTCAGTCCTCATCTTCAACAGGCAGCGAAGAGTTCCAATACTAATGGTGTCAGTTGCAATCTGATCATATGTCCGTCTTGCTTTAGCTCTGACCAGCCCTTACTGCTGCATTCTCTCTAAAGTAGATCATGGTAGTCTATCTGTTCTTCTGCATTAATCATATTCTCGCAGAGAGCCTTCACCATATCTGTCTTATCATGCATCAAATCACCCCTTAATGATGCGGCACCAGCCAGTCTGTCTGCTTGTTCATTTCCAGCCACACCAGAGTGTCCTTGAGAAAAGATCAAGCGAATGCTCACAACCCACGACCTCTGAATCGTTGCTTGCCTTTCTGCAAGAAGCATGCCAGTCTTCACCTTTGACAGCATGTTTGTGAACGAGTTACAATCACAACATGCGCATACAGTTACTTCTCCAACCAGTGGAATGCTGCAGTAACCACCTTCACCCCCATTCTCAGACTTGAGTTTGTGGTATCATGTGCCAAGCTCTTCTTTTGCCCAGGCACTTTTCCCCCTCGTAACACAGAACCATCGGTATAAATAATTACATCGCCTGGACGAGAGTAGTCAAGAATTAAGTGTTGAATTTCTACTTCCGTAGCGCCTGCTGACCACTCCCCACAATCACGGCCCAATGTGATTATTATAACCCCACACAAGTATGAATCTCTATTAAGCAATATGGTCCACTCCTTGCCTCTGCCAATCTTCTCAATTGTGCACACTTCTCTGATGGTATCTTCTGCCTGAGCCATCCATGATCTTCTTCTTAAAAACTTGTGGTCCTTGACTGCATCCAGGAATCATGCAGGAGGTGTTCCTTGTCCTCACCTACCTTGAGGTATGACCTTGCCTGTAATACCTTGAGTCAGTCTGCAGTGGTCGGCAATACCAGGATGTATCGCATACACTTTATTGTGGTTCCAATTGTACATCTCAGAATCACCCACACGACAACGATTAAGAGGAGAAGGAAGGGATGAAGATTAAGAGGTGGAGGAAAAGAGGTAGAAAGCAGCGAATTAGAGGAAGATGTGAACAGGAACAAGGGCGGAGATAGAAGACTTAAAGATACTGGAGCGAGAGAGTGTAGAAGAAAAAAAATGCAGAAAGAACAGAAGAATTTATAGGACGACCAAGAGCAGAAATAGAAGACGGCATAGAGGAAGAGAACCAGAATGAGCGGAAAAATAGAGAACATGATAATTCATTGTATTTGTTGAATCCATCATGTAGCAGGTCTATTGGAGAACGTCGCTCTCACACATTGCAACGTTTTCTGCCTCTTGCATGTTGATGCCCGAGGTGTCTTCAATGTCCTGTGTCGTGCCGGTCGACCCTGGTATCCTCTCACAGGAACCACGCCTACCATCAATATTCTCTCCAAGCCCCTGTGACGTTTACTGTGACCAAAGCAGTCTAGATACCGAGACATGATATTGTTTATTAGCATGTTTTCTTAAATGTCCAGATCTTGCAGAATGTCCTCAGAACTTTCCTTTATTATTCAAGCTTCAAACCCCTTTTTTCGCCTTCAGTGATATTTGTTAAATGCATTTACATTTTACGTTTATTAAAAAAAAAATGCGAAAGAGGATTAAGTACAAATTTAGTCCAAAAAAAAAACACAAAAAAAAAACGGTGAAGGTAGTAGCATGGAAAATACAATCGTTGGAATAAGCCCACGGATATTCCAAACTCCATTATATAATGATGTGACAACGCCAGTTCCTTTACTTGCCGACCTGTCTTCCCAGACAATTCCCAAATAGAGATTGAACGTAGAACATCAGACGATCTTAACACTGTGTACAAAATATTTACTAAATGTATTAGACATATTTAAACATTAAAGCTTTTAGTGAAATAAGCGTGTTATTAAAGCACTCTTCCGCTATTTATACGTCATCTCGACAACGCAAGGTACGAGGGGAAGTCAATAAGTAAGTCACAAATGGCTGTAGAAAAATAACTAAATATTATAACAACTTCAGACAGTTTATATTTATACATACATTGTCCCTTTATTTCTCAACATAATTTCCACCAACATTTATGCACTTATCCCATCGTTTTATCAGTCCTCCCAAACCGGTTGCATAGAACTGCGTGCTCTGTTTTCTAAACAACGTTTTCACTTCATATTCAAATTGGGCGTCATTCGCGAAATGTCTCCCGCCAAGGTGGGTTTTCAGTGAACCAAAAATGGTGGAAATCGCTAGGGGCTAAGTAGGGGCTGTAAGGTGGATGTTCCATAAATTCCCACCTTAGTTGGGTAATTTTCTCCTGAGTCAATCGAGCCGTATGTAGTCTGGGATTGTCGTGAAGAAGCAACATTCCTCTAGTCAGCAGTCCTGGATGTTTTCTTCGAATTGCATCATGAAGCATCGATATCACTTTACAGTACGATTCAGAATTCACATTGTCAAATTTCTTCTTGAAATTTGTTAAAAGCACTCCTTGACAATCCCAGAACACTGTCAGCATAATTCCCTGCTGATGGAATAACCCTGAATTTTTGGACACAAAGCGAAGAAGGATGTTTCCATTGCATTGAAGCATGCTTTGATTCGGGATGGTAGTGATGCACCCATGATTCGTCCCGAGTGACAATCCTGTTCAGCATGTCTTCTCCTTCATCTTCGTATCGACAGAGATTATGCAAGGACAGGCTAAATCGGTCCATTTTGTTTTCCTCCTTCAATTGTCTGGGTATCCACCTTGAGCACATTTTCTTAAATTTCAATCGATCATGCATTATGCTGTATGTTGAACCATGTGAGCACCATATTGCAGATGCTACAGAGTCTATCGATACTCGCCTGTCACCTCTAATCATCTTTTCCATCTGCTGCACGGATGCTTCTGTTTCAATCTCAACGGGACGACCAGATCGGATTTCATCAACAATGTTAGCGCGTCCTTGAGAAACTTTTTCTACCCAGCTATGCACCGCTTTACAAGACAAACATTTGTAAGCATAAACAGGAAGCATTTCCTTATGAATGTCGTTCGCAGGCAGTCCTTTTGCCCACAAAAAACGCACAACAGCACGTTGCTCTTTGGATGTACACTTCGTAAGTACAGTCGCCATTTTTATTATGCGCTGCGCATGCGCACGAGACACCTAGCGCCACCTGACGAACTGGAATATAAAGTTCGATGTTGCTGTCACTTATGATGCCTGTAGAAAACACCAACTACATTTACCTGCCATCCCACAGAACGTTGTGACTTACTTATTGGCTCGCCCTGGTACACGAGGAACAATATGCGATTAAGGCATGCGCTCGCTCACAACCCCCCCCCCCCCCCCCCACACACACACACACACGGATACGCAAGCACACTTAAATGTAAATGCACATTCATCACACCAGCATTGTCTTCAGCTGCAAGAGTTTAAGTTGTACGTGTGAGATCTGGAAGGCCGGTCTTGACCTCATCTGTCAACACGCTGTCTGCTTATTGATCACATTCGCTTTTGACATTAAGTAAGAAGGCCACATTGTTTTTGTATTTAAAGTTGCATATTCCTTAAAGGACATTGCACTCAATACCAGTATTTTTCAGCTGTTGTTGATGTTCCTGGCAAGATTACTCTCAGTAGTCTGCCATTGCTTTCTGAGCGACCGGCTCACATACTCCGAAAGTAACCAACGCGACGCGATCCGCTGCTGAATCTCGCACAGCTGTGTTTCTCACATGGATAAACGGGATTACGGAGAAAGTCACAAATCCCTTCGCCAGGGAGACCTGCTAGAAGGCCACTACGTGGGGCCAGCAAACAATATTATAAAGCACTTGTAGATGCTAGGCAGTAATATGTGATTGGTAACATTTAAAAATTGTTTTATTGTTTTTTCTGATAATAATTTATCTCCCCATTTCAATTTCATTATTGTGTACATCTCTCTATTACCGTGATAACGTAGATGTTTTAATAATGAAAAGTAAACGTTCTGAAATTTATTTCACATTGTAAAATATCTGAACCATATAACGAACATAAACCATGGGTAAGGGACCTTTCCATCTGGATTTCTAAAACATCGTTCGTGGAGCGATTTATTATCTACTTAAAAATTAGCCTGCTAGATTTGATGAAACATGTAATTACCTATTTAGCTGGTTTGAAGGGGAGGGGGAGGGGTGTAACATTAGTTGGTATTGATGATAGTGCTTTTCTCAAATGTTTTTCCAGGCTTGTGTCGGTCAGTCTAGATCGCAGTCGACCCTTTGCGATGGTAAGATTTGGAAAATAAAAAGTGCTCGCAGCAGAAAGTTTTTGCCAACACAGATGCCTATGTCAATGCATGTCTCTTCCAGGTGGGAAATTCAGCATTGCTTACGTAACGTTTATAGAACTGAAGAAGTGTGAGGTTATTGTACCCAACTTTTAGCTCATCATCATTTTGCAGCTGAATGATTTCGTGTTGTAGGTTATCCGGCATATACTTTGGTTCTACACTGAACGGCGCAGCAAAGATGTTCAATTCTATTTGTTTACTTTTCGTGTCCTTGAAACTTTCATTAAATCCTTCAGTTAGTTTCGTACATTCACCAGAAAAACCAAGTGTCGTAGAAGGCGCGTATTATTTCTTTCGAGTGCACTTCCTATAGCCTAAATGTAGCGTCTAGCGATTTCAAATTTGAATGCGATGAGCTGAGAAGCTGGCTGGAGCCCTGCAGCTTGACGTTTAGCTCTGAGAGGTGCTTCGTATGTCCAGGATGGGCGCTAGATCGTACATCCACTTGCTTTCATTGAGTTCCCTTCATCTCCATGAACTGCTTGACTTCATTCCGCAGAGCTTGAAGCCGCGACTCAGCCACTGCACTTCACAGCGATAAACAAGATCACCTTTCTCAGAGTCAAGATCATTCGGTAACTCATTACTGGCAGCTATTAAACCCTCTGCTGTTGACGAAATGTACACAAGGCACTAATGCTGACATCTCATTACAACTACTGTGCACATACTGTCTTGTTGTATGATGTAGTGGTATATGATTAAATCACGTGGGTTAAGACGGAGACAATTCACTTAATACAAGTATATATTTATGTTACTATGAAACAAGCTCCAGAATTTATGGAATGTCTTGTCCCGCCCGCTGTATTCTTGGCAGGGCTAGACCAGAGGATTTCGCTGCCCTTTTACGGCCAACGGGCAGGATGTTTCATGCCCCTGATATAAACAACTGGGATGCAACATTGTAGGTTCATTCCCAGTAAATGAGACACCCGTATTTATGAGATAAGGCTGTGTACTATACTTGTGAAATTCAATTTAAGTCTGACCACCAATTAAGTCTGCGCACTATAAAAATGTTTTGCATATCCTTTACAGGACATCGCTGTCAACATCAGCTTCTTTCAGCTGTATGTTGATTTCTTGGCAAGATTACGCTCAGTAGTTTGCCATTGCTTTCTGAGCGGCCTGCTCAGTTATCCCGCAAGTCACCAGCGGGGATCGAACCGCTCCCAGCTCTCGCCCCGCTACGAGACTCTGCGTGATAAACGGGATTACGGAGAAAGTGTTGTAACCCCTCGGCCAGAGAGACCGGCCTGCGCACTATACTGCGCATTATTATCGAGATGTTGTTTCTTTCATTGGAGGATGATGAGAAAATACACAAGGTGTCATCGCTAGCCACGTCAAGGCATCTACCTCTCGACAGTTATGAAATATGAACACAGTGTGGTGATGAGGGATACAGTATTAAACAAAGTGTTTTCAGACACTAATATAGCGTTGCATATCAACTCATCATCATCCAGCGCCTTGTTGGCTGGCGTGGGCGATCATGCCTCTCCATAAATTACGATCTCCGACGTCATGGATCAATTCCTGTGGTGACTCCATTTCGTGCCATGACACAAGACTGTCAAGAATCTTCCCACAATGCCTTCCTTTAACTCTCTTTCCGCAAATCTTTCCGGTTGTCACAACATGTTCCAGTTTTTGTCTTCTCATAACGTGGCCAAAATACGATGACTATCTCTTTCTGATGTTTGTGATAAGTTGTCTTTGCGACTCAGCTTCCCTTAAAACGTTCCGATTGCTCATTTTGGCTGTCCAATTAATTTTTAGCATTCCTCTTAAAAAAAAACACATTTCCAAGTTAAATAAATTGTAACACCAAGAAACTCACCACGAGTTCATCGGCACTCCCTACACCATTCACGGGAGCATTGGTAGCGCAGTTGCTATGACGCTATGAGTGGGGGGAGGGGGGGGGTGAGTGGTCTCGAGGTATAGTGTCCACCTCGAGTGCTAAAGGTCCCGGGTTCAAGTCCCGGTGAGGGCCGGGATTGTTTCACGAGGATTTCTAGTAATAAAATTTCCCCTGATCTCTGGGTAGTGAGATCGGACACCCGTGTGTATTGTTGCGCACGTAAAAAAATTCCTTGGCAGTTAGAAATCGAAAAAGAGTAGCCTAACGGCGCTACCCGGACAAAATTTCGAGTTAAAAATCTACCAAAAGTATTTCAGGATCCTCGCCGGTGCTATGGAGTTCGTGCACTGAGCTGACATTCTCCGGACTCAGGCTTGAGATAGGAGCAGAACGGAGCACTTATGGGTTACACTCATGTGCCGTGATGTTGATCCGTCGACTAAACTAAACTAAAATACACTAAACTAATGACACTTGTCTTTCCCACTCATCGAGATAAACTGGGTATATGGTGCTAGTCCAGTATTGTTAATACACTCATCAACACTCTAAAGGTAATGTGGCCAATGTAGCTTCGGTCGCCTTTTGTTTCAAGAACATTTCCTAGCACATATTATATGTTGGGTCTACTAGGCTAATAAAAAAAGCATCCCTGAAATGGTTAGATTCGAACACATGTCGACTGGACCCTCGGGCAAGCGTGATAGCAACTGGGCAGCAGCGCCAACGTCATATATTAATATTTTGTTGCGTATCCCTTACGGGACGTTGCAGTCAACACGCAGCATTTTTCAGCTGCTGTTGATGTTCTAGGCAAGTGTTACGTTCAGTAGTTTGCCATTGCTTTCTGAACGACCGGCTCCCATACCAGCACGTTATAACACAACGCGACTCGGTCTGCTGCACAAATCGGTAGCAACTGAGCTTCGAACGCCTGGTACCCGGCTCACAAACCGCGTTCCCAAACTTTGGCCACGGAGACTGTCATATATTACGTATTGTTAAAGTGGTGTACATGTTTCCACTAAATCTCTAAGAAAAAAAGTGGTGTACATGTTTCCGTTAAATCTCTAAGAAATTGTTTATTTGCTCTCTTGTCTGTTCAGATGACTCTCTGAATTATGTGATAACACCACACTTAATTTTTTATTCCAGCCTCACAAATAGCTTTTGTATTGATTTAGCTCAGATTAATCAATTATTTATCAGTTTATTGTGGTTTCTTCGTACATACACTGAGGAAATCTCAGGATAGTATAACTAGGAATCAGTTTGTATGGAATCTGTAGGGAAAAAAGATCTTACTCCAGCTTCACGAAGAGCATCTCCTGTAATGATTCAATCCAGATTTGCCAAATATATCTCAGTTATTGTGATTCCTTCAGACATACATTGAGAAAATCTAGAATAATACAAATAGGAAGATCTTTGAAGGCTGAAGAGAAGCAGGACCAGAAATGAATAATATTCGGAGGACTTGGACGGAGTTACATGGAATAGTTAGAGGATAGGACAGCTTGGAATGAGTTGGTTGAGGGCTTTCGATATCTGCATACACTTAATTGTTATTTATTGCACCCAAGTTGTTACCTTGTCTCTATTTCCTGATATAATTGTTTAACTTCTTCTTTAGCGTTTCACATCTCAATCGATCATTTACTCAAAACCAGTGCCCTTTATGTCCTCTGTAGACATACATGATCATCAACGGCTGGATTCTCCAGCCATAGTTTCTACGTGATAAGGTAGGTATTCCCACAGAAACCCTCCCTAGCCGTCCCTCATGGCATTCATGGTTATTGTACAGTTGGGTTATTCTTATGGGCCCTAGTAACACTATACTACATACATGTAATACCTTAAAGTAATAACTGCTAACAAGAGTTTGATTTAACATAGCCTAGGGGCTGCCAACAATGCTCACTTCAAATACACACACAGTCAGACAATACTTACAGCCGGGACAATATGTTTGTACACTCAAACACACACAGTCAGACAATACTTACAGCCGGGACAATATGTCTGTACACTCAAACACACACAGTTGGACAATACTTACAGCCGGGACAATATGTTTGTACAATCAAACACACACAGTTGGACACAGCCGGGACAATATGTTTGTACACTCAAACACACACAGTTGGACAATACTTACAGCTGGGACAATATGTTTGTACACTCAAACACACACAGTCAGACAATACTTACAGCCGGGACAATATGTTGTACACTCAAACACACACAGTTGGACAATACGTATAGCCGGGACAATATGTTTGTACGCTCAAACACACACAGTTAGACAATACTTACAGCCGGGACAATATGTTTGTACGCTCAAACACACACAGTTAGACAATACTTACAGCCGGGACAATATGTTTGTACACTTCAAACACACACAGTTAGACAATACTTACAGCCGGGACAATATGTTTGTACACTCAAACACACACAGTTGGACAATATTTACAGCCGGGACAATATGTTTGTACACTCAAACACACACAGTTGGACAATACTTACAGCCGGGACAATATGTTTGTACACTTCAAACACACACAGTTAGACAATACTTACAGCCGGGACAATATGTTTGTACACTCAAACACACACAGTTGGACACTACTTACAGCCGGGACAATATGTCTGTACACTTCAAACACACACAGTTGGACAATACTTACAGCCGGGACAATATGTCTGTACACTCAAACACACACACACAGTTGGACAGTACTTACAGCCGGGACAATATTTTTGTACACTTCAAACACACACAGTCAGACAATACTTACAGCCGGGACAATATGTTTGTACACCACCTGATCCAACTCTTCGGACTGTATCTGTATGGTATAAAACATGGCGTTCTTCAGCCGGTTTCCTATAACTACGTGCAGTACGCCATTGGCATCCGTCCATTTGTTGATCTTGGGGTTCCATCTGTTTGCTGTTGTGTGTAAGATTGGACAGAAATATTCAAGGACAGTCCCTGAAGTATTTGGAAGTGGCACTAGAAATTAACATACTGGTAAAAATTGATATGCATAGACGTTACAGAACGATGTTGAGCTCAGAGGATGAAGAATGGATGAAGAATGACTTGCGCGATGAATTGGATTAAAGTGAGGAAGAGTTGCGCAATTCGTCGACCTCACTCTCTCGCCTGAGTCCATCTGAATCCAGTGGCAGGACAAGTCAATACGACTGGAGACGAATACAGGTGCAGTGGATGACCAGGGCGCTCTACGTGCCTTGCCGTGCTCATTACGTTCCACAACGCTTTGCAGGTAAACGCCGTCTTGCCCGTTGAATCAGGAATGATTTCTTCCGCTCAGTCTGCCGGATCCTGTCTTCACATGCTGGGTAGGCATACCCTACATTACCGCTTGGTTTGACACCAAATCGGCTACCCGCGCCTGGTTTAGCCAGCCTCTCACAGCTGTTGCCCGGGGGGTGGCCGCTGTCGCATGCTGACAGCTACTAGGAGCCACAGGCGTGAGCTGGGTGTCAAGCTTGGACCAGTGGGGGATGGGTCCTGAAAAGGACATGAGAGTCATCCTTACCAAAGATGCTACCAATGCCTGACACCCCATACCCCCAAGAGCTCAGAGGACACACTAGATAATACACATTAACAGCTATTCACACGCCCGGATTCGAACCTGCAGTCTCCAAATGACGAATTTTAAAAATTGACCATGGGCTACACGGAAGACCCAGGGTAAAATATCTTTAAGCTGAAACCACCCAGCTTAATACTGACCATATAGTCCACCGAATGTCGATGGGTCTATACAAATATGGGTTTATCACCATATGCTCAATGCTACTTAAGAGTGGAAGAGTCCTTTACTTACCTGTTTTATAAGCCTTGTAAATGTGTATTCACCAAGTCTTGGACCCTTTTATGCGCATTGAGGATTACTAGATATATTGAGGTAGGCACATGTTATCTATAGACATATCTGCATTCGATGGGACGTTGTGGTCAATATCTAGCCGTCTTTATTTCCCATAACATTTCTTAGTAACATTTATAGGCTGGGTCGACCTGAAGCCCAAGTCATTAAAATGACATGAAAGGGGATTCGAACACATGACCTCCGGACATGCAGACAAGGATGCTGGCCACTGATCTATCGCGGCTTCCTAGCTTTGTATAGGTTATATATCACACACACACACACACACACACACACACACACACACACACACAACACTTAAACACACACCATCCAACCATCATGTGCCATGCCGATAAGCGTAGGCGGTCATATTTTGCCATCTCACTCGATCACCAGAGTCGTGTATCAGCTCCGTGTTTCAGTCTCGACCATGTCACATGGCCAAGCCATCCAGGTATTTACTTCTTGGTCTTCCCCTTGGTCTCTTCCCTTCGATCTTGCCAGTTTGACTGTCTACGTCTAATGTCTCTAATCACTTTACGATCTTCATTTGTTTCTTCACACACACACACACAAACACACACACACACACACACACACACACACACACACACACACACACACACAGGGAAATCAATTTTAATATATTCAAGCTATACAACACTAAGACCCTGAAGTGCCATATTACTTTGTACGCCCGATTACAAATACAGGGATCCTGGTTCAATCCTTAGTTTCTGTAGGATTTCTTTTCTTTACTAGTACTTCTCTGGGGTTGACCCAGGAGCGTAAGATGGGTGGAGAACACTTTTGTTCAGAATGTCTTTTAATTGTCTGCGAAGGGATGAGCATTAAAAAAAAATAGCAATCAACCCTTCGACATGTCACGGAAAGCACTGGGTATGTTGTGGTGAAACGTATTTGTATAGTGGATTCGACACTCGCTGGGCGGTGTGATCAGTATCACACGGCGAAGGAAAGCATTCGAGGAGATCAACTAGCCTCGTCCCTTCATATGTTAAAACTTGCAATATGTGAAAGCCTAACACATCACATATCGGTGTAAGTTCATGAAGCTTGATTAATAACACACAAGTCATCAAATTTGAACAATAACTAGTAACTACTCCTGTGTATATTTCGGTGTCTGTTATTTTACACATAACATTTCGGGAGTGTTTATTGAGCATTGTCAGTATTCCATAAATCGCGTAGATTACCGAAGACAACTTCGCATGGTTGAGTCGTGGGGAGAGGCACTGATTGTTGGGCTTGAAGAAAGAATGGGGGGGGGGGGCGTTAACGTAGGATATGTGACAATTTGGTAAATAAGGGTGGTAAGTCATATAATTTAGTTTTGCAGGTATCTATCTAACTGAGTGAGTGACTTAAACTTTCAGACTCGTTAACTCACCCAGTTATTCTGTATAAATCAAGAGGATCGATTATGCAGGTAATTTAAGAGTGTTTGTTTCAATTACGAATGGATAACTTCGCATGCTCCAATTCGCCAATATTCTGTGTTCAGCAGGCTGTGTGATTAGATGTTTACTCTACCACAGAAGGGATTGTGTTTGTTACACTTGGTTAAGAGGCGGAATCTGTTGTAAAATTAGTATTTTTGCTTACTGTGGCGGAGTATAGTCGTTAGACGTGGTTCCAACTTCACAGCAAAGTGTCATCCCTTAATACTCCGTTTCTGTGACAGTGAATATCACACAGAATGCTCCTCACTATCCCATATGAACAATGGAATAGACAGCAGTTCTGACAAATCAACAGCTCACACAGGCATACGTGCATAAGGCGGCTGCCAGAATGCCACACTACAGTCCACCACTAAAATTACACTTCATCGTCGATGGAAGTGGCAATCATTGGAAAACACAGCAATTCCACACACATTACTGCATAAGACCAAACAAGCTAGCTCAACAACCGGTAGTCCGCCATTTTTCTGAACATACAGTTCACAATAAAAACATCGCTATCAAGTACAAGTATTCCGTTTAGAAATCCACAGCGAACTGTGTCGCTCAACACATTTAACTCAGCAGCTGAGCAATGTAACCATTTATTACCAGTCCAACGTGAGGAAAATGCGTAAGCAAACAGTAGCCAGAAGCAAAAACACTCCAGAGTACTTAACAGTTTAACAGCCTATCCACCATATTGGGCCTGAAGTCGGCGGAATGTAGTATATTATATTACGAGGAGTCCTGATGTAGGTATTGAACTGACGGATATTTTGTTACCAATGTATGAAATCCATAGAGTTATTAATGTGTGTCTGATAGACAACATTTCACCAATTACACGTATTAACGGGAAGACAGAGGCGATATTCATTGGGCACAGGTGAACCATGTATTTACATTGAATGAGGGAGAGAAATGTGTGGATGTGAGAACCATCAACATTCATCATTCTTTATTAAACCGTGGTGTGGATTACATCTCTGTCAGCCTGCACGACTGTATTTACCAACTAATTTCTACGGACCTGAACTAGGTCATGTTAATGAAATTATATACTGCTTGTCTTTGAGCGTGAATATTACCTAGAGATATTTGACTGAAATAGGAAGACTTGACTGAACCCGTTATTTCAGTGTTCGTTTGAAGCCAATAACAAACGTCACGTAGCACTGATCAACATTTCGTAATCTGCTGGTAAGACAAGGTTCATTACAGAAGCCGCAGTAGAGCAGTGGATAGCACTCTTGCCTGCGACCCGGTGGTCATAGATTCGAATTGGCATGGAGGTGGATTTTTAAAACTGACCTAGGCTCCCAGGTCGACTCAGACTAACTGTGTACCAGGAAATATCTTGGGAAGTAATTGCGACCTGTGTGATATTGACCAAATCACCGTTAGAGTGCCGATTGGTTTGTAAAAATACGAGCGCTGATTTGTCTTTAACAGCATGGGCCCAGAACCTTTCATCATAAGCCTCAAGGTATGTAAAAGAGTTCTTCACTTTTGCTTGACTTTGCTAGGACAATCAAAGACCACGCCAACTAGCGTCAACTAGGATAGAGTGAGTAAAGGTAAAAGCTGTAATTGACTAAATGAGGTTTGGCAAACACATGAAAATATTTGTGAACGACTGATCAACGTTTGGGGAGTTACATGACACATACAGAGTTAAATTTTAAATCTATACTTAGCGTGGGTCACCGACGACCACCGTTTGCAATTTGATCTCGTCAAGATGTGAGCTAGCTAATAGAAGCGATATTTGCCAGAGTAATTCTAAGAGTTTTGTGTTAGACCTTCTTTTGCCCGTGAGACTCCTAATGGAGTATAAGCCCACAACCATGCATACCGAGCCCTTTATAGGCCAGTTCATATGTGTTTGGATGTGGGCTGATTTTGTTTTCTACGGTGTGAGATAGCCAGTCTCACATCAAACCTCTTTAGCCACTTTCTGCTACATGCTGAAGAGGTCTACAGGTTTAGTATATTTTACTTCCCCATTAGGGTCCCTATAACATACGGCCCATTTAAGAGTTAAGTAGATATTTTAATTATAGTAGTCAGTCTAGCAAATATATAGTCAAATCGCATCTGAGACTTTGTAAACGGGAAGTTCGCATTCTAAGTCGGGCATCACTGACATCTTGCCGTCTTGACAGACGACTGCTACATCGTGCTTAAAAGGGCATATAACTGCAACCAGAGGGCAATGACCAGGGATGTAGTTATAACGCTCCATAGTACAAAGCCTCGGATGAACTGTAGAGACAACGTGTTACTCATGCAGCATGATCGCTCTCTGGCCTGCCTAGTTTACTCCAAAGGAATGGTAACACCAATACGTCTGGAAAAAGGCAAGCTGCAGAAGCTGCCGGATCAGCAAAGCCATGTTCAAACTGTCCGCATGTTGGAGCTTCGATCCTAGACCAGTTGAAGTCAAGCATACATGACAAGATAAAGGTAGTCTAACGACAAATAGTCTGAGGTGTATGAAGTGAAAGGCCTTCATATTTCATGGCACATGATGATCTGGTGTTAGCAGTCACACCACTCTCCGCCTTCGTTTCAGTCTGTTGTACAAGTTTATCTCAATTTTTCTCCCGTCTCTGTTGTCTCTGATCCTCATTCTCAGAAAAGCTCGGAGCAAGAAGAAATCACAAACTGACATTCTACAAAATCTGGACACTGAAAAGACCTGACTCATAACAGCATCATGTTTCGGATGCCGAAATACTTTGGCTATATTAAACGCTTTAGTGGTTTGAATTTGAATAGAACAATACCGGAGGACATGGTTCATGGCAGTAGAGGCTGGAGTCGACCAGAACGAAGATGGATGAAGAACACTGCAGATACCATGGCCAAGACAATCCACGAGGTAGGAGAAATGACTAGTGATCGAGGGTATGTTCTGCTGACTGAGATTAAAGCGACGTTATGTAAACGACATATTACAAGAGGAGGAGGGGGATGATGATGATGATGATGATGATGATGATGATGATGATGATGACGACGATGATGATGATGATGATGGTGGTGGTGGTGATGATGATGATGATGATATAAGTAAAGTAAATGACACCTTTAAACGCCTTCAGGTGTATTGGACGTACTGTGTTAGACCCAAATCTGTATAGATCAATCGGCACTCTGTGGGTGATGTGCCAATATCAATCAGCACTCGGTGGGTGATGTGCCAGTATCAATCAGCACTCTGTGGGTTATGTGCCAGTATCAATCAGCACTCGGTGGGTGATGTGCCAGTATCAATCAGCACTCTGTGGGTTATGTGCCAGTATCAATCAGCACTCGGTGGGTGATGTGCCAGTATCAATCAGCACTCGGTGGGTGATGTGTCCAGTATCAATCAGCACTCGGTGGGTGATGTGCCAGTATCACATCGATCTTCACTTCCCAAGATATTCCCGGCTACCTGTTTTAGCCTTCCTCGCTTTGACAGCTCAGATCCATTTTTAAAATCTACCCCAATGAGGGTTCCAATGCACGACCGTGAGCGTCTAACTACTGTGCTACGGCGGATCCCGATGTTGATGATGATGATGATGAAGTTGAGATGAGCCGAAATCCATGTTACGTGGCTTGTTCGACACTGGAGCCGTTGTGGCTATGGGAAACAAATTCACTGTCTACTACGGGTTTAACCTGAGCCGACTGTGTTAATACGTAAGCAGACTAACAACTGTGCTATCATCTTGCAGACATATAATCCATGTAACAGGCTAGAATACGACAATGTCAGTTATTCTATGCAGGAATCCACCAGAATGGTGGAAAAGTAAAGGTAAAATATTGCCTGGAGTTACTGTTACTGTATAGTGTTTCGGCTGTTTTATTTAATATATTTAAACTTTTCCTCAAATAGATGCATAACTTGACCTGAAATAGGCACATAACTTGACCTAAAATAGATACATAACTTGACTTCAAATAGATAATAACCTTACAGCAAATAGATACATAACTGTACCTCAAATAGATACATAACTGTACCATTTTGAGAAACCTTGTCTACTCATTTGAGAGATAAAGGCCCCAATCCCTCGGTCACCAGCTCGTTAGCGACACGCTAAAAACAAGCTGCTTCGTTAAAGAAAGACATCTTGTTTAAATTAAGGAGAAGTCACCGATATGTGTGTGTGTAGAACATACTGGTGTATTCGGTCATATTGAAATAAACTATAGTGTTGAGTAACTCGCTGACATTTTTTTTCAGCGTTTCCATCCTGTTTCATGATATTGCGGTCAACATCAGCATGCTTCAGCTGCATGTTGATTCTAGGCTAAATTACGCTCATCAGCACGCCACGACTTTCTGAGCGACCGGCTCCATACTCTTATAAGTCACTAATGCGACTCGAACCGCTTCCAATTCTCGTGCACTCACGTCAACCACGAGAGTATTCGGGATTACGGAGAAAGCTGCTAACTCCTCGGCCAGGGAGCCGGCAACTCGCGGACATACAATTAGTAATTTCAGATGGTCTGTTGAGCGCGGGTTGCGAACCTGCAATATGGCCGCGACTAATGATGTGAACTTGGCTGTGTTAGCAAGCACAGTATTACTATTAACAACAACTAATTGACAAACTAATGAAGTAAATGCAAGAAAAAAGTGAACACGCACAATTATATGCCATAACAACAAAAATAAAATAATAGTACATTTTAAAAAGTTAGTTGCATATCCTTTACAAGACGTGGCAGTCAACCCCAGTATATTTTGGCTGTTTGTGATTTCTTGGCCAGTTTCGTTCGGCAGTTTGCCATTGCTATCTGGACGAAACAAATCAATACTCGAGAATTGATGTGGACAATATCACGATGGCCGCCTTTGTGTTCCAAGACATTTCCTGGCACCCACCTTAGGCTGGGAGCCTAGGTCAGTGTTAGAAAAATCGCTTGATAAGGGTTCGAACCAATGATTACCGGACCGGCAGACAAGCGTGCCGCCACTGTACTGTCGCGGCCCTCTCAGAGTACTAGCAAACATGCTTCCCGTGGCAATGTGACGTGTACAACGTGCATCTTTATTGTGGCAATGTAGCGGTGTAAAACTTGCATGCTTCCTGTGGCAATGTGGGGGGTGTAAACTTGCATTTTTACTGTGTCTATGTGGGGTGTAAACATGCATATTTCCTGTGTCTATGTGGGGATGTAAACATGCATATTTCCTTTGTCTATATGGGGGTGTAAAACATGCATATTTCCTGTGGCAATGTGCGGGTGTAAACATGCATATTTCCTGTGTCTATGTGGGGTGTAAACATGCATATTTCCTGTGTCCTATGTGGGGATGTAAACATGCATATTTCCTTTGTCTATATGGGGGTGTAAAACATGCATATTTCCTGTGGCAATGTGGGGGTGTAAACTTGCATAATTGCTGTGGCAATGTGGGGGTGTAAAACATGCATATTTCCTGTGTCTATATGGGGATGTAAACATGCATATTTCCTGTGTCTATGTGGGGTGTAAACATGCATATTTCCTGTGTCTATGTGGGGATGTAAACATGCATATTTCCTTTGTCTATATGGGGGTGTAAAACATGCACATTTCCTGCGGCAATGTGGGGGTGTAAAACGTGCATGCTTCCTGTGGCAATGTGGGGGTGTAAACTTGCATTTTTACTGTGTCTATGTGGGGTGTAAAACATGCATAATTCCCTTGTCTATGTGGGGGTGTAAAACATGCATATTTCCTGTGGCAATGTGGGGGTGTAAACATGCATATTTCCTGTGGCAATGTGGGGGTGTAAACTTGCATATTTCCTGTGTCTATGTGGGGTGTAAACATGCATATTTCCTGTGTCTATGTGGGGATGTAAACATGCATATTTCCTTTGTCTATATGGGGGTGTAAAACATGCATATTTCCTGTGGCAATGTGCGGGTGTAAACTTGCATATTTCCTGTGTCTATGTGGGGTGGAAACATGCATATTTCCTGTGTCTATGTGGGGATGTAAACATGCATATTTCCTTTGTCTATATGGGGGTGTAAAACATGCATATTTCCTGTGGCAATGTGGGGGTGTAAACTTGCATATTTTCTGTGGCAATGTGGGGGTGTAAAACATGCATATTTCCTGTGTCTATATGGGGGTGTAAAATATGCATATTTCCTTTGTCTATGTGGTGGGGGGGGGGGGGTTTAAAACATGCTTATTTCCTGTGTTTATGTGGGGGTGTAAAACGTGCATATTTCCTGTGTCTATGTGGGGGTGTGAAACATGCATATTTCTTTTGTCTATGTGGGGTGTTGAAAACATGCATATTTCCTTTGTCTATGTGGGGGTGTAAAACATGCATATTTCCTGTGGCAATGTGGGAGTGTACAACGTGTATATTTCCTGTGTCAATGTGGAGTGTAAACCGTGCATAATTCATGTGAAATTTATGTTGTCGTTGTAAGAGTGGGACAGGTTCAAGTGAGCATAACGTGAAGGTTGTGTCAGGGCTTTCTGGTAAGGAGGGAGGGGGTTGAAAGTGGCTTGCAAGTACAGGAAAGGTCTGGCTTTCAGGTGAAGGTGTGGCTTGTTGGTACAGGAGAAGAGGGACATGTAAAGGGTGATGTGGCTTTCTAGCACAGGGAAGGCGTGGCTTTCATTTATCAGGGGCTGTGATTTTCAGGTGACGGCGTGGCTTGCAAGTACGGCACAGGCGTGACTTGCAGGTGACAACGTGGCTTACAGGTAGAGCAGAAGCGTGACTTGTAAATGGTAATATGTATTTCTGGTACATGGGAGGTGTGCATAGTAGGTGGTTTTCAGGTATGAGGTAGGCGTTACCTACAGGTACTGGGTGGCTTGTAGGTAAGGTGTCCATCCCTGGCTCCGATGCTACCAGATTCATTTCCAGTCGGAGGAAAATATTTTAAAAGCAACGAATGTTATAACACGTTCACGTGGTCCCTGAGTAGTGGACATCTTGTCTTCTCGGTACAGTTTGAAGGGATGATGGAAGCTGTGTATTTACGTTGCGCGTGTTGCAAGTCTCTCGACACCTGGGCATAGGCAGAGAGAATGTTAAACATGTCTTGTTTGGGGAAGTATTATTATTATTATTATTATTATTATTATTATTATTATTATTATTATTATTATTATTATTATTATCATTATTATTATTACAACATTTTAAATCACAAATCTACAAAAGAGTATAGTTTCACAGAAGAGAAGACTGTTGATATATGTCTCATGCTAACCCCCCCCCCCCCCCCCCCCCCTCACAATCCACTTGAAAATATATGCAATCTAAAAGTAATTTATAACACCGCACATTTCGATACTTGAAATACTCCGAGAAGCAGACGACAACCGCAAATTCATTCGAGAAATGTAATAAACAGTACGTGTGTTTTTACCATATTATGAGGGGAGAGAAACTTGAAAAATAAGTGATATGGGATAAATATAATTGGGAAATGGTCGACATGAAGACATACATATTTATGTCCTTTGACCAAATGGCAGAATAGTCAAACAAGCACAGATCTGATGTGAGACTGGGAGAATTATATGAAATTGCTGGCCGCGATCGTGTACACTAACTAGCATTGCGCATAGCTATAATGGTGGTAGTGATGATGATGATGATGATGATGATGATGATGATGATGATGATGATGATCATGATCATGATCATGATCATGAAGGCGGTAATGGTGAAGATGATGATGATAATAATGGTAATGATGATGGTGGTGGTAATTATGATCATCACGATCGTATGGTATGCTGGTAAGTCTGATGATTCCTTTACCTGGTCGAACGAACACAGTGGTGTTTGCTAGTTTCGGGGCATTCGGTCTGAGAGGAAGGCTTTGTAGATTTATGATAATATCCATGTTGGCTTCTGAGTCCATCCTGAGACAATTCATATAGAAGACGACGCCCTGCAGATCAAATAAGACACGGGATAACGCAATATAATTATACTTGAATGTAGCATATGTTTTGCCATTTAGGAGTATATAATTGTTTTCCTCCCACTCAGTAGTCGCATGAAAACACTTTTGTTCTAGTTATTACTTTAACGCACTTTATCCCGGTAGAGAACACATGAAAACAAAATATATCCGGGAAGCTCGACATAAGGGGTGGATACAAACGAATAGACACAACAGATAGGCACAAACAGACAGACACAAACAGATAGACACAAACAGATAGACACAAACAGATAGGCACAAACAGGTAGACACTAACAAATATACACAAACAGATAGACACAAACATACAAACAGATAAGCACAAACATACAAACAGATATGCACAAACAGATAGACACAAACAGGTAGACACTAACAAATATACACAAACAGATAGACACAAACAGGTAGACACTAACAAATATACACAAACAGATAGACACAAACATACAGCAGATAGGCACAAACATACAAACAGATAAGCACAAACAGATAGACACAAATAAACAAACAGATAGACACAAACATACAAACAGATAGACAAACATACAAACAGATAGGCACAAACAAATAGGCTAAATCAAATAGACCTAAACAGATAGACACAAACAGACAAACAGAAAGGCATAAACAGATAGGCACAAACTAACAAACAGATAGGTACAAATATACAAACAGATAGGCACAAACAGATAGACACAAACATGCAAACAGATAGGTACAAACATGCAAACAGATAGACACAAACATGCAGATAGGCACAGACATAGAAACAGATAGAAACAAACATACAGATACGCACAAACATACAAACAGATACGCACAGACATACAAACAGATAGGCACAAACATACAAACAGATACGTACATACATACAAACAGATAGGCACAGACATACAAACAGATACGAACAAACAGATAGACACAAACATACAAACAGACACAAACATACAAACAGATAGGCACAAACATACAAGCAGACAGACACAAAGATACAAACAGATATGCACAAACATACAAACATATAGATACAAACAGATAGACACAAACATACAAATATATAGACACAAATATACAAACATATAGATACAAACACATAGACACAAACACATAGACACAAAACACATAGACACAAGCACTTAGACACAACCAGATAAATACAAACAGATAGGCACAAACAGATACACAAACAGATAGACACAAACACATAGACATAAACACATAGACACAAACACATAGACACAAACACATAGACACAAACAGTTCCAAACGAACGTTTCGACCATAATCTCTATCAACGAACACACAAGGAAATATACTCAGCTAGAAAACTGAAAACACAATCACACATAAGTAAGCCTCATGTCTGGATGAAATAACACAAACACAACCATTAGTACATGCGAATCTAAGGGCACGTGTAGGGACAACACCGGTTACTGACTTTATAGAACACCAACGAATTAAATGGTTCGGATATTTAGTTAGAATTGAACAAGGTCAACCAGCTGATAGAGTTCAACGTGAGATCATGGGGATACTAGACGAAAGGGTGATCCAGAAAGAGCTGACAGCTGGGTTAAAAGAGACATTGAAGAAATAAAATACGACATTATCACAAGCGACAAGACAAGCTTAAACTAGAAAATGGCATCTTTCTCCTCTCTGAAATACTTCATTGTAAAAGCGGTAGGACAAAAGACGATGAAGAAACCATAAATTTGCAAAACTACAATACGGAAATTGGAAGCGAGAAATGAGTGTTAACAACGAAAACAAAAACAAAAACATTAATTAATTACAAATTATTTATGCATGTTTAAAGATCCCTTGAAAGTTTAAAATCGAAAAGAGCAGGCGGAATAGGCCACTTCCTATGCTAAACTTCACCACTAGAACACTTACCACAAACTAATATTTACAACTTAAGTGATTCTGATATACACACATTTGTATACTCGTCGGTGCTACGGAGTTTGTTCACCCTGATAAGATTCTCTTCGTCTGATTTATGTGAGGAGACTGGGGCACTTATGAAGATACCCATGTGATTGGATATGATCCATAATCTAAAGGAAAACCAGACCATACTTACTCCCAGATGACTGAGCGCTCTGTGTGTCTGGAACCAAGTGGATGCAGGACGTATGGTATAGCACATTCGGAGAGCAACATTGCCGTGGTTGAATGCTAAGACTGTGGCCTGCACCAGAAATCCTTTCAGGTAGTTGTAGGAGCCTGTCCGGAGAACAACAGATACTGAAGATCATCTGTCCAGAAATATGAAACCCCCAAAGCAATTTGTTAAAGTATAGGACATTTTATACGCCTTGTAGTGTGTTTAGTATTTGATACTAGCCGTCAACTGTTACAGACCAGTCAGCACTCAGTTTGCCACGTGGTCAACAATGTGCTGACCGCCTTTACTACCCACATCATTTTCTAGTACTCATCTTAAACTAAGAGAGCCGCGGTGGAGTAGTAGCGTAGCACCAGCCTGAAGGTTCGGTGGTCATGAGTTTAAATGTTACAATTGACTTAGGCACCCAGATCGACCCAGTCTACAGGGGGTACCAAGAAATGTCTTGGGAAGTAACGGCCATCGGAGTGAAACTGACCACATGACCCATGAATGAAACTGACTATATGACTCACCGAGTGAAACTGACCACAGGACCCAACGAGTGAAACTGACTACATGACCCACCGAGTAAAACTGACTACATGTCCCACCTAGTGAAACTGACCATATGACCCATCGAGTGAAACTGACTACATGACCCACCGAGTGAAACTGACTACATGACCCACCGAGTGAAACTGACTACATGACCCACCGAGTGAAACTGACTACATGACCCACCGAATGAAACTGACTACATGACCCACCGAGTGAAACTGACTACATGACCCACCGAGTGAAACTGACCACATGACCTACCGAGGGCCGATGGGTCTACACAAATATGGGTCTACAACTGTGTGCCCATTGTATCTTCAAGAGTACCTTGCTTTTTACTTTACAGCTTAAGCTGGCTCTTCATTGTTATGGTCATTGAGAACAAGAATATATTATGTAAATACATTTCAGTCGCCATATATAGCTCTCCATTGTTATGGTCCACGAGAACAAGAATATATTATATACACACATTTCATACATACATTTCAGTCCCCATATATTGCTTACCATTGTTATGGTCCACGAGAACAAGAATATTTTATGTACACACATTTCAGACCCCATCTATATCTCACCATTATTGTTATGTGTATGTTATGGTCAGTGAGAACAAGAATATATTATGTACATACATTTCAGTCCCCATCTATAGCTTTCTTGTGTTATGGTACGTGAGAACAAGAATATATTATGTACATACATTTCAGACCCCATATATAGCTCAACATTGTAATGGTCCGTGAGAACAAGAATATATTATGTACATTCATTTCATACCCCAACTTTAGCGCTCTGTAATAAACACAAAATAAAACAAGTTTCTCCCGAGGCAGTGTCCTGCTTTGGGTCTGTCATGTAATGGTGCTATCACATATTGTAGACCGAGAGCAAAGAAAAATAGATGGCCAATCTTTCGGTGATTTTGGCAGGTGACGAGCCGGCGTCCAACTGTACACATGCCATTACCAGCATAGATCACTATCAATTTCGGCAGCGCGCCCGTATTGTTACGGTCGATGTAAAGCTTCTGAGATCTAATTTAGACGACCAGCAAAGTTAATATCTGAATCTAAATAAGACATCTAATAACGAAAGTTAGACAATTGTGTGTAGGGATCTGCATATTTATATAACGCGAGGATCTCAACATTCAAGACCAGTTAAGGGGGGGGGGGGGGGGAGACTGAGAAAGCTGGGTTAATGATTTGTGTGTCTTGAGTAAGAGATCTTCAGTACTCATAACATGATGTCTGCCAATTAATATTATCTATGTCCACTAAATTTATTCAATAAGAAACAGATCAGAAATTAGGAAAAGAGATCAAGAAACAGACTGAGATGGTTGTTATTCAACATGTTAAAGATGTACTGATCAAGGTTGCTATTCAATATGTTAAAGATGTACTGATCAATATACTGGTCAAACTGACAAAATATAACACGTTGTTGATACTAGGCAGACAACAGCCTATGTGTTGACATTCATTCATTCATTCATTCATTCATTCATTCATTCAGTAGCATGCCCTTTGCAGAACCTCGCTCCCATAACAACCTTCCGGAAAACCTCTCGATCATAAGCAAAACGTCCTGCGTCCGATACACCCATCTGGAGATCATCCGCCACATCCTGCACCCATCTTCTCTTTGGCCTTCCTCTTCCTCTCTTCCCAGGCATATACCTCTCCATTATTGTTTTCTCCAAACTTTCGTGACGTTTCAAGTGACCAAAATATTTCAATTTTCTTTGTTTTATCGTCTTTAATAGCCAACCTTCTTCAATATCCAGCTCTTGAAGTATGGATGCATTTGTTATTTTCTTTACTGTGTTGACATGCAGACACAAAACGGTCATCCTTTGTTAACCTAGGCGCTCTATTTTTGGGATACTATGTAACGTAGTCTAGACGCACGATTGCCAGCTCTGTGGTCATTGGTGTAATCCGCATCGCGATTTGTATTTCTAATTTGTAAAATTGTCCAGGGCTCCAAGGTCGACCAAGTCTAAAATGGGTAGTATGAAAAGTCTTGGAAAGAAATTACGGCTGGCGGGACACAAACCACATCACCCATCGAGTGCTAATTTGTCTATAAAAAATATAAACCTAGCACTACATGCCCAAGGTACTTTAAGGCTTGTAAAAGGGTCCTTTACACATTTCCAAACCTTACTTTTAACTTAAACTGAATTTAAACTGAATATGCTGACAGCAATCGATTTATGTTCTGTTTGCCTTTCTGTTTCCAGGTGTGTTATTTCAATCATCTTGGGATTTCCGTCCTTGACTCTGATGTCATAATATAATCTCTAACACACTCCCCTCACATGAAGCCACTCTCGTTGTTTTGGTTAACTGAATTATTAAACACACTTGATATTGGGATTTGGAGTATAATTGCACTCATGTAAGATGATCAGCTGGGAATTATCAACAGGAAAATGAAAAGAATGTATGTTAGTAAATTAGGAGGGTGAGACAAGACTAACAGGAGCCGGAGAAATGAAATCAGATGAAAATAAAATAATTTACTCAAGAGAACTGTGACGAAACGCCTCAGAAATATTAGCAATGTACCTGACATTCAACAAAAAGGAAATGAAAACGAAAGAGGAATGAGAACATATAAAATAACAGTTTCACAGTGCTGCTCTGCGTCATCAACTCTATGATGCAATTTTACACCAGTAGACCGGCCATCGCACAAAGCTAAGACTGTTTTCTAGAAACGGTGGGAAAATCTCAATTCGTGAGCACCACTACAGCAGAGGCAGAGAACGGAGAGGTGTGACATTTCTACTTCAATAACATGCCGAAAGACACCAGAGTCGGAAACACCGACTCAAAAACAGTCCGATGGGTCGTCAAGCGGATACCAGTGGAGCTATCAGACGAAGAAATCCTGAAGCAGCTACGAGAAGAGAATCTCCACATTCGATTCTTGAAGGCGGAGCGGCTCCTCACCTACTCTAAGATACCTACAACCTTGGGAGTGGTGACATCGGAGGGCAGCGAAATGCCGACCACAGTATCATACAACAAGAGAATGCAGCAACCAGAGATATTCATCCCAAGAATCACTCAATGTTCCAGATGTAAGAAGGCCGGCCACAGCAGAGCTACGTGTCGCAGTAAGACGGAAATCTGCCGATACTGCGCCGCTCACCACGCTTTCAAGGAGTGTCCGCTGGCCAAGATGGACACGGACTTCCGAGCACCCAACAACAAAAGAAAGTGTGCCAACTGCCTGGGCAAACATGGAGCAAGATACCTGGGCTGTCCGTACCTGCAGAGGCATAGAGACGTCTTAAAAATCGCCATCATCACAAAGACACCATTCAAGGAAGCAATGCAGAGGGGCGAGACAGCCACGGGTATAGCACAAGCTGAAAGAGATCAACTTCACAAGCAGATAGACGAGTTGAAGAAACAAGTCAAGGCACTGCTGACGACGACTCCGACCAGCGATAATGAGAAGCTGCTGGCCGACATGAAAGAAATCCAGCTCAACATCAAACAAGAGATCCAGCGCATGGCTGAGATGAAGAAGGAGAACGAAGAAATCCTACAAATGATCAAGACCGAAAGAGAACTGCATAGAGCTGAAATGGAACTCTTTCAAAACAAACTAACAGAAGCCACACAAGAACTCAGAGAGAAACCGCAAGAAGAAAACCAAGAGTCCGAGCCTGAACCGCAAACTAAAGCCAGCAGCCCAACAACAACGCCCAAGAGGGAACTACTATACCGTCGGATCTCTGAAGGAGGCACAGAATACCCAGTCGACAAGGAGGAACTCAAGCGCGAGGAATTCAGAAGGCGCTGGGAAGAAAAAGAAAAGAAGAAGCCTAAGAAACTCCGGGGGAAACCGATGGTATACCCAGTCTTACACTACGACTGTGAGAACGACTTCGAGTACTATATAGATGACGGTAAAATCATCCCAAGGCTGACCACGGAGGAAGAAAACTTTAGGCAGCAGCTTCGCAAACGCGACAGTGAAAACAGGCACAAGGAGGAAAATGAAAACGTCGATAAGCTCCTACAGAAAATACATAAAAAAGGAGACAAAAATACCAAATAAAAAGTCCTTTTAAGGACTGCAACCAGTCAAGCCAGGAGCCTGCGCCAACAAAGAAAACAAGAGGAAACATGCACAAAGGACAGCCGCCGACCGATCCCCCAGTTGGAGTGGATTACGAAAAGTCCTTATAAGGACTGCAGCCAGTCAAGCCAGACGAGCCAGGAGCCTACTCAAACAAAGAAAACCACAAGAACAGACGAGCACAAAGGATAGCCGCCGACCGATCCCACCGCTGACGTCACAGACACAAACGATACATAACCAGTCCGAGATAGGACTCACAAGACAAGAATTAGGGTGAATAAACCCACAAAAACCACGGACCTCAACAAAAACCACAGCTCATGAAGCAGGTTAGACGAGGCCGAATTTGGAATTTTTGTTTTTGAATCAACCAACCAGCAATCCACCTACAACCCATGGAGGAGGCGAATGTGACTGTAAAGGCCAATTCGCGCTGTAAATGTTCGTTAACAGTGGGTGCATATGAACACATGGTCATTTTCACCATTTTGCACCATCTTACGCCTGACACGCTCGGTGTGTGACTTATCTGCAATAGTTTTCTCATTTGTCGTTATTCCATTTATGATATTTGCCCTCCATGCAAGACGTTCAGCGGTGACGTGTTCCAATGTGCATTATCAATGCCTGTATCAATCATGTCCCGCTTACACACATCTTTGTATCGTAGTAGAGGTCGACCCTCAGATCTCTTACCCACCTGTGATTCACCAAAACAGATGTCCTTTGGTATTCTACAACCATCCATCCTCCCAAGATGTCCTATCCATCTAAGTCTACGAAGACTGAGCATGGAATATACCTCACACAACCTGATCTTTCCAAGACTTCAGTATTTTTTATTTTGACTTGCCTCTTAATAACAAGTATTCTTCGCAGATACCGCATATGAAAGCTATTTAAACGTTTCTCTTGGTGAGAGTAAGTTGTCCAGGCTTCACTGCCATAAAGAAGAGTACTAAGGACACAGGCTTGATAGACTTGGACTTTTGTTTTGGCAATAAGCTTCCTGTTCTCCCAGACTCTTTTTCTTAACCTTTTCAGTGTTGTTGCTGTCTTACCAATCCTGATGTTGATTTCCTGATCTAGGGATAATTTGCTATTTATCTCTAATCCTAGATATGTAAAATGGTCTACTATCTCCAGTTCGGCGTGGTCAAAAAAGATTGATGGTATCCCATGTACACATTGTGACATAATCTGTGTCTTCTTTTTGCAAATTGTTAAACCAAATTCAGAACAAGCATTGGAGAATGCAGATAGTAGACGTTCTAATTCTTTTTCAGAGTGGGTCGTAACTGCAGCATCATCTGCAAAAAGCAGACAGTCTGATCAGTACCCTCCTAATTTTGGTCTTGGCCTTCAATCTCTAAGCATTGTAGAGGCCGTCATCTGGACGTGAGTAAATATATTTACCACATCCTGATCGCGAAAGGCATATTTCAGTAGAAGTGAAAAGTATGTTCCAAAGAGGGTGGGAGCTAGTACACAACATTGCTTAACTCCACTCTTGATTTCAAACTCTTCTGAAGTTGCACCATCAAACTTGATTATACCCTTCATTCTTGTGTGGAACGATTCCACAATGGACAGAAGAGTTGGTGGGCAGCCAATCTTCTTTAGTGCCTTGGACAGACCCTCACGACTGACCAAATTAAATGCCTTTGTGAGGTCGATGAAGCAATAAACAGTGGCTGCTCTGCGTCATCAACTCTATGATGCAATTTTTCTTGCATTTGTCGCAATGAGAATATCATATCAGTGGTAGACCGGTTCTGTCGGAAACCACACTGTGATTCGGGGTAGACTTGATCTCCCAGGACTTGAAGTCTGCGCAGAACAATTCTGGCAAATACTTTCCCAACAATACACAGAAGTGAAATACCCCTATAGTTGTTACAGTCGCTCGGATCGCCCTTGTTCTTGCACAGTGTTATGATGCTTGAGTCTTTGAAATCCCGTGGGACTTGTCCTTCTCGCCAGCATAGCTCTATTATCTGGTAGATCTGTAGAGTGAGTGTGTCTTGCCCACTCCTGATCACCTCTATTGGAATCCCATCCTTATCTGGAGCCTTGCCAGATGCAAGCTCATTTATAGCACACCTAACTTCTGTTATAGTGGGAAGTGTGTCCAGGTGGTCAAGAGTTGGCAGGGCTTCTATAGCGTTGAGGGCATCATCCGCTAGCTTGGTCTCACTTTAGTAAAGCTCTTAATAGTGCTCGACCCATCTATCCATCTGCTGTTTCTTATCAGTGATGATTTCTCCAGTCAAAGTTTTCAATGGTGCACTTCGTTTGATCATTGGACCACAGGCTTTCTTTATCCTTTCATATATGCTTCTGGTGTTTCCCTTATCACTTGCATTTTGAATGGACTCACATAACTTGATTCAATAGTCATTTGCACACTGCCTGGCAGCCTTTTGCACAGCCTTCCTAGCTTGCTTCAGCTCACTGAGAGTTTTACGCGTTGTTCTTTCTTTGTTTCTCAAGAGAGCTATCTTCTTTTTATCAATCAAGGGCTGCAGTGTCTGGCTGTTTACGGCAAATCAGTCCTGCCTTTTATGATCCACAGCACCGTAAACATCTACCGCTGCTTTATAAAGGGTTTCCTTAAGTTTATGCCACTTTTCACTTGTTGTACAAATTTCTGATGTATCAGTGAAAGCGTTTTCAAGTTGCTGTTGGAACTCAAAGCACTTATCAGGATCGTGGGTGTTAATAACATTAATCCTGGGGCTGGATTTGTGTTTAGCTGTGTAGATTCACTTTGGTCTCAGTCTAACTCTTGCAACAACCAAAAATTATCCGTATCACAGTCAGCACTGTGGTAACTTCGAGTTAGTAAACACAGTGGTGGTATTTTAAACTCAAAGTTCTTCCATATTTACAACTGTATGTAAATGTTTGTGTAGCTTAAGAGAGTACAGAGATTATTAAATCACAGTTGTGGGGGAGTAATTATAGCTTTCTAGGAAGGGATAAGTCAGAGAGGTAACTTGCCTATGCTGCTCTTTTGTAACAAGCTTATCTTGCATGTCTTAATTCCTCTTTCTCACTCCTGGGGGTACCAAAAGCAGCTACGACTATCATTTTAACGAGCCAATTCTGTGCTGTTTTCTTGAGTATACAGAGACTGTTTCTCAATCAGCATAGAAGTGACATTTGTCCCGAGTTCTCTCTGTGCGATCCTGAGTGTAAGGTGTCTAAAACTGCACCCAGAACTAAATACCGGTGTGAGAAACTATATGACTCTGACAAAGTGGATGACTGCATGGGAGATTCTGACAAGGACATAAACATGAAAGTGGTGACTCTTGGACAGAGAAAGAGCAAAGACAGTAAAAGGATATATGTCTATATCAGATTGAGTTCTGTTAGATTAAGTGTCAAGATTGAAGATGTTTGTTAGTACTAAAAAAAGCCTATGCATCAACTACTGACTGTAGAAGGATATATTTGTTTAATAAACAGCTTATCATGTCTATAGAAAAATTTTAAAAAAAATAAATAAAACTGTGAAGCAATTACAGTAGTCCTTGACTTGGGGATGTAAATTACAAGTACCGCAGAAGCCGGCGTGTGTTCGCCTGCTAGTGAGGATCACGGGTAATAGGGAAAATTAAAATTAACCCACATGCAAAAATCAGTATAGTGCACAAGAAGTATCGTGTATGGACTATGCTTGAGTTCAAAAAGGACAAACGCAAAACAAAACAAACAAGAAAGACAACTACACTACTAAGTGATTTCAATGCACAAATTGGAGAAAGAAGAAATGAAAATGATGACAGAGGATACGGCCTTGAAGATAGAATTGAAAGAGGAGAGAAGCAGGCTGAATGGGCAAGAGAACACAATATGATAATCGGTAAAACCTACTTTTAGCCGTCTTTGGGCATAGCAAAGTTCAGGAAACGATTTACATATTCAAGTCGACTACATACTTAAAAGCAATCTACTTCGAAACAGTTTACTGTAAAAAACGACAGAGAGCGTACTGTAAAAGCAAACATATATAAGTATACAAAGAACTGGAAAACTAAATATAAAACTGAAGACATTACAGAGGGCTCCTAGAATTACTCAGCTAAATTTAACAGTACTTAATCGAATCAGGAGTTAGAAATGTGCCATCAAACAATGGAAAATAGTGAAGAAGAGAATGCAACAGACACCGAAGGAAATAATACGAAACATAAAGAAGACTGCTAAGAAGAAATCAATGACAGGAAATTCCACAACTTGTGTATATTGGAAGAAAAAGTAAACAAAATCAAGATGAATATAAAAGAATAGACAGAGAAACAATACGAAAATAAAAGGCAGTAAAATAAGTCTGGCCAAATAATCAGTGTAAGAATATTTACGAACAACAAAGCAGTAAAATAAGTCTGGCCAAATAATCAGTGTAAGAATATTTACGAACAACAGCAAGACACAAATGCTATGTACATAAAGATACATGAACTATCGAGGATTACAAACAAACAGTGAACTGTTGTTTGAAAACAAAGGGCAGTGCACTACTAATGGGCAATGAAAATGTAACTAAAAAATGGACAGAATATATATCACAATTATATGACAAACCAGACAGAAGCCATTACGATCAATGTGAAAGACCACTAATCATGAAAACAGACGTTCAAGATGCGATACAAGATATGAAGAAAGGTAAATCTCAGGGGCCAGATAACATTAATTCCGAAGAAATTAAATCCGTTGATGAATAAGGCATAGAAATTGTAACAAAGTGAAAGACATTTATAAAAGTACACTAATGTCGGATGTTCTCCATAATATATATATATATATATATATATATATATATATATATATATATATATATATATATATATATATATATATATATATTGTGGAGAGCATCCGAAATTAGTTTAATGAGTCACGTGGCTACAATACTAGTGAGAATTTAAGCGAAAAGAAGAAAAAGAAACAAAATAAAATCAGAAAATGGATACGAGCAGTTTGGATACCAAGAGAGAAGTTGCTATACAGTTTAATATCATGGCATGAAGGAACATCAGTATCAGAAATTATTGGCAGCACATGAGCCTTAGGGCTGTGGGAGACATGATCACCAATACCACATAGCATGTAGTATAAGAAGATAACCGGGGCAAAAGCGGAATGATGTTGTTTTGCCGTCTGGCGTTACCTCTAAAAATAACGGTGTGCTGTCTATTTCTGGAGCTGATATATGACATGACGACTACACTCATTCTTGTTTTGCAATTTCCCCAGTTCTTAATCAATTCCCCTTGATCTTGTGTATTGCTATCATGTAGGCTTAAACCGAGCTTTCTATTCATATCACATTTATCAAATATTATTTTGTATGTTCTTTCTTGCGTCTGATTACGCAAATTATATTAATTATGTGTGACGTCAGAGCCCACATCTACCCGCGCCTCTTACGGCAATTGTTAGTTCTGCAGAAATAATTGAAGGCTCCAGTCAGGGTTTGTATTCTGGACACTTATTATATCTACAAGTATGTCACTACAAGCCGGTCTCTCTGGTCTAGGGTTTACACGACTTTCTCCGTAATCCCGTATACTCTCGTAACGTGATGTGACGTGCGCGAGAATTGGTAGCGGCTGTCTCCGCGTCGGTAACTTAGGAGTATGTGAGCCGGTCGCTCAGAAACCAATGGCAAACTACTGAGCGTAATCTTGCAAAGAAATCAACAATCAGCTGAAAGATGCTGATGTTGACAGCGATGTCCTGGAAAGGATATGTCACTACAATTGTGGACGGACTTATTTTGCGTTTACTAAAAGGTAAGATGTCTTTTATTACTGGATATTCGTTCTGGTCGGCAGATATCGACAGACGTCAATATTCAGTAATAATTACACAGTCCTCTACTATCTTCACACGAATTTAACGGACATCATTGCAGAAAGGGAGCATGAACGTTACCGCAGCCCCATGCTAATGATATAGGTTTTCAATGCTAATCTGAGGTCTAGAAAAAGTGTGTTGCTTTACAATCGAAAGATTAATGTGATAATCCGCCACAGGAAAAGATTATGAACATTTTGTCATCTTTCGCAATAATTCTTTGCCACAAAGGTTCCTATGACAAACCCTTAATGAAACTTCTACCTGTCCTTCTTATGGGTTCACTGGACATCTTTGGCTGTAGTATTCAGTTAGGTACATCTGGTATATAACTACCTTTCTCATTCATTCATTCATTCATTCATTCATTCATTCATTCATTGCTTCTGAAGTCGGAGTGGGTTCGCCTGAAGGTGAGGTACACTGTCAATAGGGAAAGCTAACCCACACTCAAAATTCAGTCCATCACTACTATAAATAGTGTGTATGGCCTACGCTTGGGTTAAAAGCGAGGGAGCGCAAAAATTCATTCATTCATTCATTCATTCATTCATTCATTCAGTAGCGTGCCCTTGGCAGAACCTCGCTTCCATAACAACCTTCCCGAAAACTTCTCGATCATAAGCAAGTTGTCTCGCGTCCGTTACATCCATGTGGAGATAATCTGCCACATCCTGCACCCATCTTCTCTTTGGTCTTCCTCTTCCTCTCTTCCCGGGCATATGCACCTCCATTATTATCCTTTCCAAACTTTCACGACGTTTCAAGTGACCAAAATATTTCAATGTTCTTTGTTTTACCTTCTTCAGTTGCCACCTTTATTCAATATTCAGATCTTGTCATATAGGTGTATTTGTTCTTTTCTGTATCCAAGGTATTCTTAGAACCCATCTAAAACAGTTTTATTCAAAGGCATTGATGTGCCGTTCAGCTTGTTTAGTATGTGTCCAGGTCTCACAGGCGCATGTTGCAGTGGGAGAGATAATCATCATCATGTGCCATGCCGATAAGCATGGGCGGTCATAATTCGCCATTTCACTCGATCATCAGAGTCGTGGATCAGCTCAGTGTTCTTTTCTCGACCATACCACGTGGCCAAGACATCTAGGTATTTACTTCTCTGCCGACCCTTTTTTCTCTTCACCTTGATCTTGCCAGTTGTCATCAAGTACTCTAATTTATTTCTTCTCATAACGTAGCCAAAATATTTTGATTGTCTACATCTAATTTCTCTAATCAGTGTACGATTTTCATTTGTTTCTTGTAGGACTTGATCATTGGTCATTCTGTCTGCCCATGGTATTCTTTGCATTTTTCTCAGAAACATCATTTCCGCAGCTTATTGTCCTCGCTTCACATTCATACAAAAGTACAGGTCCTATGTAACACCTCAGCGCTCTTTTTCTCGTTGCATTTGATATCTTTATATTAATTTATTTTGTTATTTCGGGATTTGAGATTTAAATATTGAGCACAACCCACAACTGGCAACGCTGATCGTATTCTGGTATGAACCTAAGGCCCATCCACGTCAATGTGGAAGCACTAGACTCGAGTTTCGCTCTCATTTGAGCTCATCAGTAGTGCATATTCTTGACCGGACCCGGAAACAAACCCCGAATCACTGGCGTGTGAAGCGGGCGTGTAATCACTAGACCACGCGGCACACGCTGGACGCGACCAAATTATCACAACAGAATATCACGTCACCCATCGTAGGCTATAGCTCAAGATTTGCCCATTCGCCACGACTGACATCCGTCAATCGATGTGGCCCCGAATATCAGGTCTTCTTACTGGCAAGACACACCAGGCTGCCTAAAGTTCAGCGAGCAATAATCAAATTGATTTCTTTGGTTGTTACAACCAAATAACAAATTTCTCGCTGGACTTTAGGCGGCCTGGTGTGCCTTGCCAGTGAGAAGACCTGATCGTTCGGGTCCTCATCGACCATTTTGGCATCCTTCTCAAGAACATGCCACCACGCGGGGAAGTCAATAAGTAAGTCACAGATGGCTGTAGAAAAATAACTAAATATGATAACAACTTGAAAACAGTTTATACATACATACATTGTCCCTTTATGTCTCCACATAATTTCCATCAACATTGATGCACTTATCCCATCGTTTCGGCGTCATTCGCGAAATGTCTCCCGCCAAGGTGGGTTTTCAGTGGACCACAAAGGTGGAAATCGCTAGGGGCTAAGTCGGGGCTGTAAAGTGGATGTGGAGCTTCCGGTCACGAACATGGAGGATAGGCAGTGAAACGCTTAAGGCCTGTGGGATGTTTTATGCTCGTGGCTACCGTTTGCACTCGCATTTTCCTCATGTTGGGCTGGTAGTTTATGGTTCCATCACCCTGCTACAGAGTTGAGTGCGTGGCGCGACGCGGTGAGCTGTGAATTTCGTGTGAAATGCTTTTAAATCTGCCCGAGGTTGTGGAGCGTGAACTGCATGTTCAGAGCAATGGTGGCTGGCAATGCCCCAGAACTGATCGGTTTTTGTGTCTTATGCTTAAATGTGTGGCTGCTGGTCTTCTGGTGACTGCCCCTTCCTGTGACGATGAACTGTGTTTTCGTGGAGGACTTGTTTTGGCATTATGGAGAAGGCATTATGTATAGTGAAATGTTTTTTTACATTTGTCCGAGGTTGTTTTGTTGCGTGAACTGCGTTTCGGAGAAAAAATGGAGGGGCTGATTAGAAAACATCTAGAAACGGAACAACAACATCTAGAAATATTGAGTCATTGTATGAACAACTGGTCGGGAAAGTGACTGCCACTTCCATCAAGGATGAACGGTATGTTTCGTAGAGGACTTTTGTATTGACATTCTGGCGGCGGCATTATACACAGTGTATATGAGAGGGCAGCTGTTTGTCGAAACTCCTGTCTTTTCCACTTTTCACTTGGGGCAGTGAGGAGCATTTTATGTGATATTCACTGGCACAGGAACGGAGCATAATGGGGACCACCAGTTGCTGTAATGTTGGAACCGCGAATAACTAACTAACTAACTAGGTGGATGTTCCAGAACTCCCTACATTAGTTGGTTAATTTTCTCCTGAGTTCATCGAGCCGTATGTGATCTGAATAAGCAACACTCCTATAGTCAGCTGTCCTTGACGTTTTCTTTGGATTGCATCGTGAAGCATCGATAGAACTTCACAGTGCGATTCAGAATTCACAGTGTCACCTTTCTTCTTGAAATTGGTTAAAAGCACTTCTTGACTATTTCAGAACACTGTCAGCATAACCTTCCCTGCTGATGGCGTAACCTTGAATTTTGGACACAAGGTGAAGAAGGATGTTTCCATTGCATTGAAGCACGCTTTGATTCGGGCTGGTAGTCAGCATAAACAGGAATAGTTTCCTTAATAATGTCCTTTACAGGCAGTCCTTTTGCCCACCAAGAAAAAAAAACGCATAACAGCACGTTGCTCTTTGGTTGTACACTCCGTAAGTACAGTCGCCATTTTGTTTATACGCTGCGCATGAAACATCTAGCGCCACCTGACGAACTGGAATATAAAGTTCGATGTTGCTGTCACCTAATGAAACCTGTAGAAAACACCAACTACATTTACCTGCCATCCCACAGAACTGTGTGACTTACTTACCCTTGTAGCCCCTTCATGTCCTAATTGTCCAGATATATCGGTCTGTTGAAATTATAAATTTCTTTGATTTCTGTGTTCGTTTTCTCAAGATTATTGAAGTTTTAATTCTCCAATTCTTTCAGTTTTCTAATCACAAATTTCATCATTATAATAGTTTTGTTCGATGTTAAGAAATGTGTTTGTTAGGCTGTATATTTATCTTACATTCATATTTTTGGTGATGACTACCACTAATATTTTGTTTGCATGTCTTTGTCAAAATCATGTATTGCAATCTGCGACTATCCCATAGATGCATCTTTATGAAAAGCTATACTTTATCTTTTATTTAGACTGCAGTTAGTGATAATGTTTTTTCTGAGTTTCACATTAGATAATATAGTATACGTATATCTGAATCCTTAACAGTGTTCTTATATATCTCAGACTGTTATACAAAGTGCATTTTCCTACATTAATGCAATGCATATTACACGTAGGGCCACATATAGTTGAGTTACAATCCCTCACAGAACATTGTACAAAAGCGAAGGCTATCTTGCCTTGGTTACACTTTGAGACATTGAGATCTGTTACAGAAAATGCGTCTTCTGGGAACTTAGTTTCCGTTCGTGGCGAAGGGGTTACAGACGCAATTCATATTCCCGCATACCGCGTTCGAAACACAGGTGCGGCGATTTAGCAGCAGACCGCCTTGTGTTGTTGTTAATAAAATGGCATGAGTGCCGGTCTTTCAAAAAGCAATGGCAAACTACCGAACCTAATCTTGCCAAGAAATCGCAAACAGCCAACAAATGCTGGTATTGACTGCGACGTCCTGTAAAAGATATGCAACTAACTTAAGTGTTGACAATGAAATACCTAAATTATGTGCAGAAAACATTATCAAAACAATATTAGTAATATTATTATATTAGCAGAAACAATATTAATCTAGGCGTCTAAAAAGTCTTAAAAATCGAGAGGATCGACTTCATTGCCCCGGGTTTTATCCCATATGGCTCGGTCTCTTTCTGTATGGCGTACTGCAGAAAGCATCGCACAAAGCACGAACTCCGTAGCTCCGGCAACGACCCCCAGGAGTCTCCAAGAAAAAATGCACTTGTGAACCGAAAGGCATAACCCGGAATAGACCCACAACTTTCAGAGCACGAGACAGACGGCTTGACCACTTCGCCACGGAGAGCTCCCCTTCTAGGCATGATCCACCTTGTCTGTGCTGTGTCGTCGTGGCCTAGTTACATTATAATAGGCATGACCAGCGTTGTGAAGTTCTAGTACCGGTCTAGTAGAACACGCTGGTTTCTGGGCTTGCTGAAGGGAATGGGACTCTGCAGCATAGATGCCGTGGAGACGGTGATTTAGTGATGCCAGGTACAGAGAACATTTTTTAAACCAACCTCATTCCAACGCCTTCCACAGCTCATGCGATCTATACGTCAATGCAATAAACTTGGGAGTTCAAACCACAGTCTTCCAGAGCTCAGTCGACCTGTACGTCAATGCAATAAACTTAGGAGTTCAAAGCAGTCTTCCAGAGCTCAGACGATCTGTACGTCAATGCAATAAACTTAGGAGTTCAAACCACAGTCTTCCAGAGGATTCTTAGCCCACCAACTAATTATACCAAACAATCCGGGATGGCTAAAATGGCTTATGATAGTGTCCATAGGAATAGGCTATGGAATTCTATGCAGGAATTTGGAATACCAAGGAAGTTAATCAACATGACCAGACTATGCATGGAAGATACTTATAGTATAGTAACATATAAAGGCAGGAAATCAGACCCTTTCCAAATAACATCTGGCTTTAAACAGGGTGATGCACTATCGCCGCTACTCTTCAATCTGGCTCTAGAGAAAGTTGTAAGGAAGGTAAACGAGGAATGTGATATTGGAGAACCATCCAAGCTGCTTGGTTATGCAGATGATATAGATATTATAGGGGAAAATGAATACAAGACATTGGAAATATTGACTCACTTAAAGGAAACAGTCAAACAGATGGGGCTGGTTATCAACCAAGATAAGACAGAATAAATGGTAATTTCAAGAGAAGGAATGGCTAAAAATTCTGACCACAAACAAATAGATAATATGACCATTAAAAGAACGGAAACATACAAATACCTGGGTACAATCTTCAACTGCTCCAACATAATAAGGGAAGAAATACAAACTAGAATCAGTTCTGGAAATAAGATATACTATGCACTACAGCATCTACTAAAATCAAATGCGCATATTTCGTAACACCAAGATCACAATATACAAAACACTGATCAGACCAGTTGTGCTGTATGACTCTGAAACCTGGAGTACAACGAAAGGAGACGAAGCCTTGTTACAAACCTTTGAGAACAAAGTTTTAAGACGCATCTTTGGACCCATTAGGGATGCACAAAGTGGAGAGTGGAAAAGAAGAGGTAACAAAGACATTTATGCTCTGTTTAAGTCCCCGCTAATCACTGGTATCATGCAGGCTAATAGACTACAATGGCTGGGGCATATAGAAAGAATGGAAGATAATAGGGAAACAAAACTCGCTTACACTCAAGAAATAAATGACCTTAGACCCCGAGGTAGACCAAGAAGACGGTGGAGAGATACTATATATACAGACCTACAAGCACTTGGAATCAACGACTGGCAAGAGAAGGTCCACCAGAGAGACGAATGGAGACGGATTGTATCTGCAGCAAAGAACCTCAATGGCTCGGAATGCTGAAGAAGAAGAAGAAGAAGAAGAAGAAGAAGAAGAAGAAGAAGAAGAAGAAGAAGAAGAAGAAGAAGAAGAAGAAGAAGAAGAAGAAGAAGAAGAAGAAGAAGAAGAAGAAGAAGAAGAAGAAGAAGAAGAAGAAGAAGAAGAAGAAGAAGAAGAAGAAGAAGAAGAAGAAGAAGAAGAAGAAGAAGAAGAAGAAGAAGAAGAAGAAGAAGAAGAAGAAGAAGAAGAAGAAGAAGAAGAAGAAGAAGAAGAAGAAGAAGAAGAAGAAGAAGAAGAAGAAGAAGAATCCGGGATGGTAAGATCCATGGCAAGAGAAGTGAAGAGATTGCGCTAGAGAAAAACATCATAGCTCACAAAGATGTTGGGGAAAGAGACGCTGAGCTGAAGAGAGTTGCTGAGAACAGGAGAGAAAGAAAGGACATGATTAGACAACTTCAAGAGAACTGGAGAGAAAGAAAGGACATGATTAGACAACTTCAAGAGAACTGGAGAGAATGGAGGGACATGATTAGACAACTTCAAGAGAACAGGAGAGAGTGGAGGGACATGATTAGACAACTTCAAGAGAACAGGAGAGAGTAGATGACATCATTAGACAACTTCAAAAGAACAGGAGAGAGTGAAGGGACATGATTAGACAACTTCAAGAGAACAGAAGATACTGGAGGGACATGATTAGACAACTTCAAGAGAACAGGAGAGAGTAGATGACATCATTAGACAACTTCAAGAGAACAGGAGAGAGTGAAGGGACATGATTAGACAACTTCAAGAGAACAGAAGATACTGGAGGGACATGATTAGACAACTTCAAGAGAACAGGAGAGAGTAGATGACATCATTAGACAACTTCAAAAGAACAGGAGAGAAAGAAAGGACATGATTAGACAACTTCAAGAGAACTGGAGAAAGTGGAGGGACATCATTAGACAACTTCAAGAGAACAGGAGAGAGTAGATGACATCATTAGACAACTTCAAAAGAACAGGAGAGAGTGAAGGGACATGATTAGACAACTTCAAGAGAACAGAAGATACTGGAGGGACATGATTAGACAACTTCAAGAGAACAGGAGAGAGTAGATGACATCATTAGACAACTTCAATAGAACAGGAGAGAGTGGAGGGACATCATTAGACAACTTCAAGAGAACAGGAGAGAGTAGATGACATCATTAGACAACTTCAAAAGAACAGGAGAGAGTGAAGGGACATGATTAGACAACTTCAAGAGAACAGAAGATACTGGAGGGACATGATTAGACAACTTCAAGAGAACAGGAGAGAGTGGAGGGACATGATTAGACAACTTCAATAGAACAGGAGAAAGTGCAAGGATATGATTTGACAACTTCAAGAGAACAGGAGAGACTGGAGGGACATGATTTGACAACTTCATGAGAGAAGGAGAGACTGGAGGGACATGATCAGAGAGCTTCAAGAGAACAGTAGAGAGTGGAAGAACATGATTGGACAACTTCAAGAGAACAGGAGATAGTGGTGAGACACGATTAGAGATCTTCTACACCAGTCTTCAAACTGACGATGATTATTTCCACACCGCACGTTTCTAGGCTATTAAAAATACCATGGTTTCTTTCCATATGGTTTTCGTAAATACTTGTCATACGATGTGGATTGTTTTCCAACTTCTAATTTACCAAATGCAGATACGAATGCCATAAAATTTACTACATTATGGTAATAATTGGCCTCTACTTTCATCTGCTGTATATCATAAAGTGTTTGCGTTGTATGGTATACTCATGGCCGATGTTTCAAATGTATGTATGATTATGTTGTGTGTGTAAATTAGAGTGTATTTTCATTGCTATAGAACAGTGAATATCTTAACCCCAGGTCAATTTTCTATGCAATTGTACATTTAATAGTATGAAATTGCTTTCTGAACGGGAGGTCAACGTTTAAGTTCAACGTTATGCCGGTGTATGGATTTAACCGCCTGGAATGCGATCAGCGCACCGACAGTTTAATGCGATCGCTGTTATCCTTTCGACCATGTCGACTGCTGGTTCTTGTAGAGCACGAATAGCAGAATGCTAAGCCTACAACTGTTTGCTAAAATCACCTTTACGGAACTCGTCAGATGTAATATGGAAAACTATTTAACAAGGAAGGATGCACCAAGTTAACACTTGATGGGACAAGTATTGAGAAAGAACTAGGAAACAGCGCTTCTGCAATCCACAAGGCAAAAGACACGGAGTTGAGAAACATGGGATAAAGATGTCTTTTTGTTTTTGCATTCTCTCACTTTGAACACAAGCGTAGTCCATATACACTACGCCTCTAGTAGTGCTGGACTGAAATTACTGCAGCAGCAGTAGTAGTAGTAGTAGTAGTAGTAGTAGTAGTAGTAGTAGTAGTAGTAGTAGTAGTAGTAGTAGTAGTAGTAGTAGTAGTAGTAGTAGTAGTAGTAGTAGTAGTAGTAGTTGTGTAGTTGTAGTAGTAGTAGTAGTAGTAGTTAGTAGTAGTAGTAGTAGTAGTAGTAGTAGTAGTAGTAGTAGTAGTAGTAGTAGTAGTAGTAGTAGTAGTAGTAGTAGTAGTAGTAGTAGTAGCAATAGTAGTAGTAGTAATAGTAGTAGTAGTAGCAGCAGCAGCAGCAGTAGTAGTAGAAGGAGGAGTGAGAGAACGAGCACGCAGGCGGAGAAGAATAATAATATAAAAACTAAGAAGAACAATAACAACAACAATAACACGACAAATAAGAAGAAGGAAAGCCTCCCCCACCTCACCCCGACTCCCAGGCGAAGACGGAGAAGAAGAGGAAGAAGAAGAAGCATGTACAAATAGTATGTAATGCTTGGATACAATACTCACCGTCTTGAGGAGGCTGCCACGACAGATGGATATACTGATATTCTTCATTGTGGAATTGGTGAACCTTGAGGTCAATGGGCGCGGCTGGGAAGTCGGGTCCTTCCTCAAATCCATGCATGTGCTCTGACATAACCATATGATAACTTCACAGATATATTATGAGAAAACCGCTGATAGCTACAGACAAATTTACAGATGTAACATCAGTGATACTTTCACTAGTTCTGCATAACCACAGACATCATTATTAGAAAAATATATATGAGAAAACCTGTAATACACTATTTCTGAGATAACCACTGACAAATTCACAGATATAATTTGAGAAAACAAGTGATATTTTCACTAGTTCTGACATAACCACAAAAAGCTTTATAGGTATAATTGGAGACAACCAATAATTATGTCGTAATTTCTAACATAAACATATACAGTTCTACAATTATAATATGGAGAAACTAGTAATATTTTTCTTAATGCTTTTTTAATTAATTACACCCAGTTACAGTTACATCATGACGATAAGAAATACTGCGAAATACAATCTCGCATAGATATTCACATATAAGTCTTCTGTTGTGAGTAAAAGCTTCAGATAGTCTCATAGCAAATACTGCCTTTAGGATTTGAAGTGTTAGACATGCACATATCCTAGGTCATGATATATGTGGTAAGACGGACAGTTCCAGTAGGTATCGCATTTCCTTCCCAGACTATACCCAGAAAATTAAGACAATTGTCCGGTATTAACATAAGTCTTGAGTCCACGCTAGAGCCATAGTGGGCCAAAAACATACGCCCGCCTCTGCTGATTTGAACCCCAACCAAGGTCTTGGCAGGAAATGGTACTA